>OV884009.1:103337960-103736288 GCA_930367205.1 Acanthosoma haemorrhoidale | reverse complement strand
GGGGCATTTCTTTATGTTCAACAACCCTTTGGCAGAGTTTAGCATACAGGGCAAGACTTCTCTATAAACTTAGAACATGTACTATTTAATCCTGAAATCTTATCTTGAAGGCTGCTTCTTCAGTATTCAGTTCCTTGATCTCTACATATTACCTGGTAAAAGCTATTGTTTGGCAGGAGTCAATACTTGCTCCACTTCTTACATTATTTACACCCATGATAGACTTATGCTCCCACAAACACTTACCAACTTAAGCTGATGACAGTGACCCACTACACCCCTCCCTAATTCTCCAATAGAAACAAGAATTCAACATAACATCAAATAACATTTACAATCCATGATGGACTTTGTCTCCCGGTATCAATCAACTTACAACACAGAAGGATAGACAAATTATTTGACTAACGATTGATATGGAACCTCACACAAGACTTCAACAAAAAACATTTAATCCTGCTTCAAACTACGTTACCATTTACTTAACAGACACTCAAAACTGCTGATAATAGAAAATTTTAAGATATAAACTTGCATAATAAAACCCATTTGGACATGAAAAAAATCTCATCTCTTGAAAATAAATAGAATTCAATCGAAAGTACTCAAAATAGTACCATCAAAAACAAATATTTGATAAATAAATACTTCTTTATTCTGTTAATCATGTACTTTTTTAAACAGATCTATATCAATGACATTAGGATTAAGTAGTCAAAAAAATTACTCTTGAATTTTGTTTCATATAGATATTTCTTTTTTTTTCTATAAGGATTCTTTAAAATTTAATGGATTTTCACAATTTTTTTTACTTGTAAAAACCTAACATCTAACAGGAGAGACAAAAGATAAAAAGAACTATGATTGGTTGTGCAATGTAATCCCACTGGTTTTATAATTAGCTAAAGAAAAATTATATTGTATGGCCAGGATTCAAGCACAGAATTCTCAATAACTTTAACAACTCAAAAATACTCTACATTCTAGTCTCCTTTGAAACACTTATAGTCTGACATCTGATTTTCGAGCTTCTGGTACACAAGATCCGCTGAAGATATCATACTGAATACTGAATAAAGATGAGCAAGTCCCAGATTCAAATACAAGCCCTATTAATATTTGCTTTTCCTTAACTAATAAAAAAAAATCATTTAAGCATTAATGTTCCATGATAAATGAACTTTAATGATAAAATCATTTGAGTTAGAATCCAAAGTCAATGATAATAGGGTTTGTCTATTAATGTTTTAAAAATCTGTGTTAACTCACTAGCTGGGAAATAAAAGTTATTACCTCTAGTCCGGCTATTCCTCAGAGTTTATAATTTTATGGAATGAATAGAGGTTGGCACCCTGTCATATTTTGTGCAAGATGGTTAAAATCTGTTCTTCAGTCATTGACAGTTTTGAGGTTGGCACTAATTCGGGGAACTTTATGCGATAAAGAGACATTGACTATATTCAGTGCTAATGGTGGCTCTTTATTCACCACTTCAATTAAAGTAATAAAACCCTATCATATATTTTAGTACTATTTCTTTTTATTATGACTACTACGAGGTACCTTCCATAAATAGAAATAAAAAATATATTTACATGTATTAAAAATAATATCACAAATTATCAATATAAAAAATTTAACATTAATTATATAACAAAAATATAATAAATTTATTGACTATAATAACATAAAATAAAATATTAACTATTTACAAAAATTTTATTTATTATAAAAGAACATTATATTAAATATTTACAAAAACAAATCAGGTAATCTTTATGCACTTAAAAATACATTTGCTTTGGTACTTATACAGTAGCTCCCCACAAACAAGTTTTATTAATAAATGTACATTTCTCTCTTATCTTCCCACAATTTATGATATACTGATATTACACCACCATTTTCAAGTATCACAAAATTCAATTGATAGAAGAGGAAATAAAATTAAAAGGTTTAAATAATGTCTCCTATTCTTACACAGTCTTTTTTACTGACAACAACTTTATTATGAAAAAATTACAATCTGCCTCATTGGGCAATAAGTAATTGTGATAAATTATCTCATTCATACCATATTTACAAATTTCATTCATACAGCAATTACAAACAGCCCAGAGACTTCCAAAGTCCACATGGTTGTCACCTCCCTGGCGGGCGAAAGAAGAAGCGAAGTCCCCCACGCTCCTCCATCCATCCGCATCACTGGATAAGAGCCAGCGGAGGCTGACCAAGAGTGCGAGAGCCACAGACGCTCAGGACATGATTGGAGAAACTGGCCATTGCCAGGACTCCCACTGTCACGTATTTATAGCAGGTCATGAGGCCACTGCCATTTTAGTCTCCGAGGAGGATTGTAGGGATGAGTGGCGCAGTGCAATGACTGTGCTAGGGGATTAGGGTGGTTGGATAGATTACTGTGGAATTTTATGAACTTGGAAGGGATGAGTTCAAGAATGTAGGGTATATAAAGATTATTATGAAGGGTTTTGTTACTTACGTAATAAGCGGCATTTACTATAGTATCTTATTTTCTATTGAGAGAGATGAGATGTCCTTCGAAGTAGCCTATACAGTTGTCCAAAGCATCTGTTTAGTTCTTGTTTTTTTAGCTATGTGGGTGGGTTCCATGTCTCTTACACAGTCCGATCTGTTACGCATTAACATTTAATTTCCTATTCAATCAATTTAGATAATTTAATCAATCAATTAAGATACTTAAAAATGGTAGTGTATCACTTGTATCAGTATAAAATTAATTGTGGGTAGATCAGAGAGAGGTACACATTTGATAATCTGAACAGCCCATAGCAAGTTATATCTATATTTTTTCAGTAAAAGTTATGGATGATTTCTTGTCAGGATATGAAAGTCTCAGTCAGTTGACAATGTACGTAATGTACTCTCTGATCATAATGAGTGACCATGAAGTAGAATTTTGAATTACCTGCAAAGGGTTAAGGAACATAACATGTCAAGTGCTAGCTGATGGAACAGTAGAATTGCAAAGATTCATTTAGTATCTTACAATGTATGAAATATCACATTCTTAGATTTAAATTGCACTTATTTAGAACTATTTTATAATTACATTTATAGTAGGATAATGGTGATGAGGTACTAGCATAGCCAATGCTAGTCTGTCAACACTCAACCTATCTCAGTTTACTGGAGCAAATTTTCAACTGATTCATTCAAGGAGCTATTTATTCGTTATCAGACAAGGTCATGGGTCTCATAGCAAAAAGCTGTTAACTACAACTACAGGCTGTAACGTTCAGCTACTATATAAGTAATTTGTTTTTTTATCAATTAAGATTTCGAGCTTTTTTTCATTTTGAGCTTCTTCTTTGCTTTTTCTTCTTGTTCTTTTCTAATGTCTTCTAAATCTTCCATCAAACCTAGAACATATTTAACAACATTACTCACATAATAAGGATTTAAAAACATAATATGACATTAAGCTCTCCAAGTTCAATTTCATTTAATTGAAATCCATTTTAACTCGAAGTCAAATTGTTTCCCCCGAGCTCATTTTTAAATGAAAAAGTTTTTTAGCCACATGAATGTTATGAGAACGAGAAATTAAAATCCTGTGAATGTACTGTATTTTTTAAATATTTAGTTAACATATTTTTATTTAGCATATTTCGTATTCACGTAATACAAATATTCCATAACCTTCTGATCCATGGATCCACTTTATGGAATTCCTGATGTTCAATAAACTTGAAACGTGACACACTTATGACTCCTCAGTGACAACAAAATATTCTATTACGTTTGAGTTGACTCCAAAATCAACAGCCCCACGCCACCCCTATTTTCACAAGCGAAATTCCTAATAAAAAACATATTAACAAGGTGGTTAGATTAGCTCATCATGTTAAAAAATGTTCTTCATAAAAATCAATAAACAAAATGTAGTCAAACACTGACAACTACAGTTTTCTATCTTAAACTGTCAGATATTATTTTTTAAAGTTTTTTTTTTTTAGCGTAACTCTGATGTATTTTAAAGATAGATTAAAGCGCTGAAAAACGAAAAATATGATAGATATAAAAAAGTTGGACAGATCTTGATGGTGCAAATAAAAACCATGTTGTTTCCTCAAGGTTCTTACCTTGTGAAGATGTCGGCTTCTTTTTGTTCCTGAAGTTAAAAAAAACCTTGAAAGGGCAACGTTTTTACACCATTGATGAGATAAAAGAAGAATCCAGGAGCTACATCGAAGAATATTCTTCCACTTGAATGGCATACTGGAATATCCACCCTTCTTCACAAAAAGGGAGACCAGTTGGAATGGCAGAAGTACCATGGCATAACGCTTTTGAACTCAGTTTTGAGATTATGACCAACATTCTCTACAGGAAATGGTTACTTTTTTAGGGAAAAGAAGCAGCAAATCCATAACAGATCAGATATTTGTCTGATCAGCATACATTGTCATCCAGAAGGTTATGAGGATGTCCGGAGTAAGCACTGATAAAATCACAAATCAGGGCAAATTGTGCCATATGCTGATGATATAGAGAGCATTGCCTGATCAGTGAAGGAATTAAAGGAGGCATTCAAAGCTGCAAAATGAGGAGCACTGGGACTGGTGATTAACCAGCAAAATACTAAGTACCAATGGAGAAAAGTATCAATATGCATAGAGAAACATAACTTTGAAAGAGTAGGAAGTTTTGCCAACCTTGGATCCTTCATCAGTGAAAACAATGACACCCACCCAATACGAGATAATCATAGTAGCAAATAAGTGCTACATTATACTGTGAACAGGATATGCATTCGAATTAGTAGACTCCGGTGAGCAGGCCATGCTGTGAGAATGGATGACATAATCACACTAAATAGGGTGCTATGTATGGTCATGTATAGAGGGAAGAGTGGGATGACTGTAGCTGAGATGGTTGGACAAAGTATCTAGTGATCCAAAATCTATCCTTGGCATTGGAGCCTGGATGACAGAATTGCAGGTTAATGATGCTCAGAGGAAGTTTCTGTTTGCTCACCCTCAGACTCACCCTGGGTTGTAGTACCATGGAAGAAGAAAAAGCCATTTCATGAAATGAAATGTTTATAAATTAAATAAACGTTTTTTTTAAATAATATCTTTTTTATAACTACCAGTTATGATTACAAACCTACTGAGTTTACATTTAATATGCTGTCAAAAGTGCTAGCACAAATATAACTTGCATATTTCAGTTTCCATATTATAAAAGCATGAATCAAACTTAATTTGTTAAAATAAAAATGTGAATTGTTTCCTAAATATTACAATCATCTGTAGGAAAATGGTTGTCCACATAGGACAACAGTGATCTTGCTTTAAAAAAATATTAAATAGGGTATCACTTACCTATCTTGGAACTAACAAATTCTTCTCGCATTTGTTGAGCAAAATTAGATTCCATACATTCATCATCATCTTCATCAACATATCTAATAACAAAAAGTACAATCAGATATCCAAAATAATGGATAGAAGCACAAAGTTGGTAGTGTGTTTAACGCAATATTTAAAATTTGTGGTCTAGAATCCTTATATTTATTAAATCCTAGTTTAATTTTTAAAAAACAATTCTTTTTAATTAATCACTATTAGGTAAAAGAAACTTGTAACAGAGCCAAAGCAATATCAACGAAGTCTCATTGATTAAAGTGACCAAGACCTGCTGAAATTAAGATAGAAACTGCCTAGCACCCACAGTTTACTTAGTTGAACAAATCGATCAAAACCAAAAAGGTTATGAGTTCAAATTTTGGTGATGACAATACGGTCAAGCTCCCACTTTAATGGTTGCAAGGATTAGATTCTTGATTCCTACAGAAAATAGGGAATGAAGAAATAAAAAAAATCAGTTGTAATCAATAACAATCATCTATTTTTTTTAAAGACTTTCAAGTAAAGTTCATTAAAATATAGGCAGTGCATATGAGTTAATCAAATGTTTTAAAATTTTTGTGATAAACGAATAAGATTAATTTCACCTTGGTATGTGAAGGGAGACGTTTTGATCATGTATCGGGACACATAATGTAAAGAAAAGCTTAAATTAAAAAAATGTGACAACCATGTGGATTTGGGAATACTTTATGAAAGAGTGAATGAATCAAAATTGTAAATATGGTATGAATGAGAACGTTTATCACAATTGCTTATTTCCTAATAAGGCTGATTGTAATTTTATCACATTAAAGAAGTTTATTATGGGACAATGTCCCCTAAGCATAACAAGAAGAAACAAAATAGGAATGTCTAGTGACAAAAAAAAACATAACATTGCATAGATTTGATAAGCATATAACTAATAAAGGGCTATACATACAAGATGAATACAAAGAACCAACAGCATAATTAATAAAGGGCTATACACACAAGATGACTACAAAGAACCAACAGCAAGAGATTATCTTTGTAAAAGCATAATTGAGTAAAGGTGAAAAAATAAAATTAAGAAAACATGGGAATTATTACAAGGGGGGGGGAATGCGGATGGTTACTGGAATAAAAGAAAAATAAATAAATAATAATAAAAAAATCAAGGTTTCAAAAAACTCTCTTAAGTCCATCTTCAAGTGACTCCACATCACCTCTGTCAACTTTTAATACAGACTTGTGCCATACTCTAGTTAGGGCTGATATCCCCTTACATAAAATAAACAATTCTTATTTAAGGTTTTTTTTTTTCCAAAAGTATACTGGTAGAAAAATACCTGAAGAAAAGCTATTTACAAAATATTTACATGGAAACCCTCACTAAAATCGTAGATGACCTCAAAACAGAGCCAACCTCCTTCAGCCTCAGATGAAGTATCTATCACTATAGGTTTTAGCAAGATATTACCATAGCAAGGTTTTTTAATGACTCCTTGAGTCTTCTGTGGCCAAGTGGTGTCTTATATGTAAAATTATTACTATTTATATCAAATGCTGCTCCTCACATGGTTTAAGTGGGGAAAGCTTTGAAGGTGTTTTACCCGAAAATGATCCACCTGACCTGCCTCACCTAAACACTTACTACACTAAATAGCAGAATCTGTAAGAGATCATTTTTCTGGTGTAGATTTATTGATTGCATATGTAAAGAAAGTTTTTTAAAATCTGCAAGCCATGTGAACATTTTTAAAGAACACTATCCTGACCTAGGCTTGCCACCTCAGCCAGTAGTTACAAGATGGGACACATGGTTAGAGGCAGCTGAATACTACTGCAAGAACATTAATTCAATAGAAGACATTCTGTAAAAACTTGATTTTCATTCCGCTGTGGTGATGGAAAAAGCCAAATCACTGATTAATAAATCTACCTTGAGAAATCGCTTGACGTACATTTTGGCAAACATTGTGTTCTTAGCCCACACAATAACGAAATTAAAGTCAGAACATGTCATTGATTTATAGCATTGCTACAACCAACTGTGCCTTTGAAACTCAACAGCCAGCAAGGTCAAAGCAAGCTTATTCGCCTGTGGTTTAGATCATTGCCCCCCTGGTGGCCCGACATCACCTATAGATCCAAATTCAATAGATGAAAATATCCATAACATACGTGCGAAAGTAAAATTAGGGGATCATTCCACACCAACATTTAAAAAAATATTGACCAAGTAATTATATTTTTTTTTATAATAAGCTAAATGAAACATTAATTACATATGAACAATGTAGTTTAATTTTTTTTTGTTCTTTTTTGGTATACAATTTTGATTTGTTATGTGTAAAGAAATTGTATACAAATGATATTGATGTTAACATTATGTTCTACAGAGCACGATCTATGTAACTACTAATTTTGAGGTTTCTTCAGTTACAAACATTTTTATGGTATTCTCATAACGATTTCTAACAAATTTATTACTTCCACAGTTATTATTTTAACATGGATAAAATTTCATATATAGATATATTTTTCAATCAGCTTTCCATCTATCAGTACAAATTTGGATAATGTAGCAAAATAATGTGTCAGCTCTATTAAATTCAAAATGTTATTGAATATTGAATTTAACTTTCACATAGATAGAGTATTCTTCTCCATAAATAAGGACAGAATTATGTAAATATTTGTTTGATCTTTTAAACTAATTGTTATATCATTTAATAAGAGGTAATTAATGTTTATTACACGTTAATTATATGATTTATGATAAAATTAAATTTTATTTTAAAATATAAAATGTAGTGAGGCCCTCACAGGGATAAATCTCAGATGGTAAGGATATGTAGATCTGGTAAAACTAAACATGGTTGGGGGGGGGGGGGGGTAGTTAATAAAGATCACTAAATAGGCCAAAGGAAAGTATTTTGCCAAACTTTCAGAGGGACAGGACTATATGTATTAGTCCAACTAGTGGGAACCAAGCATGGTTCCTAGTCCTAGTTAGAAGCATGGAAGGAAGAAACCAGGAATGAAGATCCACCAATGATGAAGACTGTCTCCACCTATAATTTTAGATCATTGTTTGTATCTGATTAAGTAACTATTATTTGTATTATACATAAATTTCCGTAGCCAATTATGGTAACACGAAATATATAAACAGACGAAATTATGCACTAAAACCAATAGTGCTCGGGATTTGGCCTCAGAAGAGATTTGTAGATCAGAAGTATAGCTTTCCTTGAGAGAAATCACAATTTCAAAATGTTGTATTGAGTAGAAACTATTATTTCCTGCTTTCATAGCCTACTGGTTTTCTGCCCCTATGATTACTTGTTATAGAGACCCAGGTTTTGAGTACCCTGGCTACTGGGGAAAATAAGTGGCTACCTAAATAAAGAAAGTAGTGAACCTCATTGTATAGAAAATCCTAAATAAAGGTTGCAAAAAAGCTTAAATAATATAGGAAGTGAACTAATCAAGTGATTGTTGAGTTTGTATACTAATGAGCCCTCAAGCGTTGAAATCACTCCTGCCAATTCACCAATAAATTCATCTTCCTCCTCCCCATCAATACTGTAGTACATGAAATTAGTTGGTATTGAGTGGCAATGTTCATTGAATCAACAAAGGTTAGGTATCCAGGGATTAAAGTTAATGGTTGTGGTCACAGTATAAAAAGTGTAAGTTGAATGTGGCATGTCAAAATAGGTGGGCAATATACATTTCATACAAAGAAAAAACATGTACAATTGATGCTATCAAGGAACAGGAAGGAGGGTACCAACACAGATAAAAGGATTAAAAAAAAAAAGACAATAAAACGAATAAAATTCAATCATTAAACTTACTTAGACTTGTCATAACCGAAAATTTCACTTATATATTTTGAGTAATCTGATCCTTCATCTACTGGGCCATCATCAATAAAATCTTCCAATTCTGAATCTTCCTCTGAATCAGAACCAATACGCCCTGAAAATGATATCAATAATTAGTAAGTAATTATAATTAAAAATAATCATAAATTATTATAGCTTACGTTTGGATTTGAACTTCTTTGAGTGTTGTGAGCTTTTTTTACTTTTACTGGCATATTTCATTTTAAGTAATTCCAATTTTTTTAATTTGGCCTTTTCAGCTAACAATGCCTGCTTCATCTTTAGTATTTCTAACTGTTTGTCAATATTTGAAGATTCTTTCTCTTTATTTCTTAATTCAATAACTTTACTATTTTTTCCTATTGGTGCACTCTTAGAGTCTAAATTACTCTTTTGAATTGGTTTATGATTATCCTTTGCTATATTTGCATTTTGTGACACTTTAGGCTTATTTAAATCAACAATTTTCTTTTTTTCTGGTAATTTATTATTTTGTCCAGGTGAATTCTTTGACCACACACCTGAATCTTTTTTTAAACGTTCCATAGCAAGTTCACTACTTACTTTTTCTGTACTGCTCTGAACACCTTTTAAGGTGTTTGTTTTTTGTTTACTCTCTTTTTTACTATCCTGTTCATTTTTAACTGACCGTTCCTTGTTATTTAACTTTTTATCGAACTGATCTGATGAGACTTTTACTCCTTTCTTTAGAATGGTGGCTTTGCTATCTTTATCTTTAATGTCTTTTTGTTTATTATCATTATCTTTAATCTCCTTGATGCCATTAGTTACACAATTAGTACTTTTCTTCTTGTTAAGCTTTCTCACTTCATCTCTTTCGAATTCCATTTTTTCTTTTTTAGTCATTAACCTTTCTGGTTCTTTTTTTACTTTGATTTCATCAATAACAATAGGTTCAAACTGTTTTTGTTTAGCGATTTGAAGAAGTTGGTCAAATTTCAAAGGGGGAGGAGCACTAATCTTACGTTTCTGTTTGATTTCAGTTTTAATTTCTTTTTCAGGTTCAACAGCATTTTCTGGTTCATCAATTTCTCCTGAATTAGAATCTAACTTTCTTTTTTTTCTCTTATGTGGTAACAATTCTTCATCTGCTTCTTTCTGCAATGCTGCCTTCACTCTGTCCTGGATGTTACATGATACATAGTAAATTAATAAAAAACCAAATAAAACTTATAAGAGTTAGCTAAAATATAATTAGGCAATACTATGTTGATTAAGTAATAAAATTAATTTAATATGAGCTATCTAATTATAAACAACAACTTGTAAAAAGTTTTTTACTTGTCTGATGGCAAGGCGCAACAAATGAAAGTGGATAGTTATTTTCATATAGCCATGAATATTGTTTATAAACATTATATTTTAATCACTAATCATAAATTCACTCTTGTTCCCCTCAATTCTAACTTAAAAAATTTAACTGTGAAATATAATTAATTACAAAATTATCTTGCTTTATTATAGATAACAAATTGACACTGCTAGAAGCTGGTAAGAAGGGCTATAATGAATTACACATGTTTATCTTACATCATGCCAACAGATTACTCAAGTAAGCCAGGAAATCGTACACGTTTATAATTTCAATCATAAAAGCAAGTTACCAAATTACCTACCAGTCTCCACAAGTGGAGCATATAAATTAAATAAATTTAAGGATACTAGGAAAAGTGGTGAGCTCACATATTTTGTTCATAATAAGAGTATGGAATGCAAGATTTTATTTTTTCTATTGATCAAGACTTTCTTCTATTGATCTTTTTATTCACCCAATATTTTTAAGATTCATATTCATGTACAATATACATTATAGCAAACATTGTAACCGAAGCCTTACAAAAGTCGGATAACAAAATCACAAGAGCTTATTTCAGAAAACCTTGTTACGGTTTTCCTTCATACTGATGGGGAAAAAATTACCAATCAAAAATATAAAATAAATTTAGGCAAAGTAAATTGAAGAAGAAAAAAAAAATTACTAATCAAAGATAGAGAATAAATGAGGACAAATTATATTGATGAAGAGAAAGTACAAACTACTTTTATAAAATACAAACCTTTGCTGCATTCAAGTCTTTAACTTCTTTTTTAGGCTTTGAAAATATTGAAGGTTCATTTGGCATTTTTTCATACTTGTTTAGTAATTTGTTGTAGAAAGCAGATGCTTCTTGTGAGACATACCCATAATCATCCTCATCACACTGCTTAAAACCTAAAAATAAACAAAATTATTCTTAAAATGCTCCATTAACTAACTTACTTACAAGGAGCAATACATTACACAATTGGTACTGGGAATTGAATAATGTAAAGTTAAAGTAAGAGAATATTAGTACAAAATTAACTTTAACAGATATTAAATAGATATTGTCTGAATATTTTGTTCGTTAGTAGAAGTAAATATATAATTTTGTTGTACCACCCATTACCCAGGTGTGTAATGAGTGACCTAATTAATGAGTAAGTATTAGTAATAAATAGTACCCTAAGTATTTAGTGAGTAACACAAGTGACCTAGTGCCTAATCGGCCTTTCTAGCAAACTTCAATACAAAATTAAATGCTAGCATGTGTGGACGCACAATCAGGTTATTTTCCCTGTGTTTTTTAACAACAAACCAAGTTAATTGTAGGTTGCGTATGAGCCATGATTACATGATGGCTCTTCGTCAAACTCGGTTATATAGTTTTCTTCCTCTACATGATGAATTTCTGGCAGTTTACTCCTTTAAGCAGCCCAAGGAACATGCTCATCTTTGTGGGGTTCGAGAATCTCTCCTTTATGAACGTGATGCAGATACCTTCGCTTTATACAAAGATTCAAGAAGGCAGGACTGAACTTTATCAAGTCTTGAGGGGATGAGTTTAAAGCAAACTGATCTCCCCCCTAGTTGCTCGTCCCAGTGTTGGTGTTTCTTCCCAAGCAACGCTACCGTGTTAAGGCAAATGGTCCCAAAGAGCGCACTAGACAGACGAACTCACAAGTGAAAATAAAAGTTGTGTAATGTCTTTATAAGGCTTCTAACATAAAATAAACGGAACACAATGTACTTAAATTCAACGATTTATTGGTTTACACATTTATAGATATACAGCATCAAACAAACCTTAAACAAGCATGAGCAGGGAAGGTTACCCACCTGTTTTCCAACACCCCTAATCAATACATTCAACAATACATGAAATCGATATCACCTATACCACATTCTCCCCCCTCTAATCCTCAAAATAATGAAAAATTACAAAAAAAACAACCTAATAATACTTTTTTAATTAATTATTTTGTAAAAAGAAATCACAGGAACATAATTTATATTTCTTCGATCAATCTTGTTGTTGGTTTCTTGATTTGTTGAGGGCGAGCTGACTCACATAGTTGGTCTTTTTGACATGTGCTCGGAAAAGTGCCAGATTGACTGGTTGGCATCTCCTGAGTTGGCTCCAAAATGGTATCATTAGTCACCTGTGTTGATACAGGTTCCGCATGACTTGAATAGGCCGGCAAAACCTCTCGTGCAGTAGAGGACCCATGGATTTGGTCCACATGCCTGGTCCACTGTCTATTCAGTGATGGCACAAAAACTTGACGTCTTCGAGGCCCTAAGCATTTAACAGCGGATGCTGGAATCCATTTCTCCCCAGAATGCCGATAGTTTCGTACATAAACTGAACTTCCTTCAGGATAAGAATCAGTAGCCGTAGGTGACCCACGATAAGTATTTACTTGTTTTTCCTGAGCCATTTGCACCTTAGTCGACATAGCAAGAGGTCGTAGGAGGTCAAGTCTGGTCCTTAGCTGACGGCCAATCAACACCTGGGCGGGGGAAACTCCAGTGGTAATATGAGGCGTATTACGATAATCCAACAGGAATCTATTCAGAGTCACGTCCAAATCTGAAACAGAAGAATCTACCAGAGCGGTCTTCAAACTGCGTTTGATGGAGCGTACAGCATTCTCAGCTGCGCCATTGGTCTTTGGTGAAAATGGCGCTCCATGCTTGAGGTCAACGCCATTATGCTGAAGAAAATTCCTAAATGTCTCACTATCGAAAGCCGAATAATTGTCAGAAACAATGGTTTCAGGCAACCCGAAACGAGCAAACACCTGTCTCAAGATTTTCATAGTGGTTTCCGTGGACATTGAATGCGTAGGAAAAGCTTCAATCCATTTTGTGTGACTATCAATGATGACAAAGAAATAACGTCCCTCTAGTGGTCCCAAATAATCTATATGAAGGCGCTGCCAAGGTTTAGCTGGCCATTCCCACGGTACTAGAGCTGCCTTTGGGGGGTTATCCTTAGTGGCGTTGCATGCATGACAAGATCGGACTATCTCTTCAACGTCCTCATCCAAATTTGGCCACCACACATACGATCTCGCTAAGGATTTTACTTTTACCATACCCATGTGAGAAGCATGAAGCTCCTTCAGGACCTGTTGTCGCAATGCTGTTGGCACAATAACACGATATCCCCATAGAAGGATATCCTTTTCTACAAACAACTCATCCTTCTTTCGGAAATAGTGCCGAAATTTAGCTTCAACTCCGTCTGGCCATCCGAACTTTAAAAAGGCAATGATCTTCATAAGCATGTCATCCTTCTTGGTTGCTGCCAAAATTGTCTTGTAGTTTAATGGAAGTTCACTGGAAACGTCAAAAATGTAGTTGATACATAGGTCAGGCTCATTTGATATTGGACATTCAGGAAGTGGTGCTCGAGAAAACCAATCGGCTATATTTTTTTCAGACTTCACCCATTCTACATCATACATGTAGTTAGATAAAATAAGTGCCCACCGCTGCAACCGATTTGCTGCACAGGTTGGGATACCATTCTTTGGTCCAAAGATTGATATTAAAGGCCTATTATCGTTCACTAAAATGAACCTCCGTCCGTACAAGTAGCTATGAAATCTGCTGATTCCAAACATCAAGGCTGCTCCCTCCTTATGAAGCTGAGAGTAGGATTTTTCGGCTTGAGACAACGTTCGACTGGCAAATGCCAACGGTCGATTTAATCTATCTGCATATCGCTGGTATATCACCGCACCCAATCCAAAGTCAGATCCATCCACCGCTAAACAAATTGGGTAGTCTGGGTTGTAATGAGCAAGGCTTCGATGCTTCTGAATTAGCATCTTGATCCCATCAAAAGCTTGAGCACATTCACCACTCCAACTCCACGGGTGCCCCTTTTTCAGCAAACAGTAGAGTGGTGACAAAATTGTTGCTAAATCCGGCAGAAACTTTGATAAGAAATTTACTACTCCCAAAAAACGTTGGAGTTCCTTAACATCATTTGGTATTGGTGCTTCCAAAATCGTACGAACCTTGTCATCGGTTGAATGTAACCCTTGAGCATCTATTCTGAAGCCCAGGTATTCGATTGAGCTCTTGCCGATCTCACATTTCTTAATAGACACAGTGAGTCCCGCTTCTCTAAGTTTTTCTAATACTTTGAAGACTCTAGTCCGCAACTCTTCAACATTTCGGGCTCCTATTAAAACGTCGTCAATCATGACTGATGTACCTTCCAATCCGGAGAGCAAAATATCCATAGCTTTCTGAAATTTGCTTGGAGCTGACGCAATGCCAAAAGGCAAACGAGTGTAACGAAACAAACCCTTCAGCGTCGATATTGTGAGGATGTCACGTGATTCTTCATCGACCTCATATTGCTGGTAAGCGTGCGAAAGGTCGACTTTCGCAAAAATTGAACAACCCTGTACTCGTTGAAATATATCCTCTCCTCGTGGAAGTGGGTGTTGATCGATGAGAAGGTGGGGGTTGACTGTCAATTTGTAATCCCCGCATATACGAATCGGCCCATCATTCTTTAATACCGGGACGATTGGTGATCCCCATGGGCTGTAGTCGATTGGTTCAAGAATTCCTTCATGAACCTAACGATCGATCTCCGCACTAACACCAGCTTGCATGGCGAATAGCACAGGTATCGCTTTCATGAATCTGGGTTTTGCATTAGGTGTCAAATCCAATTTAACTTTTCCTTTATTGAACTTGCCTAATCGATCAGTGAAAACTTCGGGGAAATTCTGCACCGCTTCCTGTAACAATACCGTTGATATATCCGTATTGAAAAACACTGGTTGAGCTGTCCTGTGACTAGGACCCACTATTTTGAACCCAAGATGCTCAAACCACGATCTGCCGAGTAGTGGAGGCCCAGTAGAATTGACCACGAAAAACGTCATATCATGATATTCTTGATTTTTATACTCGATAGATGTTTGCGCTAGGGCTCTTAAAACTTAAGAAGTCCCCAAATGCCAGAAAATTGCGCCGGTTACGTCTTGAGAAGCTAAAGGTTTGATTGTTTCGGCTAGCTCACAAACTTGCCAAAAATAAGGCATATACAATAAACAAAGTCAAAAATATTAAAGAAATAACAATTCATTTTATTAAAAAACAAAACAAAAAAAAATTACTGATCAGCAACTTAACTAGGCCTGAATATTAGTATAAATAATTGTTAATATAATTAACGTATAAAAATTACGAAAAAGTTTATAGTCACGATACGCTGGATGTCGGATAGCAGCCGCAGGACGGTGATCTTCGGATAGCAACCGCAGGGCGGCAATGTGCATGGAGAGATTAACAGGAAGAAAGGCCGAGAAGTTCAGTGGTAGAAACAGCGACTTCGTGTTCGCAGGGGAACCGTCCGGTATGGAGTTATCTTCATCACTGACTAAAAAACAGGCTCAGGCCTCCTAAAGCCTTGTCCTCTAATACCCAAAGACGTGTTTATTTACTTTCTCGAGCTGTATAATCCTTCGAACTATTTCCTCTGTCTGTTGATGTATACAATATTTACATACTAATTGCCTCCAGCCGAAATAATCAAATAAGGAAAGAAAATAAATTTATAATTTAAAAATAATTACGATCATAAAAAAAAAATCCTCTCAAACAAAAAAATTAAGTTTAATAAAAACTTATTTACTGCCTAAGGGCCCGAACAATAGATACATTTACAGCACCCAGTGGCCGAGATTTTTCATTGAAATATGACACGAAAGTCTTTCCAGTAGCCAACAATGGTAAATGTGCACAGCTTTCTTTGTACATGGAAAGGGGTACAATAGTACTAAGACATCCTGTGTCTATTTGAAAAGATATTTCAGTATCCCGATTTAGTTTAAGTGTAATGTGATACCTAAATTCCCCATCTCCACTAGCTTCAATATGATATAAGGACTCTAACTGATCACTGAGATCTTCTGACACAAAATGCATTTTTTCTTTACTTGATTGTTTTCTAGTATCAATAGGTTGGGTCTGGGGTCTTTCTGACCAATCGGACTTGCTATTTCTCGGACACACCTTCGCTAAATGTCCCATCTAAATGTTTGCAAGAATAATTTTTGAATTTACATCTTGAATATTCGTGGTTAGTATAACCGCAAACAGAACATCATTTTTTCTCTGCTCCAGCCGAACTGGGATATACAATTTGTTTATTTTTCTTGGAACTCGTAGTTATTGAGTCGGTAGTTTGTGAAAATTCACCTTTACAAAACCCCACAGATTCTTTTTTTACCTCCAAAAGTCTGTACTGCTGTTCCGTGATTTCTTTATTGGTGGCAATTCGAATTGCATCCACAATCGTAAGCTTTTCAGCGTCCTCTTCAAATAAACGGTCACGAGCGGGACCCTTTTGCATCCCAATCACGAATCTGTCGACTAACATTTTGTCGAGATAATTGCCGAACTTACAATTACCCGCCAGATTACGGAGTCGGGCAATCCATTCATTAACAGTTTCATTGTGTTCTCTAATAGCATTGTAAAACTTGAAACCTGATGCAAACACCGATTCCGTCTTCGAGAAATGATTATCCAACAAAACAACCAGTTCTTTATAGGCAACAGACTCCGGATTTTCCGGAATGGCTAAATTGGTCAATAATTTGAAAGCGTCCTCGCTCAAAGTGTTTCGAAATGTGTCGCGTTTTAGGTCCTCAGTCTTGAAAAAATGTTTATTCGCTCTAAAAAAACTTTCCATACGAGGCTTATACACTTGCCACTCGTTTGCCAGTGAAAACTCCCGCAACTGCCCGACGATCACTCCTTCACTCATCTTTGGCGATGTTTTAAAATTATAAGGAAAACACTCACCCTGCGATTTTCAGTCATCAGTTGTTGCTAAGAGAATCCCATCCTCGTCGCCATTTCTGAAATGTCTTTATAAGGCTTCTAACATAAAATAAACGGAACACAATGTACTTAAATTCAACGATTTATTGGTTTACACATTTATAGATATACAGCATCAAACAAACCTTAAAAAAGCATGAGCAGGGAAGGTAACCCACCTGTTTTCCAACACCCCTAATCGATACATTCAACAATACATGAAATCGATATCACCTATACCACAAGTTGTTACAACATATGTCATTGTTGTAACTAATATAAAACCCTGTATTAATGGCTACTTTTCACTATCAAATAAAGGATGATTGTCTCTCTTATTGCCACTAAGAGTATAGTGATAAAGTTATGTTGTTCACATTCTGCACCAAACGTTGAAAACTATTGCATAACTGACTTACCTTCAAGAGTTACAGCAGTGTTGACATTATCAATCGCATCTTCCATGACTGATTTGTTGGCTGATTTAGTGGACTTCAACATCACTTGGACCCTTCTTTGCGCTTTTTTATCTTGACTTCTCAATGCCAATAGCTCCTGAAAAAATGTAAAAATTTTAATTTTTATTAATATATATCTATGTGCATATTAATAAAGGTATATATTATATATACACTGTTGTGATATTTTAATGTTATGATTTTTGATAGTGTTTTTATTAATAAACACAAAATTAGCGGGCATAAAAGAACGGTATCGCGATTCATGAATGTTAAACACTATTCGTTGCATTGTCTCTACCATAAATATTTATAATATAAATAATTTCAATAATTTAATATAAATATTTTAGTTTATAAACTACATAAATTAAGCAAAGTATAAATATCTGAACAACCAAAGAGGTCAAGAGTCAAGAAGGCAGTGGTAGGTAGGAGAGAGAACAAGGCTAAGAGCACTCTCTCATCATCTTAGAACCGGCAGAGGACGAGGCAGGACCAGAAGGCACGGTTACGGCCTCGTAGTGCATGAGGAGGTCAGCCCTATTCACTTTCACCCGGCACGAGAACAAAGGACGCTCAAGGAAGACGATCCGGACCACGCGATGCTCCAGACGAACCGAGGATGCTCAATATGCTAATCCGAACCACATGAAGATTATCCACAAAGAAACACTGGCCAGTATAACGTTACGAATAATTATAAGGTACCATTTTAATGTTAGATTTAATAGTATTCTTTTATTACGTACGTAATTTATTCGTATAGTAATTTCAAATCAATTTGTGAAAATAAACAATTATTCCTTTTGCCAGAACTCAATCCTATTTTTATTAACAGAACCTTGAGATAACGTAAAAGTTAAATATAAAGTTATAAATTATATGAAAAATATATAATTAAAATATATATAAATAATAAATATTTGAATATTATAAAGCTGTACTAATTAGTACAATGAGTTAATAATAATAATCTAAATTTTTTCTAATGTAATATAAACCGTAATATTTATTTTTAAGGGACCAAGTAATAATAAATGCATTATTCCCTTCTAAATTATTTTGTATAAACCTAAACATTATGTACTAATAAAAAGAACAGATTTTTTTAATGTGATATAATTTAATTAAAGACTAATAAATAGTTTGTATGATTGCTTAAATTTATTGATTAATTTTTCTAATTATTTATTTTGGTGCACCAAAAATATGTAATGGAAAAACCATATTCAAAGTTAACTAATATTTTATTGATGTTTGTAATTGCCTTTGAATATTGGAATTTGTTATGAAAAATTTGGATTCATCTGACAGGTTAACCAACTGTGGCCTTGCTATTTTTTTTTATTTATTATTAGCTTTAACTGAAAACAGTTTTCGTTAAGTTAAGAGAAATAACATACTACTTGTCTCAAGTTTCAGACATTACTGCATTGTATAATCATCAGTTAGTTGGTAGTTAGAAATGTCATTTGTTACGTAGATACAGAAACGCTAAGTTGTTCTGTAGATAATTATGTAAATATAATAAATCTATTTCATTTATAGTACTTCCAAATTTTCAATTGAGAGTTAGAAGCTAACCTGAGATAAAAGCTTTTATAACCATAGATATTTTTCTTTTTCTTAAAGTAAAGTCTCACCGAAGCTCTAACATTAACTAAAGAGTATCAATAGAATATATTCCTAATCAAAAGTATTCCCACACCAAGTTATGGGTTCATAATTATTCAAATAATAAATCTCAGTGAAGGAAAATCAATCCATGTGATCACTATATATAGAGATTGGCAGACTGTTTGTTATATGACAACTCGAGCTGACTTAAAAACTGGAAGGCATCATTCTACTCAATATTACACTTATTAATATAACTTTTGAAAAGGTTTCAAGAAACTGTGATATGCTCAAGAGGTTTAAACTCAGGTCCTACGACTGTGACAGGTACTAGAGGCAATAGCTTTTTTCATCTTCAAGGACTCAGAATGAGACAGTCATTCACTTTAGGCCTTGCGTGTTTGATCACTTAAGAACAGATCATCTATACTTAAGTGTTCATAGTTGGGAGACAACTGAAGAAGAACAGGCTGATTTCAAGAAGATCAGCATGATAATATTTTTGATTCACACAATACACTGATTGTTGAATACACTGAAAATACACATTGAAGACAATACTCGATAAAAAAAAAACATTTAAAAAAAATTACCTCTTTTTTTTTTGAAGCTGCTTGTTGTTTTTTTTTTTCTTCAGCTTCTTTACGGGCTAGAAATTTTTTTATGTTTTCTGAAGACACTTTTGATCTATCTAATTTTTTTGGTGGGGCGAATTCTGTTTTGTAACATCTAACCTAGAAAAACATTGAAAAATATCATTTTATGATAGTCAGATATATTTTATGATAAACAGCTTAATTTATTCATTTAATACAATTTAACCTTACTCATTATCTGTCATAACAAGTTACTGCAACTATTACCAAAAAATTATACCAAATATTGGGTCCCAAAAATGTTATGGTAGATTTATCGTACTTTATGCTGGTGTAATGGTGGTTGGCACACTTGATTACTGACTATGGATACTTGCATTTGATTAAAATAAGGATTAGGGTATTTTTTGTGTGATTATTAAGCCTGGTGAGGGAAAATTGAGTAGCTACTTCAATAAATAAGTAATGAATCCGGTTTATAAAACAGAAATTAAATTAGGGTATAGAGATAACAGCATATCACCAACCATGCCAGTTACAACCATCACTACCTACCAACTAATTCAACAAACTCTGTCAGCCATGTCTTCTTTATGAGGTGTTAAGTCAAGGTTTTAATTTCAATTGAGGGTCAAGCGAATTGTTAAACATTGAAGAATATTATGAAATTAAAAATATTTCATCATGTTCAAGATGAATTGGAATTGGGCATTAAAAAGTAAGGTATTTTATTTCTTGTAAGGTCCATATTAAACCTGATATTACAGTAATTTACTATAAATAGGTACTGAATCTGAAGAGATTAAAACTTTAACCACGAACATTTTGTATTTTGTGGTGCATCATTATATTATTAATCATATATCATATTAAATAATGTGAGTACTTTAGAATCAGCTTTAGTTCAATCAGGATGATAAGTTATCAGCAGATTTAATAATGGACAAGGTACTGATCACTATACTGACTAAGGAAGGTTAGTCACCAGCACTTAGAAGTTATAGAAATTCCAAATGCATCCACCTCCCTGATGGAAGATGAAAGAACAAATGATAGGAGTGGTTTACTAAAAAAATGTTGCATATCACCAGAAGATTTTGAGTTCGCTAATCGGTCCAAGAATATGTAAATGAGATACAAATTACAGAAACTGTATTTCTGTGGAAGTTGGATAGGCAATAACAGTTCGCTTTTTGTCTACTGGAAATTCCTACAAAAGTCTTATGTATATTTTTAGTTTCCAGCCAATTTATTTCTGAATTAATTCCTGACGTATGTGCAGCTATAGTAGAAGGAATAATATAAATGCCTTTCCGTCACAACCGAGTTCGGTAGTTGCACTTATCCCCTCCTGAATGAGGAGAGCAAAGAATTAACTTAGCCTTATCGGATATTAATAGTGGTTCCCATATCTGATGCAATAGCACTCTAGGCATCATGCTTTTTGAGTTTGTGATGATAGTATTGGTGATTAGTTAGCCATACCTTCAGCTTAAATTAGTTTAAATCGATTACCAACAAACCCTCTAAATATTACTTCTTCTTTTTGTACACCCTTTATTGAATATCTGTATTAAATCAATGATTGATGTAAAGAAATTTTATAATTAACATCATATTAAATAATAAAAACATGGTGAGACCACTCATCACCTATATTTTAGATGTAATGATGTAGCTATTAAAAGAACACATAACAATAATAATTCTACAACAATTAAACATACTTCATGCTGTCACATATGACATGCATACTACAATCATTATAACCACAGACTTCTAATCTACTGAGTTTTAAGTGCAGTATAAACTTTATAACTATATAGAAATTTAAGCCAAATATTTTCACACCATGAAACAGTTTTTGAAACACTATTTTAAATGCTTCTCACATAATAATATAATTAATTAACCATTGCCCAATTAGATGCTGAAATAAAGCATAAGTTATTTACAAAAACATTCATGTAATTAAAAAATAAATTTTAAACTCCATTAGTAGGGCAAGAATATGCCACAATCACTGTAAAATAACATATGGCGTTATAAATCTACTACAAACAACAAAATATACTGAGAAAAACTATATTCGGCTTAAAATCTCCAAACAATAAACCATTTCTAACACTAAAACACATCAATAGAATTTTACTTGTCATTAAAATTTGTCTGATATCTTACTTCTTTCTTAGCAGTAGTTTTGGTTATTTGTTGCGCTTTACAAAGCAATTCCCCGTAATCCATATTTTCTCAAGTTGAAACAAAATTAACAAAAAAAGAAACTCAACTTAAACAAAAGGTTATGAACCACAAATGAAACCTTTAGTCACGAATAAGAACTATCACAATGAGCAGGCAGCGAGGACACAAATTTAACGAAATAAACAACAAAACGTAGCAGCCCACACTTAAGGTGTCATCTATTGTTATAGAAAGGAACTAGAAGGTTCCTTCATTTTGACAAAAGTATAGAAATATCTTTGTTGTGTCAACCTCTTTATTAAGAATAATTAGAAGTTGCCCTCTTCTTGGCCCAGAAAATATCTATCGATGTTTCCATATTTTAATAAAGACTTAAAGAGTCAGTTAAGAGAGCGGAAAACTAGTGCACGAAATAGCCGTAGGTGGGGAAACCACTCCACCACCACTGGCCTGCCTATATAAGGAGCCCGATTTGGGGCATTCACCAGAAATATGGACATACACAAAACCACTGCGGCCGGAAAATAAGGTGTGTGAGGTGTGCAGGCCCACACGAAGTGGCGCTGTGCCCTAGGAACGAGACGGCCCCGCTCAAGTGCTCCAACTGCGGTGAGGCTCATCCGGCGTCGTACAGAGGCTGCGCGAAGAGAAAGGAGCTTCTCGCCAGAGATAGACCGACAAGCAAACTGCAGCCACAGCAGAAAAGACGAAAACAGGACGAGCCAAGGATGCGGCCGGCTCCACCGCTAACTACAAATGCTTGGCAAAACCCACTTTACAAGCTGTTCCAGAGCAGTAATGAAGACAGAGATGCCCCCTCCACGTCGAGAGCTGCCCCCTCCACGTCTAGAGCGGCCCACAGAACTTCGGAGGACACTTCAGAAAATACTAACAGTAAGTACCTAGATCCTAGGCTAAAGTTTTTTGACAAACGACCAGCGTCAAGACCTTGAATGCGCACCGAAATGGGTAACTGCCCTAGTCGATTTCTGTAGCCAAATGCTCATGGCTATGATATCTGGTAAACATCAACAATGGTAGATTACCAAGTTTTAAATTTTAACGTTGATGGTCTCCTGACCACAATAGATGAGGTAGAAGTGCTGCTAGCGCTCTACCGACCAGATATTGTAGTTCTGACAGACACTAGGGTATCTGCACAATCGTTCCACATTAAAGGTTATTCAACTGCCATTGAAAGGGTTAACGGTTACGCAGGCGTTTTAATTGCTATACGCCTAGGTATCAATTGGAAGAAAGTGGATTCACCACTGACTACAACTGATCCCAAGCTTCACCACTTGACAGTTAAGGTAAATCTGGGGAGACCCATTTACCTTACCGCCCTATACAGAAGACCGTACGCGTCTCTGCAGCAGTACTCAGCCTTGCTACACGCATGTGCGCAGAGATCTAACCACTGGGTGGGAGATCTCAACGCAAAACATACCATGTGGTATAACACCGTAACAAACAAGGCTGGGAGACTCCTGTTGAGAACGCCGTTTACGGTCGTTCACCCCCAGACTTTTACTTTTCGACATAGAGGTAATCCACAAGCTACCTCGACGATTGACTTACTACTGACAAAACAACCCCACCGTATCACTAGTTGCACCGCCCTTGACTTCATTACCTCTGACCACAGGCCAGTACTGTATGCAGTGGATGGTAAAGTGGCGACCCCTCGCCCCACGAGATACGACTACCGTCGTGCCGACTGGGATCTGTACCGGTCGCAGATTTACCATAACCTGCATACGGTGCCAGTTCTCCGCACGAAAGAGGAAGTAGATCTTCAACTATCTTTCATAACTGATGTGATCATAGATGCAGCAAACACTGCGATCCCGAAGTACACTCCCATGCCACCGTCTCTGCGACCACCTCCAGACCACATTCTTAAAATTATTGCCTTGCGCCATACTTGGAAGAATAGATGGTACAGGACGAGAGATCAGCAAGCCAAGGTCGTTGTGAATTCTCTCACAACGCAAATCCGGGGCTTGATGAAACTCTGGAAAACAGCCCAGTGGCATGAGAAACTTCGTAGCACTCACGGAGATCACAGAAAGTTTTGGAAGTTGTTGAACACTACAAAAGGCAAGACAGCCACTGTCCGTCTTCACGAAGGCGACAATGTTCTGACTGCTGAGCAACAGGCAACAAAACTGGCCGACCATTACGCTAGGGATATTACGGCTCGGACGGGATACTACCACATGCCTCCTCCGGTAGATGCTGAACAAAACCACATGTTTGTATCACCGAAGCAGCTCAAGGCGATTCTTCGCCGGTGTCAGGGAAACCGAGCACCAGGGCACGAAGGGATACAAACAGTGCTGCTCAAACAAATGCCGAGGAGAGGGATAGTACAACTAGCAAACTTATACAACTCTTGTATAAGATTGCGGTACTTTCCTGACACATGGAAACAAGCCATCTTGTTTCCATTACTGAAGCCAGCCAAGAGTGGAGATCACCCAGCCCACTACCGCCCGATCAGTCTGCGGATTCTTATGAATTATCTCAAAGATTACTGCTCGGAAAATGACATCATTCCACCAGAGCAGACTGGATTCCAATCCAGTATGAGCGCAGAGCACCCCCTTCTGAAGGTGCAGTCAGAAGTTAGCCATAACATGAATAGAAACATAGCCACGGCTATGATTTCCATTGATTGCACCCAAGCATTCGACTCGGTGTCTCACGGGACACTGTGTCAAATGCTCTGCGACCGGGAATGCCCGGAACAACTGTATTCAATTCTGGCTAGCTTCCTGAAAAACAGATCGCTGCGGGTGAGAGTGGGTGAAAGCTTCTCCGAAGCTGTGCCACTGACCTGTGGAGTACCCCAAGGAGCCGTCTTATCCCCTGTACTATTCAACGTATACACGTCTGAGATTGTCGGAGCCCGGTACAAAAATACCACAGTTACTGGTTTCGCAGATGACATAGCGGTGTACAGCAGCAGCATGAGTGCCAAGGTAGCTCTAAGACAGGCTGAAGCAGCCTGTAACCAGATCAGTGAGAGATTGGGGAGACTCAATATTTCTGTAAACGCGGGTAAGACTGACTGTGTAATTTTCTCTTTTCAAAAGGGAAAAGAAGGTGAGCCTCATCACCTAGTGTTGTATAAGAACAATGAACTATTAACGAAAATAAAAATTTATTATATTTAGGCACTCCGCCAAATGCATGTAAATGCAGAAAGAGGAGAAATATGTAATCCAAATAGTATGTTATTTTTCTTATTTGTAAATTGTATTGTTTTGTTGAGGTTTTGAAATAAAAAAAAAAAAAAAAAAAGCATTCACCAGTTCAGTGTTAGCAGTCGAAGAGTAAACATCGTCTGCTCCGAGAGGTGGTACCAGGTAACGTTTTCGATTTATTTAGTGAAGAGGACTTCACTTTCCCCAAAATAATTGTAAAGGTCCAGCGACCTACAAAAAAGAAAAGTCCGACTAAGGTCGGAAATAAAATTCAGCTAGCGAGTCATCTGAACGTCTCCACAACCCTCCAGTGACCAAGAAGCCACCACCAGTCATTGCCTCTGGAGAGACAGCGACGAATATATCCCAGAGGCTCAGAGGAGCAAACCTAATAAATTTCGCCCTAACAAAGACGATGGAGGACGTCACAATCTATCCCGAGCTCGAGGAGGGAAGATAAAAACTCCAGGCAGGTGGAAAGGAATATCATACTTTCACCCCGAGCGGTGACACCAAAAATTAGAAATATCTTATTCTTGGGCTGGATGTCCAGTAGGACATCAATGAAATAACAGCTACCATAGTTGATGCCATACCAGGAGTCGTCGATGTGCGGTGACTCAGAAAAACTGACCCCACCGGACAGAAAAAAGAGATCTCACCAGCCCTTGTAACGGCCCAGGCAAGCGTCATTTGGAACGCAATGAAGAAACTACGTGCCATTAGCCACGTCATAGTCAGAGTGGTGACCTTCAAGGAGCAGAGAGGGGCTCCTCAATGTCACCGTTGCCATGAATTCGGCCACACACGCAATTACTGCGGAAGAACAATGAAATGTGCCTGATGGGTGGGCCCACACGAGGTGGCTACGTGTCCCAGAAACGAAACAGCCCCACTAAAGTGGTCCAACTGCGGCGAGGCGCATCCGGCATCCTACAGAGGCCGCGTGAAGAGGAAGGAGATTCTCGCCAGGATGAAACCGGCCCACGACAGACAGCAGCCCCAACAGAAGAGGAGAAGACGGGACGAGCCAATGATGAGACCAGCTCAACCGTCATCTACCAAAACTTGTGAGAACCCGCTCTACAGACGTTTCCAGGACCGTACGGAAGACACCGATGCCCCCTCCGCATCGAGAAAGGCCCCCACCCCGTCGACTAGGTTCTAAGACCGTACAGAAGACGCCTCAACCGATAGCAGACATTCATCAAGTAAGCATGTAAATCTAGACCCTAGACTAACGTTATTGGCAAACGACCAGCGTCAAGACCTTGAATGTGGACCGAAATGGGTAACTGCCCTCGTTGATTTATGGAGCCAAATGTTTATGGCTATTATATCTGGTAATCAACATAAATGGTGAGTCACCATATACTTAATTTTAACTGCGATGATCTTATGGCCAAAATAGATAAGGTCGAAGTGTTAATAGCATTCTACCAACTAGATATTGTAGTTTTGACAAGTTAAGATGTGACCTACGGGAGTAGCCACTAATTCCAAACTACCTTGATAAACATCGTGAATACATACGTAGAGGATTATAATTTGAATAAAGCCAGTTCTTAACCAGCCTTCAAGAGTGTTATTTCGTCCCTTACTTATTCTTTTTTTTACGTTTCACGATCCGAGACACATAAGTGGTGCCAAAACCCGGGAACTTTTTTAACAGTTTCCAGTGAGAATAATTTTTTTTCAACTTCGTGATTCTTTGTTATTTTGTTTTCTCTTCTGTCGAGGAAGTCACTCGAGTAAATCATGAATGAGCAAGGACAAAGTGTCCTTAGGCCACCAACGCTGACTCTGGAGCCTCAACAACCAGAACAGGTAAATCACGGAATCCCACCATTACCATCAACAACTTTGGCAATGGCGCGGGCAGACTTGGCAGCTCAGGAAGCGAATAGGATAGCACAGGAGACCAACGAACTAGAAAAAATGAAATTAAAGAAGGCGAACGCCCAGGACATACGAAGAGAGATATCAGATCTAGAAAAATTTAATGGGGATATAGGAGAACTAAACCATTTCCTCAAAGGCGGGGACGGAATTATGAGTAGCATTCAAGCCCAGGTTGCAGCGGACCTGCTAAAGGAGTCGGATGCCAAAAAGTTGCGGGCGGCCCTGGCTCGAAGGGTGAGAAGAAGTGTGCTGAATATGATCCAAGCAGACGAAGATACTACGTGGCAGGTGGTCAAAGAAAGACTTAAAAAGGCCTATGGAGGGGGGCGATGGGCCCCAGAAGAGGATATGTTGCAAATGTTCCGAGAGTTGAAAAAAACGAACCAGACGAATGGCCAGTACGCCGCAGGCCTCCTCGCGAAGCTGAGTAAAATAAATGAGAAATTGCGAGAAGTAATGGACACAAGTGCGGTGGAAGCGTGGATGATATTTATGACCACGGTTCTAAAAGTACAGTTAGCTAGGGATACGGGGAGAAAGGATGGCCTACCTAGAGAAAAATCATTTATGGAATGTGCACAGGAAATGGTAGACGCGAGTGCCCGTGACGAGGAACAGAGAGAAGAGATAGAACCAGGATGGAGTAGAGTGTCGTATCGAAGAAATGAAGCAGGAAGGAATAAAGGGAGACAGGATATGGGGAGAAGAAGAGAGGGAGAGTTCGGGAGAAGAGACAGAATACCGAGAGAAAGAAGGCCAGTTGTGGAGAGGAAGAATGGGAGAAGAGAGGAAAGACAGGACACTTGGTAGCCCAGTGCCCACGTACAAGATGTTTTGAATGCCACAATGAGGGACATATGGCTAGACAATGCCAATATATACGGCGCAGAGAGTACGACCGAGGTGAACCTATGGAGATCAATGCTCAAAGAGTGTGGTGAAGAAGCAGGATGTCGTCAGAATCGGCCAGATCTTCGGAGGCATCAGGGTCGGAGACGGAGGGCAGTGAATCCGGTGGCAGAGGAATCTCGGGAAGGAGAAGCGAACAACGGAGCACAGGGCGGAGAACAGAGCAGGCGAGTAAAGAATGAGAATTGTGTGAAAGGAGGGGCAACCTTTTTGTGAATAGTGTTGTAAAGAAGTGGGACAGGTTGCCTATTATAGAATTCTGCAAAGGGTGGAAATGTTTAGTGGATACGGGGAGTTCCTGTACGTTAGTGAGTAGGGATAAATTAGAGGTACTATTTAAAGCAAACTGTAAACCACATGTTAAGCCATGTCAATGTAAAGTGATCACTTTGAGCGGGCCCTGTACTCTAGACGGGGAAATCGAGTTAGCCCTAGATAAGTGGGGAAAGCAGGGGGAGGTGATGACACTGCACGTTGTGGAAAACATGCCGCAGGAGTACGGGGGGATTCCGGGATGCGATCTATTTAACACACTAGGGATACAAATTCGTAGCTCAGGGGGTCAGTGGGTAGTTCGGATTGGGAAAAAGATATACCGGACGACGCAAGATGTGATGGAAAGTATTAGGCGCGTGGGAGTAATCACTAAGGGGGTAGACTGGAGAAAAAGGGTAAGGGATGAATTTGGAGACATTTTTTTCCGCGAAGGGGATCCGTTGAGCGCGACGGGGGAAACTCTTCACGAGATCCAGTTGAAGTCGGATAAGGTCACATATTTAAAGGAGCGGAGGTACCCCCAGGCGTTAAGAGAACACATTCGCGAGGAGATCGAGGAGTTGAAGCGGCAAGGGGTTATCGTGAATAGCGTACCGGTCTTTAATAGTCCATTATGGGCTGTGAAGAAGAGGCCGGTCGAAGGGGACAAAAAGGAACGATATAGGGTGGTGGTTGATTTTCGACAATTAAACGAAAACACACGGGATGAAAAATACCCCATTCCGAGATTGGAAGATATTTTGGATCGGCTGGGAGGAGCATCCATATTTAGGACGCTCGACCTAAAGTCCGGATATCAACAGATCCGTATGCATCCCAGAGACCAGGCCAAAACGGCGTTTACTTTTGAAAGGGGGCATTACGAGTTTACCCGTATGCCATTTGGGTTAAAAAATGCGCCTATAACATTTCAAAGATTGATGGACGAATTCCTGCGCGGCCTCGACGAAAACATGTGTCAAGTTTATATGGACGATCTCCTGGTATTTAGCAAGTCAGAGTCGAGTCATCTAGAAGACTTGCGTCAAGTCTTCAACAGGATACGCCAGTTCGGGTTGAAATTATCACAAGAAAAGTCGATACTGGGACAAAGACAGATTAGTTTTCTGGGACACGTGATTTCGGAAGAAGGGGTAAGACCAGATGGAAAAAAAGTCGAAGCGATCGGGAAAATGGTAATGCCGAGTGATGTGAAGGGGATTCGGAGGTTGTTAGGAACCTTAAATTATTACCGCAGATTCGTACCGGAGATGGCCGAAAGTATGGTTCCTCTCAACGAACTGCGGTTTAAAGTACATACTGATCATCGTCCTTTGTTGTGGGTGGGTAATCTGGAGGAGTCCTCGGCTCGAGTCACGCAATGGAAGGAGATTCTAAGTCAGTACAACCTGGAAGTGGTGTACAAACCCGGAAAAGATAACGTTGTCGCTGACTGGCTATCTCGTGCTCTACAAGTAAACATGATCGAGACGGAGGTGGGAGAAGCGTCAAGGGATTTACAAAGGTTTGTGCGTGAATGGACACCAGACGGGGAAGGAGAGCGCAGACCTGAACTCCAAAACAATGAGGATCCCTCGGATGATGAGTCGGAGAACGAGAGCACAGCAGAGATGGAGGAGATAGATGAGATAATCAACAACAAATCTCGACAGGTCATCTGGAAGACAAGGACGACGGGGCTCGTAAAAATGGAGTTCTCCAAATATGAAAAACATTCCATCACCACCATTTGGTCACAACCTGGAGTTCAAGAAGAACAACTCTGTCAAGCACTAAAAGACGCCTCTAAGCCAGGAGTAACCCATCATCTGTATGTGGGAAACGCGACGGTGTGGGACAAGTTACGTAACTTGTGGAGGTATGAAAAGATAGGGATGGACAGAAAATTCATACGATGCCGCTATATGGTAGAGACCATTAGTGATCAGGAACAGCAAAAGGACGTAACGAGCATATACCATCAAGGGAAGACGAACCACCGGGGGATCAATGAGACGTTGGCGGCACTAAAAATGAAATACTATTGGGTAGGGATGCGAAAAACGGTAGAAGAGATCGTGAGAGAATGCGTCATTTGCCATACTACAAAGTATGACCGCCATCCTCCGGTAGGGTTACAAACGGAGACGGGTACTCCTACAGCACCGTTAACAGACCTGCAGATAGATACTTTTACGTGGAGAGGCTTTAAGTGGGTGACGGTGGTGGATACATTTAGCAAAACAGCCATGGCCCACCCGGTGAAGGAGAAATCGGCAGCGGCGGTGAGTGGCGCCCTCCAAACTTGGTTTCAATTCTACGGAGTCCCAGATACGATCTCCTCGGATGGAGGCAGAGAATTCGATAATGCTCAGTTGAGACAAGAGATGAAATGGTTAGGGGTTACATGGCATTTGAATACGCCCGGTCATCCCAAAAGTAGGGGAGGGATCGAACGGCTCCACAATACGTTGGGAGAACATCTCAGAGTTTTCCATGCCGATAAAGGGTTGGAAGCGGATGAGGTGATGCCCCGAGCCATAGCAGCGTATAATCATTCTATTCACATGGCCACTGGGTTTTCCCCGTTCGAAGCTCTTTTTGGTTTACGCGCACGAAGGAGGAACGAGGGAGAGACGATTGTAGACGAGAGCATGGCGGAACAGCTAACCTCAAATAGAGTAGAGCTCGAGAAACTGCGGGGGAAATCGTATGGGCAAATGGTCGCGGAGAAAAGCAAGAGAGTAGCGAGGGAGAACGAGGGAATAAGAGATATTACGGGTACCGTTAGGATAGGCACTATTGTTTACAGGAAGATCCTGTCGAATCGTGCAAAGGAAGTTCTGAGGTATGAGGGTCCGTTCAAAGTGATTACAATTAGGGAACACAATCTTGTCACCGTTCAGAGTCTGGCTGAACCCAGGAAACGGAGACCTGTACATATCGAGCAACTTAAGTTTCCAGTGGGAGAAGCCAGACCATAAGAGTGTATTTTAAGTACCATCATGTTATGTTACGTTTTTCTAGAATAGAGCAATATATCTTTTATTTTTTTATATAGAGTTTTGGGTAAATTACCCTAGTTTATTCTTTGTGTATTAGGTAAAATTCTAGATTAAGTTAGTTATGTATATAGAGGAAGCTGTAATTTTGTTTATTTTATTTTTAACCAACGATGTAGAATTTATTTTTGTTTTTGTTTTGAGTTTACGAGGATGTTCGTAAACTGGCAGGGGGGAGTTAAGATGTGACCTACGGGAGTAGCCACTAATTCCAAACTACCTTGATAAACATCGTGAATATATACGTAGAGGATTATAATTTGAATAAAGCTATTCTTAACCAGCCTTCAAGAGTATTATTTCGTCCCTTACTTATTCTTTTTTTTACGTTTCACGATCCGAGACTCATAAGTGACAGACACGAGGGTGTCTACACAATCGATCCACATAAAAGGTTACTTTACTGTCAAGAATCACCGGTTACGGTGGTATTCTCGTTGCTGTACGCCGTGGTATCAATTGGAAGGAAGTGGCTTCACCACTGACTACAAGTAATCCCAGGCTTCAACACCTGACAGTACAGGTAAATTTGGGGAAACCCATTTACCTTACCACTCTATATAGAAGACCGTACGCGTCTCCAGGAGTACTCAGCCCTGCTACACGCATATGCGCAGAGGTCTAACCACTGGATGGTGGGAGATCTCAATGCGAGACACACGCTGTGGTATAACACCACAACAAACAGGGCTGGGGGACTCCTGGTGAGAACGCCGTTTACGTCGGTCGTCCACCCCCAAACTTTTATTTTTCGACTGAGAGGTAACCCGCAGGCCACCTCGACAATTGACTTAGTTCTGACAAGACAACCCCACCGTATCACTGGTTGCACCGCCCTCGACTTTATTACGTCTGACCACAGATCAGTACTGTATGCAGTGGATGGTAAAGTGGCGACCCCTCGCCCCACGAGATACGACTACGGTCGTGCCGACTGAGATCTGTATCGGTCGCAAATTTACCATAACCTGCATACGGTGCCAGTTCTCCGCACGAAAGAAGAAGTAGATTTTCAACCAGCTTCATAACTGATGTGATCAAAGACGCAGCAGACACTGCGATCCCGAAGTATAGCCCCCTGCCAACGACCCTGTGACCACCTCCAGACCATATTATTAAATTTATTGGAAAGAATAGAAAGTACAAGTAGAGAAATCAGCAAGCTAAGGTAGTTGTGAATTCTCTCACAACACAAATCCGAGGCTTGATGAAACTCTGGAAAACAGAAAAGTGGCATGAGCGACTTCGTAGCACTCAAGGCGATCACAGAAAGTTCTGGAAGCTGTTGAAGACTACAAAAAAACAAGGCAGCTACTGTCCGACTTCACGAAGGCGACAATCTTCTTACTGCTAAGTAACAAGCAACTAAACTGGCTGACCACTACGCTAGGGATATTACGGCTAGGACAGGCTACTACCATATAGCTCCTCCGCTAGAACAGAACCACATGTTTGTATCACCGAAGCAGCTCAAGGTGATTCTTTGCCGGTGTCAGGGAAACCGAGCACCAGACACGATGGGATACAAACAGTGCTGCTCAAACAAATGCCGAGGAGAAGGATAGTACTATTCGCAAACTTATACAACTCTTGTATAAGATTGCGGTTCTTTCCTGACACACGGAAACAAGCCATCTTGTTGTGAGTAATGGCACTCAAGCCAGTAAAGAGCGGAGATCACCCAGCCCATTACCGCCTGATCAGCTTGCTACCCCAAATGAGAAAAAGTTTCGAGAAAATTCTATTGAATTATCTCAAAAATTACGGCACGGAAAATGACATAATTCCCCCAGAATAGGCTGGATTTCAATCCAGTGTGAGCGCGGAGCATCCCCTTCTAAAGCTACAGCCAGAAGCTAGCCATAACTTTAAGAGAAACATAGCCACGGCTATGATCTCGATTGACTGCACTCAAGCATTCTACTCGGTGTCCCACGGGACGCTGTGTCAATTGCTCTGCGACCGGGAATGCCCGGAGCAACTCTATTCAATTCTGGTTAGCTTCCTGAACAACAGATCGATAAGGGTGCGGGTGAGTGACAGGTTCTCTGAAGTACTGGAGTACCCCAAGGAGCCGTTTTATCCCCAGTACTTTTCAACCTGTACAAGTCTGAAATTTTAGGAGCCCGATATAAAAACACAACAATTACTGCTTTCGCTGATGACATAGCGGTGTATAGTAGCAGCATGAGCCCCAATGTAGCTCTTAGACAGGCTGAAGTAGCCTGTAATCAGATCAGTGAGAGATTGGGGAGACTCAATATCTCTGTAAACGTGGTGTCAGAATTGTAGTGTCAGAAAAAACTTTCTTGGTTGGACTAAAACCTTCAGGGCACTGTAGAAGAAGTAGGATTATGTGGAAAAGTTCAGTCATTCAAGGGGGAAGACAAAGGAAAAACTATAAATATCTAGCGAGACATGGGAAGGTGACATTTGTTTGATCACTTTGCTTAGGCTAGGATAGGCATGATCAACGATACGAAAAACAAATCTTTATTACGATAATACTACAATCTGCATTATTGGGCGATAATCAATAGTGATCAATGTTCTCATTGATACCATATTTATAATTCTTCATTCGCTTGCTCATTCATACAGTATTTACAAACAGCCCCAGCCACCTCTCTTGCATGTGAAAGAGGAAGTGGAGTCTTGGGAAGTCCCCCACTCTCCTCTATCAGCCACGTCACTAGATACGAGCCAGTTGAGTCTGACAAAGAGCGCGAAAAACCCAGAGAATATTGGAGGAGAGGTTCTCGAGGCGCATAAGTGAATAGTGTTCCTAAACTATGGTAGAAGTCAAGGAGATCAGGATTTCGAAGGAATGTTTCCGTATGAGTGCAAACACCAAAGGAAGTCCACGAGTATTTGTGTATCTTGATCCCTAATGTCGGTGCTTCTCATTAAAGTACCCACCCACATGAAACGACATCTGATGGAATCTAGAAAAGAGATGAATTAGGAATCGGAAATGGATTTATTAGGATGGCTATATACCGATGCTGGGGTGAGTGGGAAACTGAAGGTGCTGATTGACACTGCAGTGGACTGAAAGAAATCATGTGCTACCAAAGGAACTGTGGACAATTACAACAGTACATTAATATTGCTAATATTTTGAACGAATATTGACCACGATTTAGGGCGCTTTGGTGTTTGGATAGTTTCCATGTCCTCTATTTCGGAATGGTTTAGCTCCTCGAAAGTGTTTGGCGTGAAAAATGGAGACTCGTCAACGGTTTTTTCTGTCTCTTTAGAAGTGCATGCCTTCGGTGGTAAGTCCTCCATTGAGCTAGCTGCAGAAGAATTCATTTGGTCATGTCTGTATGAACGTGTTTTTCGCTTAATTGGTGATGGGCCAAGAGACCTTGACCATTTTTTATTCTGAGACATTAGTTGTTGATAGAAACGCATGTTTGCGTTCGGGAGTTTCGAATACACCAGAGAACGCGGTGCTAGCTCTCGGCCACGGTTGACGCAAGAAGTGCTTGCCTATTGTCCTGTGTTATCTGTGGCCCGGCAGAGCCACACACAGCCCACTCAATATGACCGGCTTATCTTTGAGATCTCTAACTCACACTGAATATGTATAGTCTTTAGTCCTCAATCCACTCACTTGTAAAGAACTCCCTAGTGAACAGCTCACGTAAATTGTTTGTTGAGACAGTTTTAAGAATGAAATAATTCCTGTGAACAGTAGTAAAGTGTTGATTAGAAGAGCGATCTGACTATAGAGCATGGGTAGAATTCCAGGCAAGATCTAAAAACTCATGGTATTCTCTTCTTACTTCTCAGATATCTAAGAATAGTTTATAAAGTGTTTGGACTTGGGCTAAGCACTTCATTCTTTAAAGAAAGTTAATCTTCTTTGGCCCAGTTTAAACCAAATGTCGTGGAGCATAGGGAAAATAGCAATCTGAACAAAGATCACTTCACATTTCCATTTCTAATTTCAAGATCCTGCATCACACAAATGGAAGAATGTACAATAGCAAGCTGTAGAGAAGAATAACCCACAAGAACAGAACCCTGACCTGACAGGAATTAAGGTGGCTTAATATCTATGTGAGGAAAAAGGATATATCTCCCACTCACCTAAAGAAGGAAATCAATGGCGGATGAAGACAAATCAGGAGCTGAGAGACCTTTATGTAGTATCAGATAATGCATCTGTCATTAAGAAAGGGAGAAAAATATGACTGGACAGTTGCAGAAGACAGATCCTAGCCAAGCTCTTAAAAATCATAAAGGATGGCTATGGAGGTAGAAAAAGAATAGGCAGGTGAAGGTTGTATAATAGGCTGGAGAACATTGTCCTTCAGGTATCAAGTAAGGAATGAACAGGGTGAAAAGTGGGAATGCGGTAAAGCACAGCAGACAGCCTGTCATAGGAGGGCGGACCCAAATGAAACCGAACTGATGTATGTGGAGTAGTTTTTGTAATATTGGGTTTTGTCGGTAGGAATGTTTTAAGCCACGTTTCACCAATCAGTATGCCAAGTGCCTTCACCGGAGAACGTTCCATTCTACAGCCTACAAGGATAATGCTATAGCGAAAACTCAGGTTTTGAGTGGTTTTCCCCTTTTAGAAGTGAAAGTGAGAATGTCAAAAAAAAAAATTTGCCAAAGCTTCTTGGAAAATCAACGATGGACCATCGAAGAAGTTGTGGAGAAATTTTGAGTTCAGTATAGCGAATTTTAAGTGAATATTTAGGGATGAGACGGGTGGCTGCAGCCCTCTCCATGCACTGATTTTTTACCAAAATTGGTATGACCAATGAGCCCCTCCACCCGATCTATCCCCCGGTGACTTCTTTTAATTAAAGAGACATGAAAGGAAAGCGTTTAGTGGACATAGAAGATATAAAGACAAAAATGACGGAGGGACCGTCTGGCATCACAAAGGAGGAATTTAAAAAATGATTAGAACAGTAGAATAAAAGATTGGACAAGTCTAAGTAATTTAAAGGAGATTAAAGGTTTTTTTTGTAAATAAATCACTTTGTACAAAAATAGTTCAGTTTCTTTTTGGTACGCCCTTATATACTCTGTTACTGTAAGCAACTGAGACACCGCACACAGCAATGTGCCACCATGAAGAAAAAATACTACCAAAATGATCATGGAAACCTCCAATGGACAACAGCTATCTTGGCTATCTGAAGTGGGAGAGTTCGGCTGAAGAAACAAAAAAGTCTAGAATATTGTGAGATGGAAAAAAGGAGGCCAATGGCAGGATTGAATGGAAAAGGTCTAAAGGAAAAGGAAAATTCTGGACCAACAATCGGAGTAAGTACACTTTGATAGAAGGACTGATCAGTTTAAAAAGTTCTGGAAGGAGGGATGATCATGAACTTCCCAAGAGGACAGAAAAGAATAGTTCCATTATAATACACTAAAAGCCCTGAAACATGAAAGCAGCTTTAGAAACTTAAAAAAAACTGGAGGGAATTGACCCTGAAGACCTTGACTTGTAGACATTAAATATATAAGATTGCTTGTGGGCTCATGGATTGTACAAGAATGCAACTATTAATTTTAAAATATTATAAATATATGCTTACAGCTATTTCGTATTAAAATATATTAAACAAAATAAAAATATAAATAATAGGATGGTTAATGCTGTAAAACCAAAATAACATGAAATTTTAGTGCATTTTTAATTTAAAGTAGAAATCATTTTGCACATATATATTCTGGAGGCATACAGAATACAGTTAATGATATGTTTAGACATGAAAAAAAATAAATAAGAGTGTAACCATGATATGAATATTAACAAATATAACCTATTTGGAGTTTAATTGCACTTAGTTTTCATTAAAAATATAATAAAAATAGTATTTAAAATGTTAATAGTTGATATAACTCATTATGAATCTTAATATTTTAAGAATTGATAGAATAGGTCACAAAAAGAAAACAGAATAGAAGTAACAAAGTGATATGGATTATTAGTATTATATTTTTTTTCTCAGAAGACGTTTTGTTTTTATAATAACAAGTAACTCTCTTGTCACCTTTACCAAAACCTACAAGGAAGCAGAGACGTGCTAAAAAATGATTGGGTTACCTATTTAGAAAACATTTTTGAATTTCTATGAAGCATAAAAGAAAAAAATTACATACACTATTTCATTAAGTTGTTCAACAAATTCTGAACACTTGCACCTTAAGTTTATGAATATTGTGAACAATAAACATTTACACATTTTCTAAGGTAAAAAATTAAAAGTTTTATAATGTTGAGAGTCATAGTCTCCTAACATTCCCACAAATAGATACACAACCTTGGCCAAAAATATCAGTCTAAGTTACAATAATTAACATTTAATTTATTCAATTTTATTTCAGTTACAATTAAACATTTGTTAAAGAATTAAAATCAGCAGAGTATGTTACATTATAAAAAGGCTATGATTCATAGATATTACTAACATGATTTGAAAGAATACAAATGCAGCTCTGCCAAAAGTAAGTGAACCAAAAAATTATCACTTCAATTAAAAGAGATTGGAAAAATAGGGTCAGGCCAATCATAGCCAGATAAACGATATTTATACTTAATTCTTAATACCTTTAAAAAAATACATTTGGTTGAAAGAAACATTTCTTTAAACAAATGATATATTTGATATTTAGAAAATACAGAGAAAAAAAAACAATAAAGAAGAGTATACTACTTTTGGTTAAGGCTGTACATAAAAATAACAAGGTATAGTTCAATTTAAAGCATCATTTAATAAAACATATCACTAATAACAAAATAAGTTTGTTATTAGTGAAATTATATCCTTACTATAAATAATTACATTTATTTTTTACAAATCTGACTGTTTTAAGTTAATAACATATTTGTATCGTAATAAATTATTTATAATACTAGAAATATTATTATTTCGATTAAGTTAATGATATAATAAAGCAAAACTCATCATTAAACCTATATAATGTGGCATACAAATAAAACGAAATTTGATTGTGTTTGTTTACCAAAGGGTTATTATGTTAGAAGTACTTTGGAGGAAGGAGGAGAAGCATCTTGAACATATTAAATAAACAAAGAATCAACACAAACCACAAGAAAGTAAATTACAAACTGTGCCGGAGATACTTCATGATTTCTTGGAGATGTCAATATACCACACAAATCAAATGGCATCATGCAGACATCAATTCCTACAATGAAATCCAGTGTCTCCTAAATGTCATTGTATGCCAAGGGGTGTATTATTCCTAATTAAAAAAAATTAACTTTATTAAGTATAAAATTAATTGAGTTAAAAATATTTGGTGCCGTACTCCAAAAAGTTTTCACAATAACATTCTTATCCTTATCCTGGTTTATTGCTTACAAAACAGAACCATATTAAAAAACAAAATTAAATTCAAAGTTGCTTCTAGTTTCCACAACATGGGACATCAATTGAAGTTGTTCTCCTATTTATATTTTGAGAGTTAATTTCATCATACCGAGGCAGTTCTTTACTCTTTGCTTGCTATGAAAAAAAAAAAAAAAATAGTAAGTACATATATGTATTTAACTTTTGAGGTGAATTTTCAAATGTATACAAAAAATCAAATCTTAGAACAAACCTATAATTAATATTGAACTGAAATTAACTTTTATTTGACACAATTCGCTAACATAGTTATAGTTTTATCTTATCTAAAAAACAATTAATTAAATAGGTGTAAAATTGTTCAGGAGGGTATATCCGACTGGAAGATGTGATAACATGCCCAAACTTTAATTATTTACTTATGTAAATAAAAAAGTAAAATGAATCTATATGTAGTGTTTATAACTTCTAAAAACTTATATAAACATGCACTTCAATTTAAATGAGGTATTTTAAATATAATAGAATAATATAGTTCTGTATCATTGTTGTATTGGATATTTCAATGGAGTGTTTCTTAGTAATTAATGTAACTACAAATGAGAGAAATGTATGATTTATATACATTACTTAAAATGGTAAATTATTATAAAGCTCATTACCTCCATAAGCTCTGCTGCTATTTGAACAAACAGTTTTTCCACATTATCAGATTCCTTCGCTGATGTTTCTAAATAGTACATGTTATGCCTTTGAGCAAAATCTTCCCCAACATGGGTAGGAATCTCCCGATCATCTCTATCAATTTTATTGCCTGTGACAGAAATGTTATTTAAGTGATAAGTAGATGATCATAGTTTTCAGAAAATAAAATTCTAACTTAGCTACAGTCTAAAAAAAGTGTGTGTGGGTTGTCCCCAAACACTTTTAAACCAGTAAAAATATTTACATCAAATTCAGCACGGATATAGTTCAGCACCTTGTCCTAAACAGGGGTAGGTAATGAACTCCATATTTTCCTACTTCCTCCCTAATTTTAACATCTTCTATTTCTATTTATTGTTGGATTTGCAACAACTTCACCACAAATACTGTTCAATTTTTGAGTCAGGACCTCAAGATTTAACCTTACTCCCCTTAATTTCTATTTAGGGTCAGATAGTCACAATTACTGTTCAGAACCTCATGAAAAATACTAAAGAGGTTGCTATCTTAAGATTTTATACACTTCCCACCTCCAACCCATTTCAATGCTTATTAATAGTTGTATTAAAATTAGGCAGAAATCCTCGTTGGTACCTCACAAAACATAATAAGCAAGTCTAAGGTAGGAAAGGACTATACGGATACTTTCTCCATCAACAATGTTTTACAGAATAGAGCTAATCTCAAAAATATCCTGGGCAAGATGAATAAAAAGCTGGTTATTCATAAAAGAGTGTAACTTAAAATTTGTGTTTCATTTAACTTCTTTATTGATTATTGATTGAATAAGTATTCTTAATTTTATTTTATACATAAATAAAGGAAATTCTTACCAACTAGAACCCTTAAAACTTTACTACTAGCATATTCTTCTATTTCTTTTAACCAGTCAGGTAAACAATCAAATGTGGGTTGGCAGCTAATGTCATAAACTAATATCAAAGCATGGGCTGATCGATAGTAGCTGTGAGTAATAGACCTAAACCTCTCCTGACCTGCTGTATCCCATATCTGAAGCTGATTAAGAAAATAAGTTAAAATATACAGTTAAAAAAAGAACACCTTATCAATAAAAATAAAAATTATGGTTAACAAATGCTATGGGTTGCCTTAGTAAATGATGTACTTAATCATTCCATAAATACATTTTTAAATTAAAATATAAACAAATAAATTCTAAACAATTGAAATGACAAGTATCAAAAGTTTTACCCTTTGTGTATGACAGTGATAAGCTGGTTAACGGTGAGAGAAGGAGAAAGGTTGTCAAAGTAATTGCATCCCCTAGGTGATGAATCTTTAACTGTCTCTGTCATCTTGCTATATTATAAAGATTAGGTTTTAACTATTCACATCTTTGATTTTGTTATGGACTGAGTTGCTTGTCAGCCATTTCATGGGAACCAACTTTGCTTTCACTGCAGTTTCAACTGTATTTAGAGCCAGTAGGTAGTTATAAACCATAGGACATTATGTTTGACCCGAAGTCTAATTAGTGCTCTCTTCAATGAATCGTGCAACTAGAATCATAAGTGAGGTAAACTTTTAGAACCATTTAAGTGGCTGAAGCGATTGCATATCAGTGAAAGGGGCTACTGTATCAGTAGGGTTAAACTGTGGATCCGTAGCACCGTCCTGGTATTTACTAAGATCATATCTTGCACTGAGGAACTTCAAATTTTTATTTATTTAATTATTGTCTTAATTTAATTCTTTTATATAATTTTTTTGATCTGCGTAGTAATGAGCTCTTTTCAACAGAGGATCCACCATAACAAACCTAGACTGCGACCTTTAAACTATTCGACTACTACCTCAATGGAAAAAGAAGAGCCCAGTACTTCCTCAATCCCCAGTATATTATTCCACTGTCAGATGAAAGATGAATCTCTCTACCTCTCCTGAAACTCCTAAACTAATAAAACAGTCACCAATTTCAATGAAAAACATCAGCAATTTTAAATTGATATGCTCACAATATGACTCAAAAGACGTATGCACGAGCAAATACACAAACCTTAAACAGACAAGAGGTGATATTTAAATAGAGATCAATGTGGATTTTCACACTTATCACCGACAAAGCTAATAAAAGAAGAGCTATCATCACAGGGGTTTAATGTTCGGCAAATTGTTGACATTTACAGAGACAATAAACAGTATGATGGGACTGTTGGTCAGGGGTATGCCCTCCCCGAACTCTATATAGAAGATATCACCATCAATCTACAAACTCACTAATGGATAGCACTCTTCATAAAATAAAATTTCACAGGACATATTTTGCTGGTATTGGAACAACAAGAAATTAAAGCTGTACTGAGCTATATCTCTGAGAAAACAAACTGTTTACGGTATCTACACATTAAAAACAAAAATGGTAACAGCTTTTATTTATTTTCTTTCAGTGCTATCATTGTGTTCCAGCATATTCATTAGCATTTTCAACTACAGAACTAACATTAATGGCAATTAATAAGCAAATTAAACTTATGAGGTGCAATTTAAAATGTTTTTCCAGCATAATCAGCCTCATGTAAATTCAGTTAGTGAGATCCCACTTTCACAGCAACATAGGTTCTTGGTTCGGTATTTTAGTTAAAGAGGTTAGCAATTCACTGCCAGTTTAAGTTTGTTGCCACCAGAGAGTGGCTGTAGGGTTGATGGCATATGTGACCAGAGGTCAATACAGTCGAAGCATTGAGAGAGGCAGTTTGCATCTGTTTTGTTTGTCTGCATCTGTGACAAATGTGAAGAATAGCTTTGTTGTGAAGATATCAGGAAGAAACATCGAGTAACGAGTCCATTCCATTTATCCAATTCCAAAGTACCCTTTCCTTTTTAAATTACAATACGTTTTACTTATGGAGGTTGCAGTTTTAATGGGTAAGAGACCACCTTTTTCCCTTTTTGATAACATAAAGTACATTCGAGCTCTGCGCTTACCATATTTTACATTTAATTTTAATTTATGTTTTTTTGTGATTTAGTAAATATTTCATTTTTTGTTTTTTTTATTTAGCTGCCTTATGGTAGTTACTCAATCAGAGGTTTTAAAATATTGTCTTTGCAAGCTGGATTAGATCATTTCATCAGCTAAGAGCAAATAATTAGTTTTGACAGCAGTAGGAGATGTTCATGCAAAGGCCTCATTCTGGCGTTCTATCACTTCAAATTTTTTAATTACCAAAGACGAGGTATCACCTGCCACATCTCCTTAGAGCTTCAGTCAATTGCATTTTATACTCCCAAAAATGGTTTTGGACAATCTCAGTGGTGATTATGATTCGAAACTTTCGTGCCGGCTTCCTCACATTTGATCACATGGCAAAAGCTCGAGAATTTGTTGAATCATTTGGAGGGGGCAGCTTGAGAGTCATCCAGCATTTTCCCTTCACTAAGGAAAATTATGCTTCCACTCTTAAACTTTTAAAGGAACTTTAAAACTTTGTCGACTCAACACAGGATTTCCTGGACCAACATCAGTTCACTTTGCCTCATTAGAAAGCCAGTCCTCAGGATGTTGTTTATGTTAATTTTATTTTATCAAAATTACCCAGTAGCATTCAAGATATGTTTGAGTGCTCTATTACCAGTGTCAATTGTCCATTATTGGAAGAGGTTTTAGACTTCTTAAATCGTCATGTTTAGGCTCTAGAAAATACTATGCTTGGTACTTTGGCTGAACCGGGATGGTTTCACAGAGCTCTAGCAACAATCTATTGACTAGACCTAAGAGCACCATGAATGCCAGAAGTAATAAGAGGCCCAATTTAGTAAAATCATTCTCAGGATCAATGTCAATTGCTGATTTCGGCTGTTTTATCTGTTTATTGGCTGATCACACATTATTAAATTCCGAGAATTTATTAAGGTTGGCTCCTCGAGAGCTCTTTAAATTAATAGTGGAAAGGGATTTGTGAGTACAGTGTCTGTTACCCATGCATCAAGGTAAATGTAAGTTTGGCAATGGATGTAGAAATTGCAGTGCCAAAGGACACCACACAGTTACATTTTCTCAGTGTTGCTTCCCCAATCTCTCATCAGGTGAGTGAGTGTGCTCAGCCTCGAGCAAACTGCAACACTACTGCACAGATTTGACTACAACAATTACGCATGTTCATGCCCACCGCCCTGGTGTGATTGCAAGTCTTGCCATCGAAATACATTATAGCTAGGGCTATTCTTGCCTCCGGATCGCAGGCTAGTAACAGGCTGCACAAAAACTAGGATGCAAGAGATTTTCTAAGAATTTCCAGATCAACAGAATTGGACAATCAGCTACAACCGCTAAAGGGTGTTGTGTTTTATCTAGTATATATATATATATATATATATATATATATATATATATATATATGTTTTATATAGTATGCAATGTCAGTGGCAAGAACAATCAGCTACAACCGCTAAAGGGTGTTGTGTTTTATCTAGTATATATATATATATATGTTTTATATAGTATGCAATGTCAGTGGCAAGGTGCTGCACCTCACCAGCCATTTTTACTCTCCCCAGCATAACTCTTAGTACTCCCCGAGAGCATGGGCCAGTACTGTCTCTAGTGACTTTGGCCGAGGACGGATTGGAGGCTATGGTGCAAAGATTTTGAACCGCAGATTAACTCCCCAGTATGGAAAAAAGCCTGCCAAAGAGGTGTGCAAGCAATAATACAAGGATACCACTATCAGGTTAGATTCTAGGCGATATCAGGTGAGACTGGCATTTAATGAGAGAGGCAAGAAGTTGCTGGGTGAATCCAATACCTCTTCCTTGTATCAGTTGTGATCACTCGAACGGAAGTTCAGGGTTGACCCCCTGTTTCAAAGATTTGTATGTCGTTTATGACTGATTATGCAGCTATGGGACAAATGGTACTGATGGAGGAATTTTGATTAAAGAGGACAACTAGGTTAGTAATTCCCTAATAATTTTGACCACATCGAAGTCTGGCCCTTGTCTGATGCATAGCACTGCTCTGTTCAACAAGGCCTCATGAGCATCGATCACGTAAATATATAAGCACTTTATAATAGAATAGAATAGACAAAAAAATGTTATTCTGAGACCAAGTCACCTATGAATAACATTAATGTTCAGATGACAAATTCACATCTGGCAAATAAAAAGAACTATTACATCATAATAAAAAAAATAATGACATTGTAAAATAAAGTGTAAAGCTCTATAATAATAATAATTATGTAATAAAATAAAGATTGTTTAATTGCTTTCAGTAAATAAAGTCTATGGATAAGAAACCAAAACAAAAAAAATATGCAGAAGTCTGTACAGTAAGAAATTAAATATAAACCATTAAATTAATACAAAAGAAAACAAAAAAGTTTTTACAAAAAAAAAACATTATATCTGCCTATTGTCAGATTATACAGGAGGCCATTGAGGCATCATTGAATTTGGAGCATCAGAACTACAAAACTCAATACGGATGGAGCAAGGCAAGCATACGATGGAAAATTTGTAAACTCACCGGACACAGATTAAATTAATGTAATTGAAACGGGAACAATCAATCGTGTTGAACCAAATATTTTTATAAATAATAAAAAACCCGAAATCCGAATTGCCAAAATTGAGTTGTTGAACCAAATCTCCAAATAGAAGAAAATAATAAAAAGACAACTAGTGAAGTTTTAAATATTCCCATAAATTCTAACAATTTAGTAGAAATTTTCATTTTCTCATTAAATAATCATGATAAATTTGAAAAATCTGTTTTAAGATCAATTGAGGAATATCAAAAATACTCAAATGAAAAGTACAAGTTTTTATTTTAAAAAATTCAAAAGTGAACACAATTAGGAAAAGTTGTTTAACCAGTTTAAAATGGATCAAATATACAAAATACACAAAAAGCAAAAATTGCATTATTACCTTGGGGAATAATGTCTAAGAGATAGGAATAAGAAATTCTGGTGAAGACAGTTGGCTATAATAAATCTTTCATTAAAACAAATAGATAGTACACCATTGGTCCACCCCTGATAGACATTTACAATTTACTTTTTATTACTTTAGAGACTTTCACATTATTATTATTGTCATAGGCTTGTACATTATGAAGATTATAATCTTCGAATAGTTTTATTTATTTGTTAATTAGTATAAGTTTTTTTTTTTTTATCAGAGATCTAACATATTCATTGTCTATTTATATATTTTAAGATTTCATTTCTTTTGTTTACTGAATAAATTTTATGTGATCTGGATAATTATGAGTTATGTTGTGTTTGTATATTTGATCCAGCCCTGTATGGGCATAAGGTCCTTGAGCTTCATATCATTAGGCCGGACTATTTTTCGGGAGCTCAAACAAATTGTAAATTAAGGTGTGAATAGTTTCTTATCTATTTATCTCTGGGACTGGCAAGATACCTTTACATAAATTCTTTGTCAACTAATGCCTACCTCTTAACACTATAGTATATATGAACTCCAGTATTTGTAATATACAAGGGTGCAAGTAGAAAAACCTTACCACAGATGTGACACTGTCTAATGTCACAATAGTCAGGCCTATAGGCACACCAAAATGTACTCCCACTATTTACAACAATGAGTGAAGTGTGGTGACCAGTATAAGTCCAAAAAATGCAACAGGAAGCAGGAATCATATGCAGAATGTTGCTCTCAGCTCTTAAGACCACCTGGCTTATTCCAAAGGGTGCCAAGCCTATATAACATTTAGTCTTATGCCAGCCTGCCCACAGGACAAAACTACATCTTCCGCCACTAGGAGAGAAGCACCAAGTCTTGTGAATCCTACCATCTCCTATGCAGAGAGCCTTCGAACGTGTAATCATCCAACTCAAGCTGAGGTCCTCTCATAATCGCACCTCTCATTAATCCACAAACTCAACATCAAATTCTTTATATTCTCTAACCACTTAACTCCACAGACCTCACCAGTTTACTCACATCTTTCCTCTTAGAATTTCAAATCCTTATTCGAATTTCTCCTATATCCCTTATGTAGTGATTTGTATATTTAGCTAATTGATTATTTATTCCAATCGGAGTTAATTAAAAAAAAGAATTTATGTTGAGATTTTTTGAATAAAGAGTGTTTTAACCTGACCATAAAACCCAGGTGTGCTCTGAAAATACCCATGGCCCAGAGGAAGGGGCATTGACTGTGACCCTGGGTAATAGAGGGATAGGTATTAGAAGGTATGCCTTGGAAGGGAAAAAAAACAAAAAACTTCTGCAGAAATAGCTCAGGGTTTAGCCATGATATAAGGGAAAACCCAGCTTTGTAGTAGAGTAAGCTGAGTATAAATAAGATCAAGGAGGTAAAAAACTTGTCTTTTGCCATTCACCCTTGAAGCAAAAGCAAGCAGTGTAGGGCAAGTCAAGTCAGATCCGGGTTTAGATGAAGAAGTCAACAGGCAAACCATCACCCAACAGTGCAGAATATTCACTATGATTACAAATGCAAATGTGAAAAATTTAAAGAGTAACTTTATGTATACACTAAGAATCACCACAAACCATGAGATATTTTAATTTAGAATAAACTGTTATTTGTTATGAAGTTTTATTTATTTTTTACCTCTTAAAATTAAAATCTAAAAAATATATTTTAAAAATAGTAGAAACCATGACACTTCACACAAACCAAGGTTTGTACATAAAAAAAAACAACCGTATTGGAATACAAATGGTGTTTGATACTATACCAACAAATGGAAGGCACTCTTACTTACGAGACAACATCGATGTGGCTCTCATTGGAGAAACAAGACTATATAAAGAGACATTACAAGACTAACTACAAAGAGACCTCTTAGGTATTCCTAACCGTACCTACAGAACGGACCATGCAGATAGAATAGCTCATGGTGGGTACTGCTCTCCTGATCCACCAATCCCTCTCCCACCATGAAGTTCCCCTGGAACCTAATCACTTTTTTCAGGTAGCAGTGGTGACAATTATTCCTTTCCAGTTACCTTAGCGGGAGTATACTACCCTCCAAACAAATCCATCTCCGATTATGTATTCTCTCTCTTCATTCTATCTAAATTTTAAAAAAATCATGAAAAACTATTTAATTACACTAATCCCATAGCAAGATTGCTATCTAGTCTCAAATGATAGAGAATTGAGGTTACGGTAGGTGACATTCCTGGGGAAGGGAAGAGTGACATCCAGATTGTATGATAGGGAAATGGGATTGTGGGCCGAAAGGAAAGATACTGCACGTTGAAAGGAAGAAAGGAAGGAGAGTTTATGATAAAAAGATACATCCAGGAATCTGAAATATTCACGGACAACAAAGAGGTTCAAGAAAGTTGTAAAGTTAACAGCGAAATTGTGTTGGAAGGAAGCATTTGTCTGAGGAATTGTTTAGTAAATTAATATTAAAATCACTAGCTAAAATGACATGATTAAATGAAGTGACAAGGTTATAGAAAGTGGATTCAAATACAGGATCGAAGGGAGCTGGAGGAGGACGATAAATAACTGCATAGAGGATTCGTTTTGAGTGGTAGTGGAGCAAAAAGTAGAGGTATTGAAAATAATCATAAGGAAGAGAACTGAATATGAGAAGACTAAGTACATAGAGTGCTGTGGTTGGAAGTAATATGAAACAATTTGAGCATAAACAGAATACAATATACTAAAATAAAAGTAAAAATGGAAACTAAAATTAAGAAACTAGAAACTATGCTCTGACAACTCTTTTATTTCCTGAGTTATCTAAGGAACTAGGGGGGAAGCAGAGGGCTAGGAAAGTTTTGAGAGGTGCATGCTTTTTAAGGATATTGAGGAAGTTGGGAGTGAGAAAGTCAAACATAGGAACAGCTGATGTAGAGGAATAGCACCCAAATTTATTTTATCTGTGAATAACAGTTCACAGCAATTTGTTGCTATAGGCTCAAATAATTAAATATAATTTAGGTACATAAACATCACCTATTCATTTTTTAATGACTGACAACAATAATAATGTTTGATAAGAACAAAAAAAAAATTCATACCTTCACTTTTTCATTTTCTATTTCCACAGTTTTTATCATGAAATCAACTCCTATTGTAGCACCTTGACCAGGAGGAAATACACCCTGCAGAAATAAAAACAAAACAAATATTTTCAAATTAATTTGTTATAAACCATTGAAATTGTTAAGTCTCTGTCACTAACTTGGTAGAATCTTGTCTAACAGGAATGAATGAAGGTCTTGGGTTTAAGGAGGTTATACAGGAGTTTTAATGGATAGGCGTTGGTGGAGGAAAATCTTGAGAAAGTATTCTCTCAAAATATGGAAAATATCCATTCTTACTCAGCATACTCTCAGGACCCCCCAAAAAAATCTAAGGGAACTGTTTCTAAAATGTTTTAGCAACACAGCATTAATCAATGTGAGGAAATACGAAGGGTGAACAAGAACTTTGCAGGTTTGTTGCTGAGGGAGATAATGAAAGTGATTAAATAATTTCAGGTTCAATAGGTAACGTCTGGTAATTTGAGATACTTGTTCGCTTCAGGTTTGTGATTTTTTTTTTCATCATATCCCTTGTTACAAAATTATTACAGAATTCAATAAATTCTACAAATGAATCTATTTAAAATAGGTCATTATATTTTCTGTAGCTTGGCTACATTTTATACAATTCCTGATTATCCTACATTGCGATTTGCGCTTGTACAAAAGTATAATGATGCACATTATACATTAATTTATTGAACATCTTTAAAAGTGATGGGGCTCACCTTATAAGTGAGTTTTAGTTTGTGATTGTTCAGGCCAAGGTATTTATTTAATAGATAAAGGGTATTGAGCAGATAGGTCGCGATCTAAAAAGGACAGGAGGGGATGGCAGGTAGTAGTATTGTGAAACAATATGATACATACGTAGCAAAAATTAGAACAGTTTCTTTATTATCTGATCAGCCTCATGAGTTGAATCTGAGATTCTTCTGGAGTACACTTTAAATTCTGTAAAGTGACCTGACAATAGGATGGGTAGGGGCAAAGAATGGGGTTTAAACATAATAGTTTTAGCCACTGGTCAATAGTACACCTTTATTTAGTACCACGGCTACAATATTACACAGGTTTTTTTCTCTAACTTTATTTAATAAGATCTGCTAGTAAATATTACCTGTGTAAATCTCCTGACTAAACAAGTTTTTCCAACACCAGCATTTCCAACAAGGACAACTTTAAACAAGAATTTATAGTCTTCCATAGCTTACATCAGCACCTGCAAATAAAATAAAATTAATAACTGTAATTTTTAAACTGTGTCTCAAGGAGTTATTCATGACTACATTACTGGTGTTTTTTTTCCATTTTCATCAGTTTAAGATTTGTCTCTAATCTTAGGCATTCATTAGAGACAGTGAACTTAAAAATAATTTATTTCTGACTTATATTAGCAGTTCATGGGGTGGCCACCTAGGCTCTCCCTCCTAGTTCCTTTATGGGTCGCTAGAGTACTCTGCTATTTTTACTAAGCCAGCTACATGAAAGGAATGTTCATATTTGAGCAACCATTATAACAATCTCATAGACTGATGATATAATATAATGATAAGTATAGTTTCAAACACTTAAGTATTAAACAACTTTGATCATTTCAGTGATCCATTCATTAATCAGTATTTTACTTCAATGACCCCTTTTATACAATTCACAAACTTTAAACTGATTTCATATTTCGAAATCTTTTTTGTGATAAATTTACTATCTGTCTTATTGGGCAATAAGTAATTGTGATCAATGTTCTCATTCATACCCTATTTACAATTCTTCCTTCACTCATACAGTATTCAAACAGCCCAGAGACCTCCAAAATCCACATGGTTGTTACCTCTCTCGCATGCGAAAGAGGAAGCGTAGTCTTGGGAAGACCCCCACACTCCTCCATCAGCCGTGTCACTAGGCACGAACCAGTGGAGGCTGGCCAAGAGCACGAGAGCCACAGATCTGATTGGAGAAACTGGCCATTGCCAGGACTCCCACTGTCATGTATTTATAATGGGTCACAAAGCCACTGCCGCTTTAGACTCTAAGGAGGATTATAGGGATATGTGGCATAGTATATTGACTGTCCCAGGGTTGGATAGGTTTCAATGAAACTTTGTGAACTTCATCCCTGTTGTAATGAAATTTTTTGTTGCTGACATAATAAGGGGGATTAACTATTGTTCTCAGGACTTTTGATTGAAAGGATTGGATATGCTTAGTGTTCGATTTTTTTTTTTAAAGCTCTATTCTGTATGTCCAGATAGGCATGAGAGATGGTATGTCGTTAGAAGTAGTCTGTACAGTTGTCCAAAGCATCTGTTCAGTTCTTGACTTTTTAGCCTCGTGTGTGATTCCATGTTAGCCATTTGTCGAGATGGAAGCCTGAATACCCCACAGGCTTTGATAAAGCAAGATTTGAATTAAAAAAAAACTAATGGAGACGACTTGCGGCCGATGAAGCACATTTTGCTTCATTAACTTTGATCCGCCATTGGTTGCGCCAATACTCGATCTCATCAAGGCGTTTTTGAAGGTTATGGGATGCAGTATCAGGGTCTACGTGGGATGACAGGACTGCAGGGTCATCTGCAAATGTCGTAGATGGAAACCAAACTGAGAGAGGGATAGGTGAAGTGAGGAAATCTTCAACAGTTGTGCCCATGAGTATGGTTTTTATGAGAAAGGTGGGGTGTGAAAGTACAGGAAAGATGTAGAGCGAATTCTTCCAATCTATCTCCATCCGAAGCCACCCAAGACTCATCATCACGACGGAGTGGGTATGAAACAGGATGATATTTTTTTAGTTTTAGGAATCTGTAAGAAGCTGGCAGAAGTGGTCCCATTTAACTGGCCCCTTAATAAATGAAGGAGGAGGCAGTTTGAAAATTGGTCTCATAGAAATGGTTAGAATCAAAGGGCTATGGTCAGAGGAGAGGCCATTGAGGTGCGTAAGTCAATAGTTTAGTATTCTTAAGCTACTGTAAAAGAAGAAGTCAAGGAGATCAGGATTTCGGTAGGGATCAGATGGGCAATAGGCAGCTATTTGAAAAGATAGTGGAGCAATGTTTCCATGTCAGTGCAGACAGCTTGAGATCTTGAACTCTAACGTTGGTGCTATGCATTAAAGCCCCCACCCACATGGGAAACAGATGTCCGATGGAGTCTAGAAAGGAGATAAATTGGGAATTGGAAATGGATTTATTAGGAGGGAAATAGACTGATGCTAGGGCGCGTGGGCAAGTAAATGTGCTGATTGGCACTGCAGTGGGCTGAAGGAAATCATCTGCTACCAAATGAACTATGTGATAGGAAATGGAGTTATGGACAATGACAGTGGCACCTGCATGTGATCTTCCATCTGGTTGGTCAGTTCGATAAGTCTTATACTGTCAAAGTATACATGGTCTTTTACTCGTAAGTCTTGTTTTGGTAATGTTCTTGTAGTGTAGTAGTGTGGGTGCGAACACCATTCCCATTTCAAAGGAGAATGGATAAGGAGTCTGAAGGATTTGTAAGAAGAGAAATAATTAGGGTTCTGAACTCTAACTGTGTAATGAATGTAGTTAATAGGCCAGTGAGATCTGATGACCTTGAAGGTGGAGATAATATGAGATTACATCTCTCAAATTTCTAGCTGCTCAAGGCCCAGAGCTGCTTGTGGCTTGCTTCTATTCTTCTGGGTGATGAAGTTCGTTCTTAGACTTCAGGATTCTATAAGATTTGCAGGATGGGCTTGTTGGCAGAGTGTGCATACTGCAGGCGACTTCTAGGGCTTCTTGCATAATTCGCTCTTGTCCTGCCCTCTGCACTTAACACTCCTGGGAGGGTGGTGAAAGTAGGTTTTGGTATGCCCATATGCCTGACAATTATGACATTTGCTCAAGATCTACAAAGAACAACGGAAACACCGTTTTAATAGCTTTGTCTTGTTTTGTTGTTTATCCTCATGCTGCATGTTGGTTATCTAACAAACTTTGTATCCTATCCTAGAGTTGTGAGCTCATCTTACTCAAGATGATTAAGAAAACAAACAAAAAACAACTGGTCAGCAAGCCATAGCCATGAGGAAAGTGAGAATAAATATTTATTATGTAAATATTGTTATTTTAATTTGATTTATTGAGGGACTGGGTTATCAGATATAGAGCTATCCAACTCCATTTACCAAGTTTAGTAATAAACTCAAGTATCCATCGAGGATTTAGATAATAATTGATCCTAAATTTTTAGAATCTTCATTTATTTAATAAACTAACCACTAACCAGGGTCTGATAGGGTCTAAAAATGTTTTCCAGGGCCTATTAATTGATATAAAAAAAATACCTTTTAGTCTTAACACTTTGTTAAAAAAATTGTTTTGTATTATTTTTCAAATTATGATTATAACAGTGCCACAATGTTTTCTTTTTGACACATAATGTAACTGATCTCAATACCTTATCTCAAATATAGCCTAAAAAAATAACTTTGGAAACATTTATTTTAGTATTAAACAGTTCTGTTTGAGTGAGGAAAAGTTCAAGTTTAATAGTGAAAGGTTCATTTTGGCTGAAAACGGTTTGATACTTAAAAATAGTTCAGCAAAATATTTAATTTCTCTAGAAAAAGAGACGTGTGAGAGGGAGTCCTGGCAATAGCCAGTTTCTCCAATCATGTCCTGAGCGTCTGTGGCTCTCGTTCACTTGGTCAGCCTCCACTGGCTCTTATTCAGTGACGCGGCTGACGGAGGAGCATGGGGGCTTCCCAAGACTACGCTTCCGCTTTCACATGCGAGGAAGGTGACAACCATGTGGACTTGGGAGGTCTCTGGGTTGTTTGTAAATACTGTATGAATGATCAAGTGAGTGAAAATTGTAAATATGGTATGAATGAGAACATTTATTACAATTACTTAGTGCCCAACAAGGCAGATTTTAATTTTATCGTAACAACGTAGTTGTTTTTTTAAAAAAAAAAAAGAAAAAGATTTATCCAATTAAACTGAAATGCCATTTAATAATTTAAACAGAGAAAATATTTCAAATACTATTTGAATTTGTTTGACTCTACAAACTTTGTTTGGTGTCCCTATCCTCAGATATTCAGTCCGGAAATAAATGAACAAAACTATAGTGGAAGGTCCTTACTATCTTTAAAAATATTTTAACAGGAAATTTTGCATAAAATTTTTATGTATATTCCAGGTATATTGATTCTGAGCAATGTCTTTAGTCTTTTGTTGGATTTCTACATGTGCAGTAATTTTGTTCAGAAATTATTTTAGTTACAATGATAATCCAGAAATACTGATCTCATTTTGTAACAAAAAATTTGTCTTTCATTTTCTACCGTTATACATTTTTTAACTAAAACGTAATAGACTAAATATCTTCTGCAAACTCGGTTGCGGTATGCAGAACCAGCTTTTTATCTGCGGCTTCATCTGTGTGGAAATGTTAACCCAATAACACTATTTTCAATACGCCCATCTTCAGGTTTAAGTTCTCAACCCAACCACTATATCAACTGGTGTGAAGATGCCTAGCCTATAATTAAACAGACAGTTTAAGGAACATATCAATTTATAAAATGTGTTCAGCAGTTTCAGATCTTATGTAGTAAAAACAAATGTTCTTTCCCAGATATTTTTTATCCCAATCTTTTATTAGATAGGAAAAGAAATGAATTCTATCTACAGAGTAAAATCAAAGTTATTTTATTAATTATTACAGATAATTAAAAATACAGTACAAAAATTATATCAATTCTTATTTAAATTCACTGTAGTAATTTAACTCAAAACTTGATTATAAGCTAAATTTTTAGTTTTACCTCCAAGAATAACAATAAATAAATTATTGGGCGAATCCACTCTGAAATACTAAATAGACTTGCAGATTGCGATCAATAATGAAAATCTCACAAAAAATTGGATATTTTAAAGTTTAAAGGGAGATGATGGAATGAGTGGCATCACTTTAACGCCCTCTAACCCTCCCTCTCTCATTATCAAGTTAAAATAGATTCAAATTATCATGTTCAATTACATTAACCAGGACCTTCTTTACACTCAGCTATTGCAAAGTTTTAGCTGGTTCAGGGTACCCAGTAAAATGATTTGAGATCTCACTTAAAATAAATACGATGAGGTGGCAATCCAGCCGAATGGAGTTATTGATATCGAGAAGAAAACATTCTTTGATTTCGACACTGCTTCAGGTAAATTTCTTGACACATCTAACCCGGGAATAACTCAGGTTGCTTGGTTAAAAGTGACAAAATACAGTCAAGGAATCATATTTTTCAAGAAAAGCTTTAGTACCTTATTACATTCTCAAACGCAAAGTTTTCAATTGGAGAGTAAAAATTACAAGTCTTCCCAGGGGGTACCACATAAAGAGATAAAGAAGGACCTCAATGCCATGTTGCAGTACTTACGTGAAGAAAACAAGTTGCTTTAGTGGCCCATTGTATTACAAAAAATCACTAAAAGTGTCGATACAATCATTTTCATAACCATAACAAAGCCTTTAATTATGCGACAGATCAGACTTCACTTGATGTTTAATGGGATAATAAAAGTTTCGGGTTGTAAGTCGTGTTTTTTTCATTATATCTATATAAAATCTGTGACACTGCATCCAGCTATAATGCAGATTACAAAATACACTACTTTTGATGCGGTACAGTGGAATCCCTGTAAAGTTATAACAGGAGTCAATTATAAGTAACTATCTCCACTCTAGGATTATTTTGGTGGCTTTTTCTCAGAAGCTGTAATGAGGGGAAAACAACCTTGATTTAGGAATTAGTATAATCTAGACAATCCCTTTTGGCAGCAGACAAAATTTATGAATGGTATGAATCTATAATGTCCTATGATACAGAAACATGATAATAGTTTTAATTTAAATTTAGTTAATACAATAATCAGTCTGACAGTATTATGATGAAGGTTCTAATCATGTTCATATGATGCTATATATGAGGCTACAGGAGATTGCCATTAGCAAGTAGTAATATTGCTATTAATATTACTATAATCATATCCTAATAAAAAAAAATGTAGTACTAGTTTATTCTAGTTGGGAGAATATAAAAGATAATGGAGCGATTGATTCAGTTGTCCAATTTGTTCAACATTTAGAGGTTTCGATTCAAATCTCTAAATCACACACCTTTTTAATTATCAATAAATCCATAATTATATTGATTATAGAAGTTATGCTGTTATGAAATAATTGTCAGCAGTGGGGTTTTAACTTAATTTCAGGCACTAGGCACAATCTGATTCCGCGACCCCTCCATATTTCTCAGAAACAAAAAGTACCTACTCAATAAAGTAATCAAATAATTCAATTCTTTCAATCAATTCAGTAAAAGCTTGGTAAGATAAAAATAAAATACAAATTATACAGTAATTAATTAATAACTTAACAAGCACTTCACAATTTAGGAATACTTAGCGTGCCTACAGAGTTAACTACCACTGTCTGTCAGAATGTTAAGAAACATACACAGTGCAACTTATTCATGCAAGAATAGAAAGGACAAGTCCCATTGATCAACCTAATATAAATATACAGAATGGGTTAACAACCTTGCATTGTTATACATTAGCATCAGCTGATAATTGCCCCTGATAACTGATAATTGAACCATAAACACAAACAATTAGAAGCTTCTACAGCCCTTTCAGACAAGAGAATTAATTTACAAATTAAATTAAAATAACTTATGAAAATGATGCAGATACAAATCTTGACATACTTTTATAAAACCCTATGAAAAGGCTAAATTGCAATCATGAGTAATATAGCATTCTGATATTTTGTACTCCTTGGTCCATTTTTATGTTTTCAAATCAAATATACCAAAATTGGACTAGAACACAGAAATTAAAGTAAAGTCAAAGTCGTTAATGATCCATTAAACCTGAAATATAAAATATGTTGCATAAATACGCTGAAATTTATGAATTCGTAAATGACATAATACATAAATGTATTTATAAGTTTGACTAAATAAAGTCATCAATGAATACAAATTTATGTATCATTAAAGATTCTGAATATATAAACCAAATTAATGTAAGATAGGTAATTGGGAGCTTTCACAATTTTAAGGCTGTAATCAATGTGCTTTTGAAAATATATCTAAATAAAATTGTTTTTATGACAATCCAATAACTAAAAAAAAATGTTGATTGGATTAATTATAAATGTTAAATAGTATTAGCTATGAATTTATAAGTGACATACATGATTAAGTTGAAAAATGAAACTATCGACAGTCGTCCAAAATTTAAAACAGTCATACATAGAAACAGATGTTTGAAAGTTTCAGGGTTTGTAATTCAACAATAATTAAGAGCTTAAAAAACATTAACACTGTGATATTATAAAAAAAAAAAAGTCATCTAATCTAGCATGTTCTGTACAAAAAAGTAGAGTTAATAAAGTAAAAAATAATATAAATCTTTTCGTGAAATCATTTCATTTTGAAGAAGTCCAGGTACTCAGAACTATTAGTAACTGTTTACTGTTACCTCTGTAATGTTATTTTAGAAAGAGGTCGGAAAATAGCCATGCAAAGAGAAATATGATGGTAGAGAGGAGTCAGTGATTTAGGCCTGGTCTTCATAGGAGGGAAAGCATATTGACTCCAAATGGTAATCGACTATTCCCAATTACATAAAGAGGCTGCATTGAGAAAATGAAGAGAAAAAAGTTTTATCTGTGTTTCTTTGGACGTTAATGGAGCCTGGTAAATGATAACTGACCATTGTCGAAATTCGGACCAAACCAGGGTATACCAGCTACACAGCTAATATATTACATCACTTGACAATATATATAGAAAATCACACTTATGTATGGAATGCTGGATGTTTGGCATAGAAATCTCCTCTTGCAACAAAGTGGTGACCAAGAGACGAGAGTTTTGACAATAGAAATAAACAAATCATCGGTAATTAAGTGGCTCTCAAAGTAAGCATTCTTCATTTGTTTCTATACGAGTCTATATGGAGCTATTACAAAATTTCGGTTTTCCAATTTATTTATTTATTGTTTTTTATTGAAAGACAATTCAAAGAAAGAATAATAATAACGAGTAAACAGAATAAAAATGTGCCTGAATTACGGTTTTATGAACATTTGAGGGAAACTTTCGAACCTGGAAGGCATTACACTTTTAGTTTACAGTTAAAAGGAGATCCGTCAAAGCTTTCTTCTCTAAAACGCTTAGTACAAAGCCGGGGCACGATTATTAGGTTTCCAATTTTCTCTCCTGACAACTTGCACCTACTTTTTATGCAACTCCTTATCACTTGGAAACCTGTTTAAAAAAAAGAAAAGTAAAATAGGGGAACTGAGTGTCTTCAAGAGATTCAAGTAGCATTTCATAAAATAAAGAATAGCCAATACTAAATTGAAAAGAGTACAAGTAAATGAAATAATATTATTTAAAATACTTACTGATAAAAAGTTATTGGAGGGCTAATTGTTTTATATGCTACTCTCGCGCTGCAACCAAAGGCCTAACAAATCTTTATCACGTAACAAAATAACAAAAATAAAACTCAAAAACGAGACCATAATACAATAGTAAACAAGAAGTAACATAAACAAAACATGGAGCGTTATGATATTATCAATGTTAACTGTGGGTATTGGAATGGGGGCTAAAGAGGAGGACTTACTTACCCTCTATTAGCCAAAGGCGCCTCTATTCTACTTAATGTTATGTGGCAATAACCGATCGATCACAACTTCAACAGCCCCACCAAGAATTGATAGGACCAGCGGTCATCTCTGCAGGACTTCGGACGGATGAACCAGAAGGAAAAAACCGCCGTGGGACCGGACTTCTGCGCTTTAGGGCTCCGATGCAGTTAAAACTACGTCCATAACATTATTATCAATATCATACTTCACCACTTCTTGAATAATACGATGCACGATCGATTTATTGTGCCCTGCTAACACCACTTATTCCCAATGTGCATGCTCTATTAAATACTGTTACGTTCAGCCCAATAATTTCTCTTATATCCATTATATCAGCCTTTATTTGTTTCCACATTGTTATAATTTTAGTGAATAGTGAGATATGCTCACAAAAAGAGGTTTAGGTTTCCTGACACTTTTATAATTGTTGGGCCCTGACTCGACAACGCACAACAAGGGGGTTAGTTAAATTTTACATTTTTAAGTTTGTTGGTTTTTTTTTATTTTGACAAGTTGGTTTATCCAGTGTTGGGGCTCGTCCATTGAAACCAGACGGTTGATACGGTGCTCCAGAATAAGGCCTGAATTCAGATTCAAAACCTTGTCGAGATAGTGACGTGAACATAGGCGGCAGAATATTGTGCCAAAGGCCCAATTATGCACATTGTTGCAATGGACGTGGGCTTGGACTTTGTCCCCTTCATAAAAGAAAGGAGCTAACATAATTTTTTTATGTATGGTTGGGAAGGCTATGTCCAGTTTGATCCTTACCTATCTGTTCAGGTACATATCGGCCGGTGAAGATTGAAGAGTAATCCGCAGTCTCCGTTTTAGTGTTTAGGTAATACGAGGTGAAAGTCCATTGGTGGCCGGGAGAGGCAATCAAGCGTAGCTAATGTCACCTGTGAAAATGGAGACCTTAACTGAGAAAACATGTTGAGGATAGTCATATGAATAGAATATCGTTAGTAACTTGAGTTTTAGAGGCACTTCTGGCTATTTGGATTTGGCATCCATGCATACCGAAATGTAGAGCCCATTCATTGAGACTCCCCATTGGGTTTTGGACCGTCCCGTTTGTGTTGAGGACATGGCACACCGACAAAATTCTGAGTTCAGAGAAATGGGGGGTCATAATGCTCATCTATTCAGACTCGTTGCTTTGAAAATTGTGCCAGTCGTGATTGTAGTGCTTGAGACAAGAAAAATTAGATACAAATAGAAGAGGTTTGTTTTTCCTGGATCCACAGTGATCTTACTGTACTAGGAAAAGAATTTCGTGAATGCCAGTACATATTCTCACTTACTTGCCTCGGACTGTGTTATTCAAAAAGGAGGCGTGTCGGAGCAGTCTGATAGAATTTTCATAGAATTCAAAGGCTCTGTTTTGTCCACAAATCCTAGAAAGTTGCTGGTTGTTGGTCACCAGAAAAAAATGCCTTCCGTAGAGGTAGTCGTAATGTCAACAAAAAGTGGCAGCCAGGGTTCCCGGTCCCACTGACGGTTATTCATATCTGAAATCCTGAGTGATCTGGAGGAGTATGCTACTATAGGCTTTTTCTGGCCATTAATAGAATGACTTAGCATCTCTGCAAATCTCACAGGACGTGTGTTGTAAATGTAAATGGTAAAGACGGGTCAATCGGAACTAGTAACTTGTCGCTGCATATTTCCGCTATAACTTTGAGGAACTCCTTTTTGTATTGGTTTGTCAAATTTAAACTCTCCCTATTGGTTTGTAACTTTCAGATGGGTAACAAAATTATGGAGTAATCTGGAATAAATCGTGCATAGTAAGTACCCATACATAGTAAGTAATCATACCCAAACCACCTAGGGTTGAGCCATGTTCAAGATATCATTATAATTTTCGGCATATTTTGATAACCCTAGAGGATTTGGGAGATACTCGGATGGAGCCGTCTTAATACCAAAACTCAAAAGATTCATTTTGTACTAAGAATCTTGTTCGTCTACTGGAAGTTGTAATTTCGCTTTTAAAAACATTATTAATTAATTACATACGCTGCTTAAGACATCCTCGATGTGCTGGATAGGAAAGTTGCCAGAAAACATATGATCATTTGCTTCATATTTGTAGTCCGCGCAATGTGTGACTCTATCGTTTGGTTTTGACAATACTACAGCAGGCAATCCCCAATCGCTTGTAGCTACTAGGGTGATGATTACTGCTCGTTCAAATATGTCTATTTCGCTTTCCATCCGCTCTTAAAGTGCAAATGGTACTGCGCGTTCTTTGGTAAAAATGTGCTTCGTGTAGGTCTTTTGGATAAGTTGATATTGGCTGGTGTGATGTCTTTCTTAATAATTATCTTTGGGAGTTTGTCTTCTGGGGTGATTGCAAATATTGTCCCATAGTGCATTTGTAAGGATTTGCGACCCACTGAAATCAAGATTCATCCACAGGAAAATAAGTCAGCTCGTAAAGTCAACAACACTGGATGTGACATGGGGAATAGCATCGCACCTAACAGTCGAATGATCTGAGTCACTGCAATTGGATTCATAATTTTCCTGTTTGGTGTCGGGATATTTTTCCAATGATTTTATCACAGTTTGGGAACATGGGTCTTGGCTGAACATAAAGCAGTGTGGTTTTTGAGGATCAACTTTGCAATCGTTTCCTCTATAAGACTTTTCCCCCAACCAGATTCTCTCAGAAATTCTCGATCCCCGCCAAGCGGTAAAAATTTAGAGAAAGTGATGGCGAATGAATGGTAGCGCGAGTATGGGGCTGGAAAGGTCCGAACCTCGGCTTTTCATAATATGAACACAGATTTTGCAGGCTTCACTAGTGTCGGAAATCTTTACTGGTAGATCCAGACAGGAGCTCAGGCGAGCAAGTTCGTTGGACAGAATTCGGGACACTTCTATTACAAGTACTTTTTCCAGAATTTTGTCAAACTCAATAATGATGGCCAAGAGCTTACGAATCAAAACATTGTGGAACACCTTGAGCGTGTGCTAGGGAACGTTTCAGAAACCTAGACTTTTTTTTTTTTGCGTGAACATTCAATATGGAATTCACAGTCTGGCAGGAGGTATCGGAGTGTCGTCACGTACTCAGCAATGGGTTGGGTCTCACTTTGATAGCAAGGGAAAATAATGTTGTGAAACTTTCGTGACTGGGTTTAATATTTTAGCAAAGTCTGCTGAAAAAGACGCTCGACAAGGGCCTAGGTTTGCAGCTAAGTTATTGTAGTGAATAGGGCCTATTGAATGAAGAAAGCAGTAACTGAGCCTTTTTGGTCTCACTGCTTACGTTTTTCATATTATTATATTTATCAAACCGATCAAGATTTGACTTGAATTTCTCAAGTGTTGGATCAAAATGTTTAAATGGCACGACATTGCTATGACCATTAGAAATAGAAATAAGCAGGTGGTCGACAGATAAATACTTTGACACTCATGAACTCAAAAAAAACAAAAACATTATTGGTTAAAAGTTAAAAATGAAAAATTTATAATGAGAGGTGAATGGTTTCTTGTGGTGAATTGTCATGTTTAAAGGTATTAATGAGATTTTTATTATTCATTACATCATGTTCTATATGATAAGAATTTGTCTGTAACTTACTTACAATGTTATTATTGATTTTACTACCTAAAAATTCTAACTGTTTATTTATAATAAGATGTGAATGGTTTTATAAAAATGGAATGACTGGTCAGGAGAGATCTTAGGGATACCCCCAATACAATGTGGTAGCAAAGTTGTCCAGTCAGCAGTCAGCTAGTTGTGGCGACTCAGATTTTGACTTGGCAAAAGTAACTGAGAAAAGAAACTGGTCCTCATCTATTTATTGTAAAGTGAAAAAAAAAATTACCTGAAATAATTGTAGGTCAAGAGAATTCGCCATAGTTGCTCAGGTAGATGTAAACAAGAGGTCACGAAAATGTTACTGTCTTATATCAATGCACATAACTGACGAAATTTTCACTAATTGTTTTATCCGTTACCTTTTTAAAAAGTACACACATATAGTTTAGTACAAATAGAAACGTTTTTTACTTTTCACAACTTACAATAATGTAAAAGGTCGGCCATATTGTAATTACTCTTCACCAGCAAAAATCAACAGGATCAACCTAATTGCTTATCTTTTAGCACATGGGAGTTATTAGTAAGATCATCGAAATCCTTAATAAAGGGGTTTCTGCTTCATCGTATTTTACCTATATGGTCAACCGGGGATATGTACCTAGACTTGTATGTCGGATTTAGAAGAATCACGACTGTCTGGCCTATTAATATGAAAATCACGATCCTCCGTCTTCTAGGGGTAGACACTAAAAAACAAACAAAAGTTTCCGGTCTAACCACGATTGTGTACCTGGATGTTTTTATATCGAATCTAGATAAATCACCACCTTTGGAGCTATCTGAACCAAACTTGCGGACCTCGATACATTACTGGTAATGAAAGACGTTAACAAATTTTTTCCCCCTTTATTTTTTAATTTACAACTGTGACTAGAGCAACAACCAGCGAATATGCTGTAAATAACATTTTATAAAATGGCATGTCTGACATGAAGGCAGATCACTTAGATTCCGCATAATTCAAATTTTCTCTGCCATTGTTAAAACATCCTGTGACAGCAGTAAGGACTTTCAACCCTAATTTACCGGATCTGTAAATATGTTAGTTGCACCAGGGTACTTAGTAATAAAAACATATTTGGCAAGACAATTAATTGAATAATTAAGAATAAGGTTTTAATTCTAAGAATGTTGCCCAAAAGCTCAAAATAATGGAATGAAGATCTTCACAAAATAAAAAATAAATGAACATTGGTAATTCTAAATGTTTAAAAATAAATGGCAATGAAAAAATTCTTCATGAAAAATAATGATTGTTCAAGGCAAATTTAAGAATAATTTCTGAAGTTAGAAATAATTATAACAATGAAACATTAAACGTTTTAACTAATAAGCTATGTGAGCTTAAATGTGCTGAAATAACATAACTTCCTTTATATAATTAATTAATAATATAAATATTAACTTTAAATAATATAATTTCAAACTGTGTCGATGTTCGTTGGTTGTAACTCCCTTACTGGAAGAAAAGTATGACAAAAGAAATAAGTGATTTTCTTATTGAAAGGTTTCTCAACTAGAGTCCTCAGTGACCCTAGCACCTGGTGAATGTTCAACATATTCTCTGTATGAACATGACAGCCAATCTTTGATGACTTTTATGAGCTACTTATGTGGTGCCCCCAATAGAAAAAATACATTTTATTCTGGGACATTGATCCCTAAGAATGAAAAAAAGGAGCAAAATAGGCATGTCTAGCTGACCAAACAATTAAAAATACATATCATCACACTGATGTGATTATCTAATAAATGATAACGGGTTATGTACAAATATAATGACTACAATGAACCAACAGGAAAATATTGAAACAAAAAACATAAATGAGTAAAGGTGAATGACAATTGAAACTAAGAAAATATAGGTATTATTATAAGAGGGAAAAAGAGGTTGCTGGGATGTATTAAAATAGGAAACAAAAAAAATTAATAATATTGGCGAATTGCGAACTGTAAGGTTGGAGAGAGAAAAGGAACTGGTAAAGTTTAGTAAGGTTAAAGCTAAGGAGAGTTGTTGAACAACAAATATTGATGAGAGTAGAGTTCCAAAGGTTAGTGGCATGGATAAGAAAAGAATGGTCAAAGGAAGCAGGTTTGAGAGAAGGGAAATACAGGCCGGAGGAAGGGTGGAATCTAATCACTGATTCGAATTGGAGAAGGTAGTAAAGGTAAGAAGTCTTTTTAATCATCATAGCACTGAAGAGAGGGTACAGCCATCCCAACTTGGAGTAGTGCTGTGAAATCTGACATAATCTAAGGAAACAATTCATAATTTAACTGAGCCTCTAGATCCTCAGAGAAGCCACCATATAACTGTAGTCAAAATGGGGGAAGGCAAGAGAGGAAGCCATCGTAATGCTGTAAGTGTGGTATCCCTAATTAGGCAGTGGAAGATTGTAATTAGGAGTCACAAAAGAGAGAGGTATCCAAATAAATAAAAATATATGTTCTTTTAGTATATAATATAAAATAAAAATCCTGTGTTACCCAAATGGAGGATGAGGCATGGAGCGATGGTTAATCAATGAGGCCTTAAAACATTGGGTACAGAGAGTGAACCATAATTAGGAGTGCACATCTTAGACTCTACTTCTATGATATTGTCACAACCATAAGTTTGAAACTGAAGGCTAACGAATGGTTTGGATGAAGAACACTTGACATAAACCATCAACTCCAATTGTAATATGTTTTTTAAAAAGTATATTACTTAACAATATTCTTAATTAATATTGGTGGGATTCAATCACACTAGTTTTATAATTATTAGCCACAGGAAAACTATATTGACAGGGTTGGGATTCGAACCCTACCCTAATCTATAGTCAAGCACTCTTCTCTTGTAACTGATCAATCCTTGTTCCCAGGCCCTGTCCATATCTTTTTACTTTGGGTAATAATTACACCAGTTGTAATACATATCAAAACTAAAAACTATTAATATGTAGTCGATTTAAGTTAAATGTGATATTTACAATGCAATAAAAGGGAAACGATCTCGCTAATTTCAATACTGTAGAGTACTTGAAAAATAGACGTCATATTATCATTTGAAAGAGTTTCACTCTGATGTCTGATGTTTCAGAGGTATAGGAGATAAGCTAGAGATTAGAAATTTACAAGGGCAAGGATGGATTAACTGATCTGGAGGTCCAGGCTCTACCAATATATTTTTTCTTTGGCTGTTAGCTATAAATAACAATGGGACAGACCTATACCACAATGAAAAATTGCCTATTTAAAAACTATATATTAAATATTTTCATATGATGCATTAAGATTGGCAAGCTAGCGCCCAAAAAATTAATGTAGGGGCCACACTGTGTCACTACGAGCTCAGTGCCCACCAGGTATGAGGCTTAGAGTCACTGCGAGGGCAATGCCTCGCCAAGGCTAGCTCAGTTGGAAGAGCACCAAAATAGATATTAAGGAGATCCATTCATTCTGTTATATAAAATAGATAAGATATGTATTATTGTAATGTATAAGACAATAGGATAAAAAAAAATTTCGTTCTGTTTTAAAAATTATATTTGGTTCAACTAAGTTTATTTAAAGTTTTCTTTAATGCATTATACAGAAATAATATGGACATAAGTTTGTTACTTACACAAAATCTTTAAAGAGCTCTGAAAATTCTTCTTCTGTGTTTCTGGCCTTTTGAGGAGGGCCGGCCATTACACCAAGTTTTATTTAAGAATTATTCATTTTACCTTCTTTGGTCATATTCATAAAATGGGATTTTTGAGGAAATAGACTAAAAGAAGGTGGAATGAAAAAAGTAAATAGAAGTACCGTTGGGGCAGTTGCACTGAGGGAAAATATGGGACATTAAAAACCCTAACAACAATGTTTTATAAATTTAGTAACTTAAATAAATACACTATTTTTATCTTCAAATATACAAGCTAACAGAGGCTCACAATTAATGGAACATAGTATTTTATATTACAAAAATAAAAAGTTTACTATGAAGTAACAGGTTGCGGAGGCATCGGGGTTTCAAATTCTTTAAGTTCTAATTCATAATAAGAGTGTGCCTTAAAAGTTTTAAGTTCCCAAGGCACTTGATTTTCCATGTGAGTAAGTGAAACTCCTAAATCTTCTAGAGTTTCAACACCAGTTATTAAATTATCAGAATAGCATTCCTAAAACAAAACATATTATTGAATAATATCCAGAAACATAATTATAGTAGAAAAACAACAAATACAACAGGATTTCTTAAATATTCTATTAAAATTTTGAGGTCAGTTTTTAGAACAAACCAGAATGATGATAAAAGTGAAAATTTCTTTATTTAAAAGAATTTCGCGAACGAATTGATTCAATTCAATATTATTGAAACATTCTTACTAAAACATATTATTTATTTTCTAAATGGTTGATATACTTTGTGATAACTTTTCACTTCTTTAAATTTAAAATATATATACATATTAACACTATAGATTTTTAAAAATTATTTTAGCTCTATTGATATGTTGCAGTTAATTGAGACACAAACCATTGTTAATGTAAGAGCCTACTAGCATAGCAAAACTATATTATATAATAGTTAACCTTATTGCAATGGGGATTATATAAAATGTACATTATAGCTTAAGAATAGCACTTTAGAACTTTTAGTGCTTAATGGCATAGAACATAATAAATATAATATTGATAAAAACAGTATAAAGTTATTAATTATCTTTATTTATCATTATAGTTAGCAAGAATAAAAAAAAAAAAAATTCTAATATATAAAAATAGATTCCATGAGATAATCAATTTTTTTTGTGGTATAAATCCTACTATTGTTAATGACTATCAGCCAAAGAAAAAGCTTGAATCACAACCCCAACCCTGCCAGAACATTTTTTCTTTGACTAATAATTATTAGATTCCAGTAGACTAACAAAAAGCTTCTTATTGACACAATATAATGCCCTGGTAATGAAAACACCACATTAATTTGGAATAGATCAGAATTCTACAAGAAATGTTGCAGAGAAGAAAGCTTCAAGCTGAATGGATAATAAGATACTTGATTTCTACAAAAAATAAGAAAACTTCCTTGTGTCTCTTATGCATCAAATAACATCAACCAGGTTTCAGGATAGTTTCCAACTGGAAAGCTGTGCATACCAGTTCTTCCAAAATTAGATTTTAGTGATCCTCTTCGAGTTCGAGTCACAATCCTGCCAGAATATGTTTTATTTGGCTAATGTTTTTTAATAGTTTTTATTTAGTAAAAGTTTTTGAGCTAGCAGGGTGTTGTACTTTCTTGGTAAAATTTTTCTTTTAGGATTTTGGGGAGCGATATTAAGTATTTTATATAAATATACATTTAGTTTAAAAAAAATATTTTTATAAGTTTGAAATGGAGTTATGTGAGATCTGCTGGTTTATTGTTGATGATATTTCTGTCAATTTTTTATGGGTTTATTTATTATTAACCCCACGTAAATTGAAGTAAAAATATGGCCACAGTACCCTTCCTCAACTCAGGGAACAGGAATTCTAGGGGTAGAATAACTTGCCATTAAGCAATATTGTATTACATAAATACATAGTGTTAATGTATAATCTCTGTTTTTTTATGTGATTTACCTCATTTACCTCTCACCAAAATCATGCAAAAACTACAATCTGCCATTGAACAACAACACATATCTATCCATATCCTCTTAGACTTAACCAAGGCATTCGACAACCTTGATCACTGCAGACTTCTATCGAAACTTGTATTGATGTCGTTCTTTTACAGTACTGTCAGCTGGTTTAAATCATTAATTTCTAATCACTCCCAGGTAGTACTCATCCTTGATCAACCTCCATCCCAACCTCTTTAACTGTCTTCCGATGTAGCTCAGGGTTCATCTATTTCACCATTACTTTTCTGTGTCAACATCAACGACCTCCATAAATCTATCCGTCAATACTCATTCCACCTATATGCTGATGACACCCTAATTTTCCTACCCTTCCCCCCTAGTCAGCCCCAAACCTACTACTAATTCAAGAAGACCTGGACCGTATTGAGGCCAGGGCCTCTCTCCATAATCTTCAATTGAATGCAGAGAAATCCATGGCAATCATCATTGGTTCATGTCCTCTCCTCAAAACACTGATGGATATTCCTACCTTCACCGTTGATGGTCGATCTATACAATTCTCTACTTTAGTCAAAACTCTAGGTTTTGGTAATTGACCAAATCTATCCTAGAAAGGCCACATTTCCCAAATCACCCATTAATCCATTTTCACCCCCAAACTGGTTAATTGATCCTGACATCTCCCAATACATACGTGCCAACTCCTAGTTTCCTGTCTTGTATCCCCATTTTGACTAGGGTTGTGTGTTGATTGGTGGTCTCCTTGGGGATCTCAGCTAAAGCGGCTGATGAATTGTTTTCTAATTTTTATACTCAGAATCCCCCGAAAACACTGTATTTTGTGGCACTACTCTGAGTTAGGATGACTGGACCCTTCAGCCGGTCGGCGATATTTTCTTGGGTCTCTCTTCTTCAATACTATCATGACTAAAAAGCCCCCTTACCCCTTACCTTTATAATTTCATACAATTCAAATCAGCAATCAGATCCCACAATAAATACTACCCTTATGACCTATATTTACCTTCTCACAAATCTGCTTCCTTTGATCTTTCTTATCTTATCTGTGCCACAAACCTTTGGAACTCTATTACCATCGATATTCGTCGTTGATCAACTCTCCAAATCTTTAAATCGGGATTTTACCAGTTTCTTATCTCTTTCTAATCTAACAATTCATCGTTATTATTCTGTTTATTAATTTTTTATTCATCAGAGCATCCTTCCAGACTGTTTCCCCTTTGTGATAATTATGTTTTATTTTTTTCCCCACCTCTATTCATTCATGTTTTTGGTTTCAATTTGTTGTTGTTGGTTCTTTGCAGTAATCACATATGTATATAGCCATAGCATATTGTATTATACATTTGTACACAGTGTTATTCATGAGCTTATCAAATCTGGTTAATGTTATCTATTTTTTCTTTTTTTTTGTCAACTAGACATTCCTATTATGTTCTTTGTTGTTATTCTTAGTGGATAATGAATAACCCCTGAGTAAAGTTTTTTTTCATTTCGATAATTAAATTATTTATTAGAATAAACTATAATATTTATTATGGAACAATATAAATTTGTAGGTCAATATATTTAAAATGTTAGCAGGTATTCCTTAAGCCTCTGTATTTGTATGTTTTGCAATATCGAAACATTAATTTTATAATGTACATTTAAAAAATAAGGTCACAACTTTTTAAAAGGCTTTAGTTACATCAGTGTATGTGGAAAGCACATCTGAGGAGAACAGTAGGGTTGCTACTTTGAATATTTATACTTCTTGTAATTTCAAAGATGTTTTAAAAATACTTTGTAAAGTAAAATATTTAAATTAAACAATAATACATACCTACCCATTCTATTAAAATGATAGATAAGATAAGTTTCATTTGACTGTAATTATGTTAAAACTAATTAATTTTATTATATAGATTTTGTATTTTCCATTACATGTTTGATAAGAAAATAAGTATTTAACCCCCTTAGATATGACAATTGTGTTACAACTCTGACAAGCCTGAACAAAAATGTGAAAACCACCACAAATGCAACAGCCCAAACCACAATTAAAATTAATGAAGATATTTAAAGTTGGAAAGCTTAACACCTAAGTCTAAGGACAAGGACAAGCCTTAACTTCTATTTAACCTAATAAGCATAAAAATGATTGAAAACGAGACATAGAAAGGTAAGGAATGATGTCAGCAGATAACAGCCTGTTATAATGATGAACATGTCTCCAACATGGTGAGAATGCTTCTTGAAACTTATATTCCTTGAGGTTTAGAAGTTAATAAAAGCAAAGTTAAACAGCTTTTAGGAAATAGACACCGCACAGAAAATAAACGCTGCTGCATTTCAGTAACATCCATGAATTAAAACAAAATGTTCAACAAAAAATATATAATTTTTAATAAACTGGTTACATACCCTTTCAACTTTATCCCAAGTTAGGTCACCTTTGGGCCAACCTAGGGTGAGCATTGGAAGTACTGTAAGTCGAAGCTGAAAAAGAGGATCATATCTTAAGTCATATCTATAATAACCCCAGTTCTCAGATTTATTAAGAATGCGATGAAACCAATCAATCAATTCTGAAAGTGGATATCTGGTAGGGCTGAAACAAAAATTTGTTATTAAAGTTTTATAAATTAAAACAATTTATAGAAATAATGAATGAATGAATTAAAAAAACTTTATTCTGGACTAAACACCCATAGAATAATTAAAATGAGCATATTATTGCTTTTATCGTGCCATTTAATAAATAAAACAAATTCTTACACAGGTAGAACATATGTTTACTAAATGTCTGAAGAAAAATATGGGCTTTGAAAGTAGGGAGGGAAGAAGCATCACAAATGGAAATAGGGAGGGAATTAGAGTTTATGATTTGGAATGGAAATGAGCAGAGGAAATAATGTCTATGGGCACCCAATTAAGTCAGGATTACAGACTGGTGACATAGGAATTCCTAAGACTAATCTGACGCAACACTTCATGAGGTGCTTAAATCTGCCATCATACACCACATAACCGTAATAAAAGACGGGAAAAATGAGGGATGAAATTAGTAATTGGCAGGTTTGCTTGGGAATATTATAGCGGGAACAACGCATTTGTTTTAGGGTAGAAATAGAAGGTATAGATTTGGGAAACATGTGGTTTCCAGGAGAGGGTTTGGTCAAACAATGCCTAGATTTTAGGGATTTGCAAAAGGAAATGGGAAAGGCAATAATGGTCAACGTCGGAAAATCAGGGAGGGGTTCGAAAAGTGAACTGCAACCTAAGATAATAGCCTTTGAGTTCTCCGCATTGAGCCTTGGTTTGTCACTGTCCGCCCAAGCGCTGATTCTATTAAAGTCTTCCTAAAATTTGTAAAATTCAAATGGCAGTTCTGAGAGTGAGAAGGATAGGTAGATCTGAGAATTGTCTACTTATTGATGGCATGAGCTGTGTGTTATGGTCCTGGGAAGATTGTTTATGTATACATTGAAAAGTGTAGAAGATATACAGGACCCTTGTTGGGCAACATCAGAAGTTAGAGCTAATGGGCAGGATGGTGGATGATTAGGGGCAGTGACAACTTGATTACTATTGGAAAGGAATGAGTAGAACTATAATAGTGAACTTTTGGAAAAAGTTAATGATTTAAGTATGGAAAGGAGAATAGAGCAGTCAATAGTGTTAAAAGCTTTAAAGAAATCAAGGAGTAAAAGGACAGTTACTTTTTTGCTATACATGGCTTTATAAAGGTCATTGGGAATTATGATTAAGGCTGACTGGTTGGAATAATGAGGGTAGAAACTGGACTGGAGAGGATTTATGAGTTTGGAATCTTCTAGGAAGCAAGAGATTTGGGATTGTACCATTCTTTTGAAGGATTCAGAGAGATTAGATAGCATGGAGATTATGGATAGAAATTGTTCGGAGAAGAGGGTTTTGGAATTTTGTTTAAGAAGGTGCACAAATACTTTTTCTAAGCGGAGGGAAATAACAAATCATGTAAAGAGAAATTGTAGATAAAGAGGAGAACTGGAAGCATAATAGGGAGACTTGGCTTTATTAATTTTAAAGGGATGCCATAAGCTTTAATCGAATTTGATTGGGATTTCATTACAGATTTGATAAATCTGTGGGGGTGATGTAGGAGAAATAGAAATCGTATTATGAAATTGAGTAACATTTGGTTAATGATAAGGAATTTGAAACTTAGTAGGAGTTAAGTTCATCAAGAGTCATGGCAGGGAAAGATGATTTGTCGGAAGAGCTGGAGAAAGAAAATTTCTGCAGGATTTTCTATTTAGTTTTGGAATCAGGAGCAGTGTGGATCATAGAAACCAAGGAGACCATCATGGAAGTACACTGCCATGGGACACCGGATCTTAGATTAAGTCAGATTGGCGAGTCTCCTAAAGGAATCGTAATCATCAGTCAGTCTAATTCCACGGAAGTGTTGTTGTGCCACCTAATATTCCGATCAATATCGACAAAGCAGTCAATTTAAAATAGCTTTAATTTTAAAAAAAATTATCATAATATAATATACTATAAAATATTATACTTTGTGCCAGATTATAATTATGAAACGAATATAAGATCACGTTCATAATTGTGAGATAATATTTATAGTAAAAATATTATGTAATGTTATTTTTAGTGTAAAAAAGTATTAAAGTTAATTAGCTATATAAAAGCAGACATAAAATTTTCAAGTGCTGAGAGGGTTAGGCTGCACATGGTATAAGACCAGCCAATAGGAATGAAGGATGATAAAAACAAGGAGGAGGTGGGAAATAACTGATAAAATAGTAGTGGGAGATATGATAGTCTCTCTTGGTACCAGCTGTGGAGGAGGCAGGAAGACTAGGATGGATTGAGGGGATGTAGTAGCCAAGCATGGCTGATAAGTGTGAATTCTAAGGTGTGGGATATCTTCAGGTTTCACTTTTGAAGCTTGTCAGGCATGTGTAAGTTCGCTCTTCTTACACACACATGCCTGGCATACTTCATGATGTGAACAAAAAAATCCTTCCATCAACGAGTCCACCACACAGATTATATATTTCAAAAAAGAAACTTTTTTGCCAGATAAAGTACAATTCTCCGCCGTTAGTGTTTATATTTTTTGTTTTGTAAGTGTAAATGCCAAAATACCCAATACCACAACACAATAAGTGGACTGTGTAAAATGGATTGTCACAATCTTGCCACACCGGGGATAGAGAAAGAATCCACTCACCTGTTAATAATGTTTCTCTCTACTTCTAGCCGTTTCGGCTCAGCACACAACCATTGACATCACTTTCAAGTGCTAAAAATAACCAGGTAAGCGAACGGGAAAACAATACATCACAACTAAGGCTCCCGACATATATCATTCATGAGGTTTAATTACACTCCAGAAAGATGGCTACCCACCACATGTGAGTGACTCAGACCTTGATAAGGTGAGTCATCCCCACTCTACACCCCACCCAGTAGACTGTGACTCTGACCCAGAATGATGTATTGGCGTGAACACCAAATTTTGTGTTAATTTATTAGGTTATTAATATTAAGGACAGTTTCGGCTAAATTAGATTAAAGTGTGAGTGTTGGTATGTCCGAACCCAACCAAGGAAAAGTGGAGAGGTCACACCATTAGTACGACTGACATCCTTTGACAGACAGGACAATCATCCCGAAGGAGGCACTGCGAACCAAAATTTCAATAAATGAAGATAGTCCCAAGACAGGTACAATGTGTATCAATAAATATGAAGAAAAATACATTTTCGATTTTTAAAATAATGAGACATACACACTCGTATATAAAAGGTGTTTCTTGTAGCTGAGTGGTTAGCATGCTTAGTCCAACTTCAGAGACCCAGGCTTGATTTCCAACTCCCCTAAGGTTTTTGCTTTGAGGGCTGCGCCTGGTCTGGGTTCATTCAGTCACGTGAGGAAAAATGAGCAACTACTTGAACAAAAAGTAGTGAATTCATTTAAGATAATTTAAATTAAGTTACAAGGTAACAGCCTAGCACCAACCATACTATATAATTCTCAACGTCAACTACCAACTACAGAAACAACCTTGATTTATAAACATAGAGTAATATTATAGATTCATTTGGATTAAAATTTTATTAACAATAGAGCATTTTACTCAACTTGAGTTAAAATTGAGAAGAATGATTTAACCAACAGATGGAGCCACTATACCCACATTTTTAAATGTGATATGAAGTGATCATGTCGGCTTTGAAAGTTATTCATACTCTTGGAGACCATTGACATTGTGCATATTATATGAAAGGAAGCGAGCCAGTTGTTAAGCATTTGTGAGAGAAAGTAGTAAGTTAGCTGTTGAGAAGACAGGAGACATTGGTAAGCAGCTAGGAGCATGGGTAGTTTTGAGATTATTTAACCCCTGAACAGCCCAAAGATTGAGCGTACAAACAAGTGAGCATTGGAAAAAAAATTATATAAACACAAAAAGAATACAATAAAGTAATAATAGAAAGTTTAGATATTACAAACCCAACTGCTTGATAAATCTTCCTTTTAATATTTCTATCTTTACAAGCAGCTACAATACCTGCTGCTACATCTCCAACATAAACAGGCTGTTTTTCAGCGTATTCACCTTTACGATATAATGGGATCCATTTTCCTTGATGACGCCAAATACTACAGAAATACCTACACATATTTAAAAAGATATATTTATATTCTAGCGAGTCAACACTCTGAAAAAGAGACGCCAATATTTGGAAATAAGACAATATGAAAGAGACAAAATTTTCAAAAGAAAGCTTAACAGTCTCTCTAAATGTTTAATTTTTTACATTGGTTAATGTTTCACTTATTCAGGTATTCTTAGGACTAAAAATCAAATTAAACACATTGCATATAAAAAAACAAGTCTCTAGAATTGTGGTTCCATAAAATGACACGAGCAGTACAGTCTGTAATGTAAAAAATAGTGTATCGCCAATCTATAGGCTTTTGTGTTATACGTTGCTGGGTATGACACGCAGTTTATAAATGATTTAGATTCAAGAAATTTTTTTATTTTGTTGTTTACATTATAGAACTTTTATACATAAAAAAAAAAGGTTCAAGTGAATGAACAATAATAAAACTCACGCCATGAAAATAATAATGAAAACATAAAATATAGTACAATAATAATATAGGGAGTAAAATATAGAAATAAAAAGGAAGCAGCAAAAGGTTCAAGGCTGTCAGAATATTTTTGAATCTCCTCCTTAACAAATAAAAACTATTGCAGTTCTTTGATATCAGAAATTTACAAATATTACTCACTATCTATAAATGTATGATACAATGCTCAATTCAGGTGATGCACACATGCGGCTTGCCATTACACCAGAAACTAGTACTAAACTCATTAGAAACTTTTAAAATATAAGGTCAAGTGATTTATCAATGTCTTGACGTGGATCTTGGTCAACAATGTCACATCGGTATCCGAAAAGTGACAGTTGTACCATTTCAACATATCCCATTGGTCGCCAAAAAGGGACTGCGAACATAGTATACCATACCTCAGCAAGTTACACCAGTAGCCTAAAAGTAACAGCCAACAAGTACCAACACATACAGCAAACACCACCTGTTTCGGCAATAGCGGCATATTGTTTGCAATCCGCAAATCTACTCACCTTATATAAATTACTTGCTGGTTCCTCCCCTGAAGGACTATAAAATTAATTGGTAAAACATAAATGAGGAAAGCAAGAAATGGTAAACCAAAATAATTTTTCCAATAAAAGATTTCCAGATTTATTGTCACACCATCCTTTCTTTTTATACATAAATAAATTATCAAAAAAAACAAATGATTCTTTTTATTCTACGATATTGATCAATAATTATAATTGCTTCCGTATTATTGAATATGTACATATTAAATTCATAATTAATTTGATTCAAATGGATACGTATCTCAAATGGCGAAATGAAAGCGTAAATACTTATTAATTTTGTAGGCCTACGTGAATTTATCAGATAGTATACAACATAATTAAATAAATAAGTGTAATTGCAACAATAATTATTTGAGCAATATAATTGTTACAATTAGCAATTGAATTGATCAACAAAAATGTTGATTTGATAAATGAAACCCAAATATAATTTTATCTGGCCAGATTACTACATTACAAGTTAAATAACATGAATAAATGTTAAGGTTCAATAATTGTTTATTCCGAGCTCTTTGTTTCCGTTGTATGTCGTGACAAATAAATTAATGTCATGGCCAAATAGTTGACTGAAATACACGGCTCACGAGAATTTGAATATCATAATTTCATGTTCCATATGAGAATGCAGAAAATTGACAATAGTAGTAAGAATGAGTACGACCTGAAGACTGGAGATTTGCAGTACGTGGATGGCCGATGTCGACATGGAGGTGAACAATACTTCGACGGGAGCTGATGACAGATGATTGTCTGTAAGCGGTCGTCTCTTGAAGTGTCCAATAGGTGTCTCAGTCGAGAAATGTCGTTCCCTCAGGATCTCTTCTTGATTAGACGTAATTAAATTCACAGAAAAAAATTACCTTTTTACTTTAATGCACTGACTTAGTTTTAACAGTCTAGCGGTCGTGGGTTTTGTGGCCGTGTCTAACATGCAACTGGTGTTGGTTAAGTAAGAGTCCGAGTTAATCCTCTTTATGTAAACAAAGCTTGCACTGAAACACTTGGTGTTATTCGAGTTTACCGATAGCACAATTCTAAATCTAATCTTTAAACATTCACGTTTTGTAACAAATAATAATTTTTCTCCTTCGTTCTTAACATTATGACATAATTAAAACTGTTAAAGTATGAAAAAAATCAATGTTTAAATTGCTGTTTAAAATAAAAAATAAACCAATTATTAAAACTAAATTTATATATATTTTTTTATTTTATTTATTTAGAGCGCTAACACCACCAATCAATCTCTATTCCTAAACATTGAAAATAAATAAAAAATATAAAAATTCTATAGCATTGCAAGCAAGGTCTCAGAAGTAAAAGGTGTTAAACTCAACTTTCATCATTATCACTGATATCAAGCCTTAGTTCACAGGCATCTGGAACCTTTCACAGATGATCATGTGCAAATTTATATTTGCTCTTGCCATCGTTGGTCGCATTTCATATCGATTATTAGGTGATAACATTGTAACTTTTTACTGGGCCTTCAAATTTGGGATCTAATTTTAACGGATTTTTCTCTTCTTGCTTAAAGATAAGGTAAATAACCTATTCTATTTGACGTTAATAAAATTGTTTTTTTTTTTTTTTTTTTTTTGCTTATTCTTCATTACGAACAATTTTCTGAAATACAGATGCTTCACACATTTTTAAACAAAAGGTTTGATAAAATAGACGCAAATTTTGATACATTTAATGTTTTGAAAAATAGAGTTGGTAAATATAATAATGATTTAAAAAAGGGGGCTAATGAATATAATAATGATTCATAAAACAGTTTTGAAACGGATAAAACAGAAAATATTTTTGTAACAACTATAACCAAAATAATTTACCCACAAAATTAAATGAAGGTGAGAATGAAAGTTTACTTATTTTAAATAGTGGAGATAAAAATAAACAATTTGTGGAATCGGTAACAGATAAATGTATTAATATTGAGACAGGGACAATCGATTGTGTTGAACCAAATATTCAAATAAAAAATAAATTCAAGAGGCAAATTAGATTGATGTTAAGGAAAATATCGAACACGATTTCCAAAAAAATAGAAATAAATAATAATCTTATTAATGGTACAATCGGTGAATCTGTAAATCTCCACATAAAATTAAACACACTTGTAAAAATTTTTATTGTTTCAGTTATAATAATAATGTTAAAATTCTGTCTTAGCATCCATTAAAGAATATCAAAAGCAACCAATTTAATTCACCTAAGTGTATATTAAGAAAAGTTACAAATTTGAACACAATTAGAAAAAGTTGTTTAACCAATTTAATTATCCATGGATCAAGCATACAAATTACACACACAAAAAAAAAATTGCCTTATTATCTCAGTGAAGATTTAGGAATGTTCTTGAGAGATAAGAAGTCGGTTATCCGATAGAAACACATTAACATACAACATGCTTAAAGCATGTCTTTGATCAGATATCCTCTTATCTCAAAGTTTCAATGTATTTTCACTTAGATAATTTTATTTTAGGTGTTGGTGAATTTTGTAGTCATTATGTTACTTTTTATGAATTGGTTATTTGTTTGGAATGCATCAAAATGACTCCTTACGTTTTCTGTAGATTATGTTGAAAAAGAGTCATCTGATTGTAATCCAAATTGTACATGAGAAAGCACACCCTTTTCTTGCTTTAATTTTAGTAAGAATAAGGTTAATATATCTTGTTTCCTGTAGATTGTAAATTTTGTAATTGTTTTTCCTTTTTATTATTTGTGTGGAATGCACCAAAATGATTCCTAAGGTTTTTCTGTAGATTATGTTGAGAAAGAGATATGTGATTGAAATTCAAATAGCCAATGAGAAAAAACAATCTTCTAATTATTAGTTAGAAAGTAAGGTTAATCTGTTTTAAAGAATTTGTTCATAATATTTTATGTTGAAATGTAAATTGTATCAAGACTCATGAGGATTGTAACATAAATTTGTTTAATGAATATTAAGTTTAAATCTTAAATGTGTTAATAACAGGTTGGGAAATACATTGTACCTTTTTGAGGGAGTGCCGAGTTTGAATATTAAATAATAAAAAAAGAGGGGAAGAGCCACCCTAACTTGGCATAGGGGTGGGAGACCTGGGAGCTCCTCAGAGTTCCAAAGACAAATTGAACAAATCAATTCATGATTCAACGAGTAAAGAATGAGGAAGGCCAATAGGGGTTGATTAGTGATGGGGTAACTACTTGTGAATGGTTACTATTTTTCACTCATTCCAGCAACCTTCCATGCTCCCCCCCCCTTTGTAATAATTCCTATATTTTTGTTTTTCATATCTTCACTCATTTATGTTTAAATCTTTTGGTGTTGGTTCTTTGTAGTAATCTCTCATGTACATAGCCTCTTCATTACTTATGAGTTTAGTAAATCTGTGTAATGTTTTATATTTTTTTCTTTTTGTCAGCTTGACATTCCTATTTTGTTCCTTCTTGTTATTCTGAGGGGCCAATGTCCCAGAATAGAGTGTAATTTAATCGAATTTTCAATTTTATTTCAATAATTCAAGGAGTTTGGAAATGTTAGTTCTTAGTTCAAGGAGGATGGAAATATCTTTTCTTCAGTTTGTAAAAGGAAATATTTTTTTTGTAACATCATCTCTTAATTGTAACTGTATTGCAATAATAACATTATAACTGATCTCTCGAAGTTAACAAAGCTCTCTTACATAACTATTTTATGTTTTTTTTTGTTTTGCAGGAGTGTACCACCATTACGGTACATCATATTAGAAGAATAAGAATGATTTGTATGAAAAATATATTGTTATATAGAGGTCTGTTTCATTATTCATTGAATTTAATAATTTATTAATTTTTTGTATATAAAAATAATTGTAATTATTTAAATGTTGTTTTACAAGTAATGTTTTTAGACCTGAATAGGTGAAATGCTGACCCAATGTAAAAATAAAAATTAAACATTTCGAGAGAATGTAATGCCTTTTTTTGAAAAATTTGTGTTATTCACACAGTGTTATTTAGATATGTTATATAACTTTCATATAATAACCTTCATGCATTGCTTTATTATAAATGTGTTCATTAAAACATTACAAATATATATATATATATATATGTATATTTTTTTATAGTAGTGGACAGATTGATATTACACAGCAAGGTACAATATGATTAATAATAACCTAGTTAAATTATAAGTAATAAAAAGATCTTTAAATAATAACATACTTTGTTTTCATTAATATCATTGTTTTGATAAAAATAAACAAAAAACGAGTATATTTAACATGTGCGGGAAACCAACCACCTAAACACTCGCACCATGTTGACATTATAAAAGCTTATTCAGGAAATAAGATTGTCACCCCTTTCCATATCTGTAATATTAGCACATGGCATAATACATATTTTATTAAATCAATATTATAATGATTTTATGTAGTGATTTTTTACCAGTTCCTGATAAAAGCTCACTGAAAATAAAGGCTAGTTTTCTCATGAGGATCCTTGATCCTGAATAAATTAACAGGTGAATAAAAATTTTGTTTTGAGTAAAACTCAAATCCAGATTCTAAGATTGTTTTATAAAACTTGATTTCTTGCATTTTTCATAAGAGTTAAAAGCTGAAAATGATTTTTAAGAACTTGTTCTGAATTATAAAGATTATTTTGCTTTGAAGAAATTATAATTATTGGGACAATACCTCAGGAACTTATCTTCTTGGCCATATATATCTGATGGGCGAAATATAATTGCTTCAGGAAATTCTTCTCTTACTGCTTCCTCTCCACGCCATTTGGAAGCCAAAAATTTAGAGCCTCCCTTCAGCATATATTCCTAATGACAAAATAAGAATAGTAGATAATAAATTATCTACATCAAAAAATAATAATAAAATATTTAAAATAACTTCATTTGATCATGTAGAATGTCTTTGTAGTTGGCATTTGATACTTATATTATTAATAATGAAAAATAAAGTCAAGTGCGATGCATTATCCAATAATGGGGGACAACAAAATGAACATCAATGACAGTTATAATGCAATGTACAATTATGGTCCCTACACGTACATCACATATAACTAATTAGGACGTTGGGATCTTTAATTTGATACAATATGCTAGAAAAATATTCATTGTTTAGTTTCAAGTTATTGATTGATTAATTACCCTTCATTATTTTTCATGGGATTGATTTTATTTCAAGCATCTCTGGGTCAATGGCCCATCAAGTAAAAGATTCATAAAAAATATCATCCCCCTGCATGTACTGGGATTTTGAAAAAAAATGCAATACAAATGACCTTTTATAATTATAGACTATTATCATACTATTAATTGAGATCTATATATTTAATTTATACCCTATTCTGTATAATAGGAAAATATTTAATTTTTAATCACTATGTGGTTCGTTCTTCATGAGTTGCTTTTATTTTTAACATCAGGTCATTAATTAGAACTACCATGCTAAATATCACCCCTCTAAAAATATAACTGGTTGAGTTTAAGTGCTTTAGGGAAGAACTGTGGAGTGAAAGCTGCTGGGTCAAAGTAAGACATGGAGAGAAGTTAACAGGCTGGCAGAAGATAAGGAAGGATGCCAGAGTCTTTTGAGTGCCAATGTTCCTCTAGGAATCAAAACACTAGAACATACAGACATGCAGGTGAGAACATACGAGTTAATTTCTTTCAAAAAACAATAAAACCCTCAAAAAGTGCAAATAATTTTTTCAATTATTGTTTGATATATATCAGATACAGTAATATCACACAAGGTAAGCTTAAGCTCAGGCGTGGCCAACGCCCAGGATTTTTTTTATTGTTTTTCTACTGAACATATAATAGCCCCACAAACGTGTATTTCAGTAAACATTGTATAAGTATAAGAACATTGTCAAAAAATCATTCTGATTTTGATTCCAAGCATCTGGTTGGTTCAGTCTTTAAATCGGGTATTATTTAAAAAAAAAAAAAAAATTGTTATGCGGGGAGCAATTAATATTCAAAAAGCAAAGTAATGACCTTTCTTTAATGGTAACAGCTTCCAAGGAAATTGCTTTACACAAGAAATGAATCCATATGGAGATGAAGAGGAAGTCCAGGTTAAACATATTTGCAAAACAGACGAATGGTCCGAAAATTTCTAAACTAGTGGACGAAATAGAGATCTCTCTCGAAATACGTTGATGAGGTGGATTGATGAGATGTGAACTTGCATAGAATTTGTAAGCTTTTGAGTCGCAAATATTTTACTTTCTTCGTTGCGACTCCATATCATCTGCTCAGCAGTGGGTTTATGTACATACTGTCAACGAGAATCTTGAAACATCTGAAGAATTCCTTGACCTCTGCCAACTATGAACAACGACTACAGGAGATGTGTTTGAAGAGCTAAAAATTTGTGTTGAAGGGAAAAAGCTAGACTGGGAAAACTGAGACAGTGTTTGCTCTGTTAACGCTTCTGCCAGGGTCGGTAAAAACAAGAGTATTGGACTATTAGAAAAGACCCCTTCTAAAATATCACTGCATCATTCACCAGGAAGCGCTATGTGCTAATGTACTGAAATTATCTTCTATCCAAAAACCAATGGCTAAGCATTACAATAAAATACAGGCTCATGCCCTTAATCACAGGAAATTCAGGGTAATGTTCGAAAAAGACATTGAGCACCGTGGTGAACTAGTTCTCTATCGCAATGCTCATTGGCTCTCAAGAGGAAAGTCTTTGGAAAGGTTCTGGAAGCTATGCAGTGGTCTCAACTTAACTCAAATAAAATTAAGAACATCCTTACATCTCTCCCCTGCTTCAAGATGACAAATGGCTTTGTTATCTCTCTTTCCTCTGTGACAACTGCATATATAAACTTGTTGAATATTCGATTACAAGGTGAATCTAACCATTTACCAAATACTGATGTCTCATGTTGTATTGTCCGAGGCAAAGCTTGCCCACTATGTGAGATTTTTCTGAAAACTAACTATCTCATTTCCCTCGTACGCAAGAACAAGGTGGTCAAACATCGGTCCTGACTATGAAAAATATAAAATCAAAATTTCATCTTAACATCAAAACCAGATTTGTTGACTTTAAGGGATAAAAATGCTTTCATGATATTTATATCAAGCCCTTTCCAATAAAGGAATAAAACTGCAGCAGTACTCTCCTGGAATTTGAAGTGAATTAATTGACCTACAAAACAATGTTGTTCTTACATGAAAGTAAACTGAGAACATCACTAAAAACAAATCACTGGATTATCTGGAGTTTTGGAAGTTCTTAAAAAACAAAGTTCCCTTTGTTACATTATTTAGCTCTCTGATATGCATGTTGTTTTGGTTCAAATATCAATGCAAGCAATCGTTCTCCAAGATGAGCTTTATAAAAGGTGACAACAGGGTGTCATTAACCAACTCTCATCGGAAAAATTTATTTAGATTAGTATCAACAGTGGAGCCTCCCAACATTGTGCAGTTGGTAAATAAAAAGTAATAACAAGCTAGGTATGATTTGATTTTTGAAATGTTGTTTCGTTCACGTTTCTGCTACTCTTATTTTTTTGGTACTATTCCTACTAATTCCTTAAATATTAAGTTGTTCTCATCATGTTGTTGTTTGAATTTTATAAAATGAATAGGTACCTACTTAACATTGTGGTTCTTGAATTACCTCTTCCTATTGTGTTGAATATGCACAGAACATAGAAATTGTTCAATGTTGTGTAAATTGCTTCTTTTAAAAGATGGGTGTGGGTGGGGGAGGGTGTTGGTCCCCATTGCTTTAGTTTTAAGTGAGAATTATTATTTTTTCAGAATACCACTTTGTCAGTATATTTGTCTAGTATAATAGTGCGAAGGCCACAAATCTTAAATATGCTGGATACAAGAAAAAAACTTAATTGTTTTTCCTGAAAATTGGCCTTGACTTGCCTCAAATAACCAATGGGCCATTTTGAGAAATTTATGATTGGGGGGTACAAAAAGAAAGTGAGGTTGGCAAGAGATAGAAAACTATTTTACTGAATTGAATCCTCAAAATCACCACCCGATGAAATGGCCATAGAAGCTATTCTAATAACAAATTATAACAACTTTATAATTAAGGCAACAGAACAAAATACAATAGAAAAATTTAGTGTCTTTTATTCTGTGGTATCTAAAGTATTCACAAGCTCCTGGGAGATACTCTAAAAGGTCAAACCTAGCCTAGTTGAGGGTGACAAAAACAAGATAAAACAGTAAAACGTATCTTCAACCATTCTAAATCAGACAGTACACATTTTTAAGCCTCTATCGCTTTGCACAATGGCATGAGTATGAAGCATCCATATTTTATCATAAATAGTAGGGAGAAGACTAAGGGAAAGTGGTCTAACAGGAAGAAGACCAGTTTCTAGCAGCATATAACTTCTCACCAGTGACCATAACTATACAAAGACATGCAAGGAATCATCAGGCTAGGACTATTGAAGACTGGAATAGAGTACTTTCACCAAAATTGTTGGTGCTTCTTGATGAGATTGGCTCGTCGTTACATTACAATGCAGAATACTTTTTCACTGCAATTATCTAGTCAGTTTGATTTTTGCTCTATATTGTTTTGTTTTCTATCCGTTTTTTAAATTAATTACTTATGTTTTCATCTCCATAACATAAACAAAAACAATAACCAAAATCTCATGAAATTCTTTGAGAAGAAAAATATTAAGATCTAAACACAGTGAAGATATGTGACTAAAGGAGCTATTTCAATCATTTGTTTATTATTGGGTACAATTTTTACTATATTTGTTTTTCTATTCTAGCAATTAAAATTTAAATATAACTTACTGTTGGATGCTCTGAAGCATTTAATGCAGAGACATGTATAAATTTTTCAACTCCTGCTTGTTTAGATACTTTGGCCAATCTGCGAGCACCATGAACATGAACATCATCAAAGTTAAAGTTTTTAGTTTCCCAATCTCTTCCAACTAAATTTATCACAACATTTGAATGCTTTACTGCCTTTAAAATAGATGCTTCATCTAATAGATGATAAGGTTGGAAAAGTACTTGACCCAAATCACCAACCAGTTTTAAACGCAGCATATCATAAGCATCTCCTCGATATGGAAGTATTAGCTAAAATAAAAATGAACAGGTTTTTGCATTGGCAGTTAAGTAAAAGATATCAATATATTGTTATTTAAATATAAACCAACTAATTAAATATCATTACAATACCACTATTTATTAGCTTAAAAAAGAGTACATCATTCTTTCAATTATATATTACAGAAGTTTGTACTGCCAAGGGACAAATACCTCCCTTCATGGCTACAAAAACAAACACTAAGTTATGTATGACTAGCTGTACTAACACTCCTTCCTGGCAAAAACGAAGTTCCCACACAAAACATATTCTGCCAATATTGTGGCCCCTTAAGGGAGATCATTTACTATGATGTCATGGGTGACAGAAATTTATTCTGCAAGGCTTTACTTATTAAAAATCTGTAGTCACCAACAGTTGCAAACCTTTGATGATCCTGCTCAGGATGCCAAGTAAGATGATCAGTTTCAGTTATATCACCTTTAGAGCATTCAGATTGCATCATATGGAACCTCTATAAAACGTGTAATACAACTGTGTATATTTCCTTCCCCCAACAAGAGAAATTTCAATTTCAGCAGGCAAGCCTTTGGAAACGCTTGTTTTCACTCAAGATTGACAGAACTTAAAAGAAGTTTAGAATTATGACTTTGAAAGACAAAATAAACTGGTCTATATTTATTTTTGTTGTATATAATACAATGGGTCAATGCAAACAAACAGCTACAGGATCAAACGAGTACTGTCAAAAGGGATGATTATTGCACATGGGGCGAAAATTATACAAATTTGAGAAAATTGAAATTCAGCGCTAGTATTAAATAAAATAAGATTGTCTGAAATGTTTCATCATTTAACATTAGCATACATATTTGAAAAGAGAACAGTGTTCTTTAGAATTGTTTATTACTTAGATTTCCTATCTACAAATATTACGACAATTTGTGCTTATTTTTGATATGTTGGTACATCTTCTGTTGCCACACTTATCTACATGATCATGTTTTGTTGTCATTCTGCCTGTCAAAACCATTGTTGTAACTGGGGTGAAAATTGCCAGGGTAGTTTCATGACAAAGAGGCAACTTATAAGCTCAACAAAGTTTCTGTATCGTTTGTGAAGATAAAAAATGAGCAAATTGATATTTATCAGATATACCTGAGATCACTGTAGTTGTATCAAAATTAGAAGCATGAGAACTCGCAATACATGGCAAGCCCTGATACCATTCTGTGTACTAATCTTTTTCTATCAACATAAACCCTTTAATTTGATAATGTTAATCATTAGTGATTAGTGGCTCCACATTTGTAGTGATTAGTAACCCCTTCACCCCATATGTCTAATTTCATGAACGGCGAGTTTGGAAACTACATTATTTCCTAATTTTAGAACTTGTGAATACTGTGATGTCACATCAATTTTTTCTGGACATTTTAGTGTACACGATAGTGTTTTTCTTTCTTTTTTCACTGTGGGTTTTGTAGTTTGAATCGTGCCTTTTATTCAAACTCACCCCTTTAGTAAGTGTGTGATTTATTATAAGAAACAAGTGAAACAATGCTTGCCCCACCTGTGTCATACCAATGAAGAATTTGTAGCTCTGTGATTTGATATTTTCAGATAAAAAACTTATATTGTTATGTTAGAGAACAAGAAAAAACTACTTTACCCTCATTTTTTGAATACTCAGGACCAAAACCTGAAGTAGACAACAAATAAAATTTAGCTACTAAAACAATGACACTATTAATGAATTCAGGTAAAAAAACATTAAAATTAATAACATTATGTATCTTTTGCTTATAAAAATATTCAAGCATTCATTTTATTGTAGTTACCATTTTATTTTACTAATAGGTTTTCAGAAGAAGCTATTTTTTTTATAAAATGTCAACTTGAGTAAAGACGAATGTTGTGTTTTGGGAAGTTGTCATAGAGTATTGTTGATACTTGAGTAACGAGGGTAGATGTTAAAGACTATTATTCATAGATTTTGAAATGTTTCCTTACAATAGTTTTTTTGTATGTTGGACTCCTTATAAGATAAACATAAGTTACCTGGGCCTAGACAATTGATTTGTTGAGTAGGAGTTTGTTTTTGGGAGTTGGACTTGGAATTTACCTAGATCAGAAGCAGTCTTCATTTTTGAAATAAAAAAAAAAAAAAAAATGATAGCACGTAGTGGAGGCAAGTTTCCAAAATCTGATGCCGGATTTATGATCAGGTGAAAAATCTGAACGTTTCATGATGAAAAAAAACTACTATTTATAATAGAAGAAAAGTAACCAGCACTTTTTTTTTTTTTTTCAACGATCACTTTTAATCAAATGTGTCCAAATTTTATTTGATCACAAATTTGTTGTCAGATTTCCAAATTTTTTTCGCCCTAGGCATCTTATAAAGTATTAGGGTGAAAGAAAAAGTTGGAGGAAACAAAAATGTAAGCAGTTTTACTATTAACGGCAATAATTCGATGAGCAGGGTTCATTTTAGAGAAAAAAACTAAGAGAACAAAGGTTATAGGGAATAAGATTCTCTGCATAACAGTCTTTGACCTATTGGGGGAATTTGATATCCAGGTTAGATACTGCCATTTAACCACTTAACCAGTTGTGGATAGGAATGGTTTATTTTATTGGGGCATTATTTCAACAATAACCAAGGGAATTTCAGTACTGTTTTTCTTAGACTACATTTTAGAAGATTTTTTTTTAACCTTTCCTGCGTTGTTTTAACTGTAAAAAAAAGTGCTGGAAAATAATTTTTGCACCTAAGCATGCCCACCCCTTCCCCTTCCTCAGCAAGTATGAAGCAAAAGTCATGTCTGGACATTTGCAGGATCTATGTGTCTTCTGTGAGCGTGAGTCCTGTATGAGCTTAACTCTGCGAGCACGTGCTTTCGTGGAAGCTATGTGCTGTCACTCCCTCTGTGAGCGTTAAAAGCGAGTTGTCTATGAATATGAGTTACCAACCCACCTTCCTCCGCATCTGTGACCTATCAGTATTCCTTGGTAAGCACGATTCGTGTAAGAACATGCCTGGGAGCAAGCAGTGCAACGGGAGTGTGAGTGTAGGGGAAGAAGCCCACTGGGCGGGTGCAGACTAGTTAAAACTGAGAGTAAAGTTCTATATTATTAAAATAGTGTAATAAAAACATAAGATACCTGTGTGCCAATTTTTCCAAGTTTATTACAAACATATCTTCCAAGAAATCCAGATGATCCAAACACTGTTGCAACAATACCATTGAAACTTGATCTACCACCAGATCCTCTTTTTAAAGATGATAAGTTAGTATTCTTTAGGTAATTAACACTTTCACTATAATTGCGAAGTACAATATATTGCCTTGGTACAATACCTATAATAATAAATATTGTTTAAAGATTTATGATAAAAAACCTTACAACCTAGTTATGGAGTATGATGATACATAACAAAATGGCCATTCAAAATCTAGAAAAATAATCAGATTTGAACTAATTGTTAATGAATCGAATACACAAAATATAAAAGGCATGCATATGACATATAGGAATATATATTGACATTTTTGTAGTAAATTTTTATTATAGACGTAATTGATTTTATTTGGTTAAATTATAAAAAGTTTAAATTCAAAACAAGTTAAGTATCAGGACAAACAGCAGGAAGTATGTCAGTAATTGGACCAGCAGAGAGGAATGCTGGGAATTCCTCTGCATCCCCGCAGCAACAGAGTTGTTGATAGATGCTTGATAGGAGATGTGAGTTGTTTAAAATTACTGGAGAAGAGAAGTGTTGATGACGATTTTGTGAAGTTTGCGGATGGTCAAACATATATGAATTGAGGGCCCTCATACCTCTTATTTCTTTGTATTACCTCGTATCATCGCATAACACCATATCACCTGATATTGGGGGAGTCACACCATTGTGTTTCTAGTTCCGGGATCACAAAACACAATATGCTTCCTACAGTCCATCCTCAGTCAGTTAATAAGGTATCAACCACCCACAACTCTTCTTCTCCAGTAATAATTTTTCCAAAATCCTTGAATGTCATTTGAAGATTATGAAATCTATGAATAAGATTTAATTAATCCCGATGAATGCATTTAATTTAATGCTGTTTTACAAAATCAACATACCTCAAAAGGAAGTTTGAAAACTTTTATTTTACCTGTATTGGTTCACAGTGCAGAAGAAACCCACCATCCATGACATACACATCCAAGTTGTTTAATTCCTCATTGGTGAAGGGGTCATATAATTCGAAAAAACAGATTTACGTGTTTTCCTCATTTCCGGGCCATAGAAAATGGATGGTGGATAGGGTACCAGCTCAAATTCCAAGTATGTCTTGAGATCTTTATCAGACTTCTTGAAAAATTACATTCCTTTAAAAATCATTTCGGGGTTGACTAGAACATCCTCCTTATCCTGACTTAGTGACTTTGAAGTAGATACATTTAAGTGGTTTCACTCGCTTCTTCGTTTGAACTTTCATGTCTTTGATATTGCTGCTAATAATGTTTGCAATACCTTGCATTCCGATTTCATAAGCCTGATGGCAATTTATTTTCTCGTCCCCTACTATTCAAGTGCTGCTCGAAATGATGCTTTCTCTCACAGGAAAAGATCATTTGATGAAAACCAGTGTACAAACATTGAGACAAGTGAGTCGTCTCTTCGTTATCTCCCGGATGAGATAACTTGTCATCTACCTGTTGATCTGTCGTAGCAAAAGTGACACCAAAAAATTGTTCTATTTGCCGAGGCATTTCCATGATAGAAGAAGTCCGTTTCATGAGGATAGGAAAATCCATTTGTCTGTTATACCTCTTCCTCGACTCACACCTCATTCAGTTTTGATTAACTGCATCACAGTTTGGTCTATGGTTGTCTTACCATATGTATTGTGAAGAAGCCTTTGATCACAAAATGATCATAGTCCTCAGGAGTCAGTTCAGATTTAAGGTTGACCATGCCCTATAAATAAAGTTGGCACGATTTTGTATAGAAGAAATGCCCATTAGCAGGAAAGTATGGCAACATTTGCTGCCTAAATGTATACAACCATTCTAGTAACCAACTCTTTCAGTGTGTAAATCACCTACCTTAAATCAGAGGTGACCAAATTGAGGGCACACCTGAACTGAGCGGAGCAGGGGCTCCTCAGCAGGTCGCTGGAGATCAGGGGGGTTCCGGTTAAGCCTGGGGGGTCACCTGCAGCGGTTGTGACCAGCATCAGGGCCAGTCTCAGCGTGAAGCTCACCACTGACTACCTGGACACGTTCGAAGGGGGAGGCAGTGGGGGGGGGGTCCACTGGTGATCATAGCCAGGTTTGTGCACCAGTCAGTCCAGGATGAGTTGATCTGGCTTCGTAAGATGAAGAAGGACTTCTCTAACCAGCACCTACAATGGATGGGGGCATGCAGATTTATATCGGCGAGGTGATGACTCCAGACAACTGCCACCTCTACTGATTCGCCAAACAGATGAATGAGACTGGTAAGGAAGATGAAGTTTGTCTGGTTCGCTGACGGAGGTCAGCAGTGCAGGTGGGATATCGGGTCTATCGGTTGTTGTTATTGGGGAGCCGGGTGATTTCTCCTTGACCATTCTCTTATAGTTTTAGTTTTAATTTCATTTTTCTGGAATAATAGCCACATTTATTTCTACATGTCACAAATACTCTACTGCACCATACTCTATGTTAAGCGACCTCCCTCTACCACATCAGTCACCATCCCCAAACCTGCTTTTGACTCCTTCCAATCTCTCTTCTTCTCTAAAACTCATTATATTTCTTTACATTATGTCAATAATTTTTCACTTATTCTGTATTTATTTTATTTTATTTACTTTTTTCCAGAATGACATTGTTGCCATAACGTCTTCCTGCTAGTCACAGTGTATTCCAATACTCCTCCTCAGCATGACTGATCTTTCAACCACCTGTCCTGTCACATAAATTCCCAATCCCTACCTGCCCATTACAATGAATTCCTGTTATATTTTACCAAAACACTTTTTTCACATTATTGCTGTATCCGAAACAAGGCTTAAACCCTACATTCCTTCCTCATCTGTTTTTCTCCCCAACTGCATCTTTCTCCTGATAACCTGCAACACAAGCCCCACCCTATACATGTATGTATCACCCTTCACATATTCCTTTTGAACCAATTTTTGAGTCAAACTCTACAAGTTTGTTCCTGTCTATGCCAGCATTACCATCTCCAGTGACCTAAATACCAACCTCCTATCGGATTCCCATGAAAAGCACTTTCTACAGGATCTGTTCTTTTCCCTCTATCTATTCATTGTCCCATTCACTGCTATTCATCACACTTGTAAGTCCAATACCCAGGAGATCTGCTTTAGGTGAAATAGATTGAAGAATTGGCATAGAAAAAAAATCCTCAATTAGGGATAGTATTTTCTGGGTCAGGTTGTGGTTTAAGGTATGGGAGAGGTGACGCTTAAACTCTTTGGACATGGCTCCAGACCCATTGTCATGACAAAAGGGGTGCAATATTTTTATTTGGGGACTAGAGAGATTTATTAGTAATACATTGAGAAGATGGGTAGAAGTTAAGGGTTTTTGTTTGAAGTAATTCGAATCACCACTTGAACATCTTGCATAGTAATTGTTCCAGAATTCATAATTTATGGGTTGGTCCTTTAAGGCTGTTTACTATTGCTCCAAGTGGTTTATTATCTTTATTTCATTTTATTAGGTCATACATTCTAGGGTACTGATTAGTAATATTGGTTAATTTAGATTTAGTTTTTCTACCAATAAATTTGTGACTATATATTTTATCAACATATTTATTGACTTTATTTATCAGATTATTAATAGGACAGTTCTTGATCATTCCATCAGTGTTCTTGACTTTAAAGTAAATAAAGTAGAAATATTTTTATACACTTTCAGGTTTAGAATTAAAATCCATACAAGAATCAGAAGCATTATCTAAACTTAGGTGTCTCCACTGCCCAAAAATCAGTATAGGAGAAACTTCTCAGAATTTTCACAACATAATATATCAGCATGAAAATGATTCCAAGAATATGGACAACAAATAACCTGGTACTGTCTGCTTTGATAAAGTAGGCCACAATTTTAAACATAGATTTTTCTTTAACAATGTGCATACTGTTGTGATATTTTAATGTTGCAATTTTTGATGGTGTTTTTAAAATAAACTCGGAATTAGCGAGCATTGATGAACAATATACGACTCGTATACCACGATTCACGAATATTAAACAATATTCGTTGCGTTGAATCTATCATTAATATGTATAATATAAATAATATCAATAATTTAATATAAATATTTTATTTTATTAAACTCAAAGCAAGAAAAGCAACAATAACCGACAACTGGCATTGAACAACAAGCTGAAAGATCGATAAGGCAGCTGAAGGTATAAAAGGCTGGGTTCGAGCCAGACTCGCTCTCATTCATCCGATCCGGCCCAGAGACGCAACAAGGACTCTGGCACGCACGACCCGACGGAGATGACCACCATGAGGCCGGCTCCCACGCACTTTCACCAGTACGCATAGAACAGGGACGCTTAAGAAGACAATCTGAACCACCCGAAGAATATCACATAGAAATACTGGCCAGTATAACGTTATGTAGTCATTAATGCAATTTTAAATTTGGTTTTAAAAGTATAACGTTATGTAGTCATTAATGTAATTTTAAATTTGGTTTTAACAGTATAACGTTATGTAGTCATTAATGTCATTTAAAATTTGGTTTTAACAGTATAACGTTATGTAGTCATTAATCTCATATCAAATTTGGTTTTAACAGTATAACATTATGTAGTAATTAATGTAATTATAAATTTAGTTTTAACAATATTGTTTTATATACGTACGTAATTATTTGTATATCAATTTTTAGATAAATGTGTGTGAATAAACAATTATTCCTATTGCCAGAATTGTCCTATTTTTATTAACAGAACCTAAAGATAAAGTAAAAGTTGAATATAAAAAATAAAAATAAAATATAAATTATAAAATAAAAAATATATAATTTAAATATACGAAAAATAAATTGTTGTAACAATACAGAACACAAAAAAAGCATACAGACAACAAACAGATAAAAAAAGAGATTCCAGGAAGCAATGGAAATTATATTATATATAACCTAGATTTAGAAGTTAATTACAAGATGGATTATGGGAACTTGAACTATATCTGATAAACAGAATTGGGTGATCATTTTCATGCTTTGACATAGCCTGCGATGAACCTTTGAACGAATTTGATTTTTCTGTTTGCTTTTTCATCGCACACTCACTCAAAATTAAATATAGTAGAGTCACAATTATCTAGATTCTAATATTTTTTTTACCAGGTTTCAAAACATCCATATCAACTTGATGCTGTTGGAAATATTTTTATTACATAAAAAAAAATATAAAAAGAAAAGGCATAGCAAGCTGGCAGGATATCATATAGGACCTTCCCCAACATTAATGAATTGCACACTTTCACTCTTGACGAGCCATCTCTACCTTAATGGAGCGGTGACAAACCCAAACTAGCCCACTGTGATGAGATAGAAACAATAAAATTAAGTCATCTTGACATGTGCTTGTTTTATTGGACACAAGAATTTACTCTAATAATAAGAAGAACAACAATTTACTGAGCGTAAGACTTAGTTGGACCGATAGGAGATGAATGCCTGAAGCCATCGTTCCAAGCATAGGGTAAAATAAAAAATTGGAGTAACCTGAATCTTATAGTAATTTCTAGCACCCTAATATACCAAGTAAATTTAATTATACTATAACTTGTGAACTTGTCTATTCTAGTCCCTTAATCAAACTAGCTTCATAAATTAAGTGTTAAAAAATTCAAAACATTTGATATTAAAATAACTTTTATTTACATTGCACAAAATATTGAACGTTGTCTGAGTAAATATTATTCATTAATAGCATAAAACAATATACAAAGACAATAAGAGGATAGAAAATCTCAGTTTATAAAACACAAATTTCATTTGTAACAAAGTAGACATGGGGACTATAATAGTCATACAACATACATAGTTACCATTCTATTTATGAACTGCTTAAAGGAGTGCAGTGAATTCAAAGTAAAAAGATTGGTTTAGTCTATTAAAGACCTAATAAACATAATTGATTTACTGAGAAAACGATTATTTTAAGTCTGCTAAGTTCTAGTCTGTTAATGTCTATGGAGCATTGAACTGATGATATGAGATACTATACATGAATAGTAATAGGCATCATCACCAACACTATACTAAATAACAAAGCCTATGGAAAACAATTTTATTTACAACTGGGCCCAGGATTTAAAAAATATCCTCTACTCATTTGGTGCATAACACATGGAACTCGCTGGACGTAAACCTTATGTTTAATAAAAAAAAAAAAAACAACTTATTATCAACTTCTAAAATCATATTACAAGTCTAAAAATGAAAATAACTAATGGTTTAAAGGAACTCGGAAGACCTTGATAGTAATAATTGTAAACTGTTGTCTGACATGACCAGCAGGGGCCATTGATTATCAACAAACATCATTAAAGAAGATAACGATATTAATATGATCTCCTCCAATGCCATTTAACATACGAAGAAACAAGAATAATGGTAGGGCAGCTCAATATCACCTAGAGCCTTATTTGGTAAAGCATGATGTAAGAATCAAGAGACAATTGCAAACAATTCTACTTGACATCAAGAATGTCTAGCCTACTCAAACTATGCAACAAAAAGGTGAACAACAGTTATTCGAACAATTATATAAATAATTTATCATAGCCGATCACAGGCAAACCATTAGTGAGAAGTTATCATTTATTCAAATATGAATGAAAAGGCAGTAAAATTAATGAAATAAAGATATTATTAAATATAATATTTTATTATTTCCTTATAATACTAAGGGATATTATAGTTATAAAATAGACCAGACCTAGCGTTTCATCTAATTATCTTTAGGCTTTAGGCAGTTATGAGGACCCAGCTCTCATTCTATAAGCAATTTCCCAAAAGTATACATAAATATGCCTCCGAATATCACATATTTTTAATGTAGATAGCAGTTGAAGGTGTCATCAATTTATGGTAAGAGAACTGGTGCCATGACTGGGACCTCCTGGTTTACAACCCCACAACTTTCTAAATACTGTGATCACATATAAGCAGTGACACTAACACTTCTTAGTGGTCCCAATTAGCTTCATCCTTATCGCAACTCAAAGAACATTGCAAATTGAAATATTTTCTCTGATAGGTCTCACCTGTGGTAATCCACTAGAAGGTATCACAATTCCTTCCGCGATTATAAAAAAAAATGGCTAAGTAATATATTCGCTATTTTTCACAATTTTTGTTGTCTAAGGTATATTTACCTGCATACATATATACATATGTTACACATAATAAAAAACAATCCAAACTTTAGAAGATCGTAAATCCCAATTTCAATTTAAATGCGTCAATTTAATACTTACTGAGCACATTTTGATACTTCAAACCAACAGTTGCCATTTGACAAGCAAGTTTAAACTTAGCTTAGAAAAACTTGGTCATATCGATAGAAAAGAAGCCAAAGAGGTACTGTGGCTAACCAATGATATTAACGGGATATACCATAAAGAACCTTATCCTTTATCGCAATTGGAAAGGTGCTGCTCCTAGTCAGTACTCATACCCCCCTAGTGCGCTCAGGCTATAAAACCCCTTTGGTAATAACTAGCTTTGGGATTTATATGTACATACTTTTCAAGAGTAAAATATTTGATGTCCCATCAATTACAATACTTTCTAAGACATTTTAAGTAAATTTATTTTAAATATATTACATATTTTAAAATATTTCAGACAGTCTTCTATATTTTGTTACATATTTGTTTGGAGTTATACATACTTTTTTTCAATTAAAATTATTCAGCGCATTCAATTAAAATATGAGAATTTGAGATAAAGGATAATCTAGGCGTAGGTTGGTTTTCTTGGATAACTAGACTGAGCATTGTTTACTATTCTGAATTGATAGAATCCCTTATTCCCTTACCTCCACACTCATAATTTTTATTGATCCGTCTCTTCAATTCAAGCTGTGATTTTATAAACAAATCGTGAATAAGTGGTTGGCAAACTGCCGGCAAAAACCAGAGACCTAGTTGCCAAGCACATTTGTGAATTTCCTGGCAAAACATTTAATAGTGACCATCGAATTTTATGGTTTTCGTGCTGTGATAAACTATTTTTGACTGCCCAACGTTTTTAAGTTATTCGCCATATTTTTACATCAATATATGAAGAAAAAGAGGAAAGAAAGTCAAGGTTTCAACGAACTTTCTTAACTGGATCTTCAACTGATTCCACATCACCTGAATCAACTTTCATTATAGACTCGTGCCATGCTTTAGTCATGAACGATACCTCCTTCTATAAAATTAACAACTCTCATTCCAAGGATTTCTCTGAAACGTATACTGGCACTAGAATATCTGACCAAAGCATCGCTATTATCCCCTGTACCATTGAAAAACTGGAGAAGTCGCCGCTAGAATTTGGAGTTAAATTGAAGATATAATTAAAAGACGTGCTGGGGGAAAAGTCAGTCTAAAGTACGTACTGCTAATTTAAGAAGTGCACCGTGGAATGTGGATTGTAGAAAATCTGGAAGTCGAATTGTCTCAAATAGAAACCCTGTTTTTTAAATATGCTTCAATAACTTTGGTCGACGTGAACGGCCATTCAGCCATCATAAATCTAACTTAAAGGCCTGATCGGTGCAGTTTTTTTCCTCGAAATTTTGAAAATGCATGTAGTTAGTATACTCTCCACCAAAAACCTATGGCGTTCTGAAATTTTGGACTTTTTTTAATCATATATTTTTACCAATCAGAAAAAGTTGTGGATTGTTAAATTTTCTATAACATTTTTATGCAAAGTTGTTTTTTTAACTAGTATATAAATAGTTACACAGTATCTTAAAACTTTTCGTAAAAATGTTATTTTTTGAAATTTATTGTTGAGTTTTTCATTTATATTTCTTCAACGGTATGGTGTGTAGACAATTATTTTAAATGAAAGTTGTAAATCCTTTTTGTTTGTTAGAGGTAGGGTCTTTTGTCAGGTGAGAAGAGGGTTTGAAAACGGAAGAAAGGTGGTCAGCGAATCATTCTGCTTTTTGTTAGTCCGTAATGTCACAATCTAGACTTATCAAACCGATCACCCAGATGGAAGAGCACATGCAGATACTACTGTTAATTTTCGCAAATCCATTTCCCATCACATAGTTCCTTTGGTAGCACATGTTTCCCTTCAGTCCAGTGCAGTGTCTCTTAGTACTTTCACATTCCCCCTCACCATAGCATCTGTGTATTATCCTCCTAATAAATCCATTTCTGATTCCCGATTCATCACCTCTCTAGACTCCATTGGACATCGTGTCCTTGTGGTCGGGACATTAATGCAAATCACTGCCATTGGGGTTCTAGATCCACTAATACTTAAGGACATGCTTTGATGTTTGCACTCACGCGAAAATATTGCTCCACTATCTCTCCTGACAAAGCCACCTATTGGCGATCTGATCCTAACCAAAATCCTAATCTCCTTGATTTCTTCTTCTATAATAGTTTAGGAACACTAAACTATTCACTCACGCGCCTCGATGACCTCTCATCCAATCATAGCCTTTTGATTATAGCCATTTCCCTAAGACTAATTCACAAACTGCCTCCGGCTTTATTTAGTAGCGGCTCAGTTGATTGGGACCATTTTCACCAGCATCTTACAAATTCCGTTGATTTCAATGTGTCCCTGAAAACATCCCAAGACCTAGATGTAGCAGTGCATTCTTTCACTACTTTGATCCATAGGTCGGCTTGAGAGGAATCGTCACCCCGGCATAATCAAAAAATTCTTTACCTTGGCAAAGAAGATCTCAAAGACCTAATCTAATCCAAAAACCACTCGAAACAGTGTGGGTAAGAACCCGACATCCTCCTGATCGTCGCTCCTACAATCATTACTGCAAATTGGTAATGCACCATTTAGCATCCTTCCGGTCCGATTCTTTTAATTCCTACCTCTCCTCTCTGTCTACCAGGGATAATTCTACCCAGAGATAATTCTACCTGTGGAATGTAACAAAAATTATCGTAAAATAGCATCCTGTTTCAAACCCACTCCGTCGTGGCGATGGGGCCTAGGTAGCTTTAGACGAGGAAAGATTGGAAAAAATCGCTTTGTATCTTTTCTGTACATCTACTTAGTCACCTTAGTCATCGAAACCATCCGCATGCCACAACTGTTAAAGATTTCCTGAATTCACCTATCCCTCTCTCACTACCACCAAAAGCCGTTAACCCCTCTGAGGTCCAGTTAAACCTTCTGAAAAACTCCCCTTACCGAAAATCTCCAAGATATGATCTCTTTACAGCTCAAATCCTCCAATAACTTCCTCAGAAAGTCATAATCGTCGTAACCTGCATTTACGATTGCGTTATTCGATCGACGCACTTTCCTCTCCACTGGAAACATTCTATCATTGTCCTAGTTGATAAACCCGGTAAACCACTCAATAACACTCATACTTCCAATGGTTAAACCCAAAAACATTTTTCCTAGTCATAGGCAGTGGTTATGGATATAATTCGTTATGCATCACAGTCATGATACGCACCTGAATAAAGGTCAGAAGCACGGTGTGAAGATAATACATTCCTTCAGGTCACAGGAAGCTTCCACTTCCCTTACGGAATTGAAAAGGAGCCTAGGAGGTGGAAGGTCCGCACTGACGAGTGGACCACTGGGGTGTAGAACGTCAAGTGGACCAGTACGACTAAGGGGAGAACCCTTAGGAAGTACTTCCCCCTCAATTCAGGGCAGACTGAGGGCAAGATGGGTCTTTCTGGACTCTTTGAGTTCTTATCGGACACGGCGGTGTGTGAATATCCAACCTGTGTGAATTCAAGTACTGCCCATATCAAGGAGAAGAGTATACCACGGAGCCTGTTCAAAAATATTATTTCTGAAGCGAGGGGTGGCGTGGATCGTAAACCAACATTGGTGCTTGTGACGCCGGCTCTTCCATATGCGATCCCTTCTTCTTCCATCTCATCTTTTCTCAGTTACTTTCCTTCTAGAATGATTGAGTAGAGGTCTGCTTCATCAAGAGTAGGAGCATGGTTATGAAAGAATAATGGTTGGCCAGCAAGAACTATTTACATGTATGTTGATCTAGAATATTCACCATAGAACAATGATTAATCGCCATAGACGCCAGGAAACTACACCACCCATTAATAGAAAATATCATCTGCCCGCCGTTGCACTCCAGAAGATTTTTATTTCATTGTATATATGTTGCAATTCTCCCTCCTTTTTTTAAGTTATAAATTCACTGACTAAAATCATAAACTCTATTGTATATTATTTTCGGCCCGCATCACTCTTGTACATATAGTTTTCTATTCATTAAATATATCTTTGACTAATTAAGCTTATCCATGCAATGCCCAATCCACAAATAACCACAAACAGTAAACTCTTTAATATCTAAGTGGGATGGTTACATTCAGATCCGATTGAGTACATATTCAACACCGCTCGTTAGGAACCGAATAGGACTCTGGTCTTCACGGTTTCATGTATATACAGACCCACATCACGACATGTTTGCCCAACCCGGTCATGGCGGAGAAAGGAATAATTAGAGAGAGAGAGAGAGACAGGTGAGGAAGCAATGTAGGGTTTAAGTTATGTTTCGGATAAAGCGATTATATGGAAAAAGTTTTCGGTAAAATATATAAGGAATTCATGGTAGAGATTAGGAATTTATGTGACGTGTGTTGGCAGTTTATGTGTGAGGTGGTTAAAAACTCAGTTATGCTGAGGAGCAGTATTGGAAGACACTGTGCCTATTGAGGTGACGCTATGGCAACGAAGTCGTTCTGCAAAAAAAATACAGAATATGTGAAAAAAATAATGATATAATAAAAAGAAATACAAAGAGTTTTATGGAAGAAGAAAGATTGAAAGAGTAAAAAATAGAAAAGCAGGTTTAGGGATGGAGACTGGCGTGGTAGAGGGAGGATGTAGAAATAGATGTGGCTATTATTCCAGAAAAATGAAATTACAACTAAAACTAGAAGAAAACGGTCGAGGGGAAGTCACGCGAAGACATCCCCCCAGATACCCAATAACAACAACCGGTATGCCGTTATCCCACCTGGACTTGACTCATACGAGAGCGAACCAAAAACTAGCTCCACCTTCCCTACCAGTCTCAACTACCTCTCCAACCAGTGCCTCATAGGTTGTCAATACAACATATGTTGTCCGGAGTAATCTCCTCCCCAACGTATGTGAATATGTGTAGGTGCTGTGCGGAGAAGCCCCTCTTTGTTTTGCGAAGCCAAATCAACTCTTTCACCTCATTATGATGGCCGGTGGACTTGGGTCATCCCCCCCTTGCCTCCTTCTCTCGACCATGTCTAGGCAGTCAGCAGTTTCACGCCAAGACTGGCATGCAGGCCACATTGCTGGTAACAATCGCCGCAGGTGACTCCCTAGACTTCACCGGAACACTTATGATCTCCAGCGACCTGCTGAGGAGCCCCTGCTCCGCTCGGTTCAGGCGTGACCTCATTTTAGTCACCTCTGATTTAAGGGCCTCATTATCCCTTACTAATGCCTGGTGCCGCTCGGCCTGCTCCTCCATCCTCTTCAGCCGCTTCAAATTCATGATAATTTTTCCTCGATTCGACGTACAGTGCCACCGGATAATTTGGGCTGATTAGAGCCGGCTTCTCCAAGTGGGAAACAGGACCCCTGGACTCCATTCAATTTAAGCATGCAACAATGGGGTTTTTTGAATCCCGGGGAATGGTGCTTTTTTGAATCATCGACTTTTAGGTTACAGGGCTTTGAGTAGAAAATTGACGGACATTTTAGTAGATTTATCTTCCCTAGAAATGTTTAATTTACATATCTAGCATATGGACATTCTTAATAATCAAATAAACAAAAATAAAGGTGCCTGGATAAATAATAATTAACTGGCTAAATAAATAAAAGTTTAGATGACGGGAGTTAAGTCTTTTTCAAGGTCAGTCCCACTACTGTTACTCGTTGAGATATCGTTGCACTCACCTTAATCTCATTAAAATGTCGTTGCAGTATTTCTTTAATAACTCTGTCTAACGGAACGTAAACTTCGCCGGCACTTTTTCCCTGGACTCTACTACTTGTAACAATTATTTTAAAAAATGAGAGTTTTACTAAGTAATACTAAGACTTTCTAAGACTTATACTAGACAAACCACATACATGTGCCTATGTATGGCACAGCTAAGGCCAGATTTATTAAATTTATTGTAATAAGTGTTGAGTTTTTTTCAATTGTACTTGCGATCCCTAAGTTATGGAGTCTATTCTGTATAATCCTTTATAGCCTTTGCATCCTTTATAGCTCTGTTGTCAGCATACAATTCTTTTGAGTGCGAAGGAATGTCGGAGATATGTATGTTAATACAAGACTGTTTTTTATATATTTCTTTATTGAAATGATCATATGCAAACATACAGTAGTATTTCAAGCATTGCTTAGAACTTCCGTTTAAATGGTCTTGTTACTTTATTGGGGGGGGAGGGGCTCATTGGCCTAAACCACATTACATACCAATTTATTAGTCACCACAGAGCTTACCTATAAACAAAATGTTGGTTTATTTGAAAGAAGTCACCTTATTCTTAGTCGTCACTGTTGGTTGACGAGATGGGAGTATAGATCATTAGGATATAGATTACGATGAGCAGGGAGGGGGTAATGGAAATTCTGGTAGTGGGAGGTGGATAGATTTTGAATGAATGGGATGTTGGCGTGAAAGGTACGATATAGATATAGAATGATAGGTTGATATAGAAGGGGTTATCATTGGCAATCTATCAGAGAATTCTGGATTACTAGGACTGCATGCAAAGAATATTGGAGAGCTTGGCCCTCCCCCAGACTACTATTTCATAGGACCAGGTAGGTATACTCAAACCTACTGGTTTTGTAGATCAGTCTTTAGTTTTCTAATGTTAACAACAAAAAGGTAGAACGATTGTCCATGAGACGTATAAGTAGACTGGATAGCCAGTTAGTTTGTCATCGTTTGGGCGTGATAAGGGGCAAATGTGAGTTGTTTGTTTAGTGTAAGTCTTCAATAGGTGGGGTGGAATTTAGTTAATAAGTAGATTATAACTTAAGGAGAGTATAAACAATGGATCGTGAAGGTAACATGAGAGGACTTGTCAGCATACATAATGAGTCTTCATTTGGAACTCCACGGTTCCAAAAGGGCAAAGGCTCCTCTAACACTTGTGAAACGAAGAGGTCAGGATGGGAAAAGAGGTTGGCTGTGTCGTCAGTGAATTCATATTGGGATGCTGAAGGATGTGTAGGTATATCAGAAGAGTAAAAAGGGAACAGGATGTGACTGAGTATCAAACCCTGGGGGACATTGGGAAGTTGCCGAAGGTGGATATGTAAGAGGTGAAATATTTTTGTTAGGTATGACAGGATGACGAGGTAGTATGTGGAAGGAAGATTCCTTTGAAGGAAGAATGTCTTTGAGTTAACAGAGCTCTTGTTTCATTTCAAGCCCTGGAGCCATTCTCGATCAACGAACTGAGAAACGTCAAGATATACACTAGAGTAATACTCTTTCTTCTCAAATGAGGAGGAAATGGAATCACTATGTGATGGGAAGTTGAGTGTGAGAAGTGAAAACAGAACTGGTCAAAAGTTTTTCAAGGATCTTTTCGTTGATGGGTAGGAGGGAAATGGGTCCGTAAAATGTAGGAGAGAGGAGAGATATGCGTTTTTTTTGTGTATCCTATTGATTCAGGGGTGTTTCCAGAGGCGAGAAGGATAAGTCATTCTGAGGACGTGAATCTAAGGAGATGAATGTGAGGAATAAAGTATATTGTTATAACCCGCTAAGGGCGCTGTAATCAAATGACTCTGAATACGATACATTAACCTGACGACGAATGAATAAATAAATAACACTTCATTTACTAAATCTCACAAATTTAGGTCGCGAAGACTTTTCTTACAAGTAACGAGATATGTCAATAGGTCTACGTCATGGCATTGTTTGCTTTTTAAGAGACCTATCTCTTACAGCAATTTACATTAAGCGTTACAAACAAAAGCACAAATAAGGAACATTTAATACATGGAACTAACAAACGATGCATTATTACACTCGGTAATGAATAGAGCCTATCAAGATACAATATAATCGGATTTTTGAACTTTTCATACTTCCAACAACAACAATAATGTATTTGTTTCTACTAAATAAAACGGATTTTTTTTTAATTTAATAATTTATATATGAGTTTGATACACATTTTCTAAGATTATGAAATTCTTCTAATATTTTGAAAAGTGGGTGAAGAGTTCAAAAAGTATTCAATCGGGCAAAGTGATCAGATGTGTTGTATTCTTTACATGTTGTTCTGTTCAGCGCTCGTACTCAACAATCAACAATTGATGAAGCGCCATAGTAAACGTTGTGCCATATTCAGTTTCGAATATTTTCATTTCGACCCTTTTCTAAATTTGACCGATTCAGATAATAATGGGTGCAGATCAATTCATTAAACTATACTCCCTGTATTCGGTGAATGTTATGCATGACTTGAAAGTCTCAGACCTCCTGGTGTTGGCACGGGAAACCAACCGACGACATCTCTGTATGTCAATCAAAATTTGATACCGTTCTAAAATTTCGCTTCTAACCGAGAATCTTTCAAACTGTACTTATGACGTTTAGAAAATAAGCTACAGTTGAAAGGCGTTTCAAGAAATGAGCAAGTTGGTCAACAAGCTTTTAATAAACTCGATTAGTCCAACTCACTTCAAACTTCTTGTTTCTTTAATCTTACCAAAAGATTGTTATATGTGTAATGTATACTCGTACATCCGTTTATCGCCAACTGGCTTGCCCTGTCCCATTGTTTTCTTGTCTTTCGTTGGTCCGTAGGTATTGGGAAGTAAGTGTACTCTCTTAACTGGTGAAGGAATTTGAAATACACAGGCTGCCTGTTAAAGATTACTGATGAAGGAGTCCATTACTTCTTCTAACTCGTTTGGAGTCTTTAGAGACATTGGGACTACCAATCTCATTTAAAAGATGGTTGTTATGTTTCCAGTCCACCTGTCCTTTAATAAGTGCACTTACTTAACTGGTCAGTTGTTTAAGATTCTTGATTTACTGTTAAAAAGGCCGTTCTGATGAAAGATCAAACTTTGTGTGAATATTATAGTTAACATCTACTAAAAAAGAGATCCAGAATATCTGGATTTAACATAATTTAATTGTAGTTTGAGAACCACATTTTGAAATATCCTTTCTCTGGGGGGAGCATAGTCTACTGTCCCGTTGAATTTTCTTTGTATTCCAGTCCCAACCAGCTACACATTTGGGGCCTAATGAAGTGAAATAATCAGTGAGTTGGGGGTGATAGTATTTTCCTGGAGGGCAGTAGGCTGAGGTAAATGCCCCTCATTACGTCAGCAACAAAACCCTTCATAACGATCTTAATATACCCTATATATTTGAACTCATCAAGTTCACGAAATTCTATAGTAACCTATCCAGCCACCCTAATCCCCTAGCATAATGAGTACACTGTGACACACCTCCCTCTCATCCTCCTCAGAGACTAAAGTGACAGTGGCCTCGTGGCCAGCTGTAAATACTTGACAATAGGAGTCCTTGCAATGGCCAGTTTTTGCAATCATCTCCTGAGGTTCTGTGGCTCTCACGGTCTTCGTAAGCCTCCTGCGGTGACAAACATGTCGATTTTGGAGGTCTCTGGGCTGTTTGTAAATACTGTATGAATGAGCAAGTGAATGAAGAATTGTAAATATGGTATGAATGAGCAAGTGAATAAAGATTTGTAAATATGGTATGAATGAGCAAGTGAATAAAGATTTGTAAATATGGTATGAATGAGAACATTGTTCACAGATACTTATTGCCCATTAAAAAGCAGATTGAAGTTTGGGGGAATGTAGAATGAATAATGATTGCCGCTCCACCGTGACCTTTGTGGTCTGTTCTATGTATTTTGTACTCCTTAATGAAAATTCGTGAAGTGTTTGCTGAGCGAGTCTCTATAATAAATGCAATATCAATTAATCGATCGTGTAAGGGTAAGTCTAGTTCATTCCTTCGTCGTATGCAGTATTCCAAAGTATGTATACTATAGAGCCAACAGTAAATATATTACATTCCATATTTTAAGCAAAAATTCTCAGCGATGTTTTGTAACTGTTGTATCATTGTTTGTAAGTTTACAATAGATTTTTAATATCTGCCATGAGATCATTTAGAGGGGAAGGTATACCTGTAGACTAACCTTGATGATAGGTCTTGTGCCTTGTCAGGTACATGCCTCCTGAGATGTTGCTGCTGCGTGAAGGTGGAGGTTGGTTTCCAGGCTGGCTGCATAGTCGGGAAAGCTACTTCTTCGGCTGGTGGAGCTGATGGTTGAACCCAGTACGTCCTTAGTGATCCGTGGTCAATGGTAATCTGTTCTCACCTTTGGCAGGTTTTGATAGACATGGCATTCCTTTTAGTTACTAGGGTGAGCACCTCCATAACTGGCACAAGTTGCTGGCTTGTCTTTTGACTTAACTCATTCACCTGTGCTGCCCTTCACATCGTATGCATCAGAATGGATGCCTACTGTAGGCTTCAGTATGGCCATAGACCTAACACCGACCAAATAGCACAACTGTCAGCTCTCTACTGAGCTCTTCAACTTTTACTCGTCTGTAGAAACTTTTTGCACATTTTTTTCAGAAAAGACTTCGGGCTCTATGTCAATAAAGAACAGCGGCTAAGGGACTTGGTCAAAAGACAAGGCATCTGCTACGTTCCTCACTTTGAAACCGATGAATTCAAGGTCCGTCACAATATTTTCTTTAGGGGTTGAGTAGTGTAAACCTTTTAGCACGACACAATAGGCCCTCTCATCTGGAAGGTAATATGTGTGTGAAAGTTAGCCTTTTTTTCTTTCTAAGTAATTTTGATTGCATCCTGGATCATTGCCATATGAGTTAACCCCTTTAGTAGTTGTCTTCAGTTCATACGAGTCATACTCGGTCAGAGTGTTTAAGAACCTAACTATTATACCGTAGTTAGTAAATCGTTAGTATATAGTGGAGGCTTGGTTAGTTTGACGGTGTACTGTCGAGCGCTAATAAGCTGTTATCATCTAATGAAGTTAAAGGAGCAAAAAGGTTACTTACTGGAGTAATATTTTCGGTTTTTTTTTAAGTTTTCTTGGGCCTTTTCCATCATACGCCTTTTTTCTTGCAATGATGCCTTCCATGCTGATTGTTGAGTCCCTCCGGTGTTTTCTTGAGTAAGTCCATTGAACTTACTTACCTCGTTGAATTGGAGTGTTCTTGTCCAATTTCACTTTTTTAGGGGACTCAAAGTTTTATTAAACTCTTTAGAGACTAATCTAAGTGCACAATCACATCAAACACGGATTTTAACCCTTAAAAGTTAATTTAGAAGCGAAGAAATACAGAGCAACTTTTCTAACCTTACTGCTTGTATCACTCCTAAGGAGATACTCCCTAGTTTTTTTTTTAATTTTAATTTAAAAAATAGTTTTGACAGTCGAGCAAGTAACCAGTGTGCTATTGCTTTAGTGGAAGACGGTCGATGCCAAAGATATGCAGCCCGTGCATTGGGATCACCTGAAACTACTGTTCGGAGAGCAACTATAACTTACAGCGTTACAGGTTTGTATAATCGCAGACCCAGATCATCGGCTGCGAGTGACAGGGCCAGGAGATGACCGGTTTATTATAACGGATACGGTTCGGAATCGGTTTTCAACTACTTCTTCGAACAACTTGGAGAGAAGCAATTTGTGCAGAAGCTGTTAGAAGAAAGTTTGCTAAAGAGAATTTAAACCCTCAGAGACCACATTCAGAGCTATTGTTGACCAGAGAACATCGTAAAGCTCGTTTGGAACTTACTCAGGAACACCTTATATGGACTGAGAACGAATGGAGCAACATGTTGTTTTCTGATGAGTCACGCTTCTCTCTTTATATACCAAATGGACAGATGAGGGTTTACCGAAGGCCTGGTGAGCGTTACGCTGAGTATAACGTGACTGGGAGAGTTTGGCGTGGGAGGGGGGGGGGGTTGCTATTTCTTCGACAGTTATAGAAGCACAGTCATCGCAAGGTAAAGAGAATTATGTAGCTTCCCTTTCCTTCCTCCATATATTTTACCCCCACCATGAACAAAATCCATTATTCTTTCAGACTTATGTAACTTAAAACTGTTACTAAGCTAATCTGTATACTTTATTCAAAATAAACTTTTCTTTGTTAAAAGTCTAGCTTCGTCTGAGGTTATTTAATCGGCGCCCAACGTGGGGCCTTGGCTATTTAACCTCCTTCGGGCAACTATTGACAAAATTGATATCACCAACAAAGAGAAACAAGATTACACGGAAAATGGTATAGATCGGGAGATCGAGAATTAAAAGAACAAATGGACCAAATACAAGACAGATTCGAGCATTTTTGAGGCCTAGGTCCCAACGACAGAGTCCCTTGCGCTAATGATTGATAATGTAATCAACAAAAAGCTAATCGATACTGGTGCATTTAAAAATTATATTCATCCCATCGTTTTACCTAAAGACTGTACGATAGTAAGTGAATAATTTATTATGAAAGCCCGAGCAGGTATAGTTGCAGGAAACAGAAGTACAATACTCAACCTTCTTTCCCTGATTGGTATCGATAAAAAAATTAAATTTCTTGTGTTCCCATTCAGCTCTATATCTTGTACAACAAATGTATTTCACAGGGTGGCTGTGGGCATGATCACAGTTGTAGTTATCTAAGTTATTACTTAATGCAGTAAATACACATTAACTACTTATTTTACTTAAGGCTTAAACAGTATATGTTATGTTTTATTTATTATCTATATAAATCTGAAACATGTTTAAATATGTAAAATATAATAATTATGTATGAATAATATAAAACTTTACCGTCTTCTTTATGACACACATGACAATATGCTTAAGGAATATAAGGCATCTATATGCATAAACAAAAATTTAGCTGTGAGATAAAACAATTTTCCAAAAAAGTGTTTAATTTATATATAAACGAATACAAGTTACAAACAAATACAATTAGTCAACATGAATAAATGAAATATGTATACGTATTTCATATAATAACAGAAAAAAACTTCGAATTTACATATCAACAAAAATATATACATATACAAAATAATAATTAAATGTGAGCAATATTTGTCGTAGATCAGTATAAGAGATTAGATAATTACAAAAATAATTATTTTTCATAAACGTACCTAATTTTTTATTAGGATAGAATCGTAAAAGTGGGTCCTTAGTAGTTACGTAAGTGTTATTGTTTAATGATGGTATAGGCTAAAGATTTATTGTTTTCATCACTTTTCTTTCAAGAGGAAGTTCAAATATAGTGTATGGTATTATTCTTAATTGCACAGATTATTTTGCTAGTTAACGATGGATTTTTAATGGTTTTAGGTCTGTTGATGAAGAATAAGGCATTAGTATTCTACATATTTCCAAAGAATTTCTATTTACTTAATTTAAATATTATAAATTTTAAGTCCTGATGAATGTTCTGATTTGTTTCGTTCTAGATTTTCTTTTCCTATCAATATTATCTACATTTAATTGTATTTTGATGTTTTTTTTCATAGAAAGGTATAACTGTTTCGTAGGGAGGTTTGTGCTTAGTCCAAGCACTAATTTTTTCAAATGGTTTGTTGTTAATCACGGGGTTTTGGTGAGTAAGGGAGAATTGGCAGATGTTTTCTGACAATCTATTAGCGACCACATTTTCTGCATATCCTTGTTTATCTATGTCGGGTAGGCGCCAGCAGGAGACTATGGTCTTGTCGACGCGGCCACTGCCCGCCGGGCGTTAAGAACGAGATAAATGAATAAACCTGTGATCTTTGGCCTTTGCTAGCGGCCTAGTCTCCGGGCAGCCTTATTCATATTTTGTTTATTGATCTGACTCCATAAGATCTTAGGTGTACCCGACAGTGTACTTTGTTCAAGAGAAGAGGTAGAGGCTAGGTTATTATAGGTAGTTTACGTGGTCTTGGAATGACCACGAGTTCACACTCGAAAACTGTCCGGATCCCCGTGAGTAAGAACCGGAGAGAGGTAGACTGGATCGCTGAGGCAGACGGTACTAGGTAAATTTTTAGGGTCCCAGAGACCGTAATCTGCATGAAAAAGATCCCTTCCTAGGAAGCGCTATTTTTAGCGAGACGAAGAAAGAGTATCCTACTAGGATAAGTGTGGGGTCTAACAACGCCGGACTAAAGATAGAAAGGTTAAGGATATAGAAGTGTATAGGGTTTCATGTATGATAAGGCAATATTTTGAAACAATAGTGCAGCTGCAAGTACCAGTTCAGAGGCGAGCCGTAGCTTGAATGAATTGTCGGGTTAAACCAGGGGGTATATATAGCCCGAAACAGCTAATGAGCAAGGGTTTTATTTCTGCCAACCAGCAGGCGTTTTATTTTGGTCAATCGGCTTGCAGGAGCTACATTTAGGGGACTCTAGGGGCTGCCTCTGAACTCGTCTGCAGCTACGTCATTTATTGTTTACAATATTTGCACTGATATGACCTTGTTGTTTGGTAATATTATTTACATTTGTTTATTTAACGGCCTTTGGGATTCGGGTGGTTTTCGTCTACCCTTATATACCCAGTATGAATTCGTGGTCATTCCAAGACCACATAAACTACCTATAAAATCTACCCTGTTCCTCTTCTCCTGAACATAGTGCTTAGTCGGGGCACACCTTCTAAGATCTTATGGAGTCAGATCATTACGAATAAAGCTGCTCGCCGACTAGGCCACCAGCAAAGGCCAAAGACCACAGGTTCACCCATTTTATCTGTTTCTTGGCGCTCGCCGGACAGCGGCTAGGGTTGCAGTGACCCTAGCCCGCGGCGGGCGTCCTCCCCCCTTGGGGACATCATCATTACCGACAACTATCAACAGTGTCGGACTTTAAAGTGAACTGTTTCACTATTCCCAAGTTCTTCACAACAACGCTGCCTCACGTCCAACGCTACAATGTTCCGGTAATATCAATCCAATTTTCAACGTTACTTTGGTGTTACGAATTCGATATTTGTATTTTTGGTGTTAGATTTATTATTCTCTTTTTCTTTTTCAATAAATGTGTCCACGTGTGTGTGGCATTAAAGATTTACTTAGAGGTAAATGGCATATTACCAACCCCTAAACATTTTATTTAATTTTTATATAAAATAAAATTAATAAGCAATATTACACCACTATACTCAAGAAAAATATTCTATTAAGTACATAGCTGCGCAAAATTCCATGAATAAATATTCAAAAACAAGATGGTTGTAAAGATAGGAAACGTCACTAAAACTTTAAACTGCTCTCCTGAAAAGTGTCCTTTTGGTGCCCTACCTCTGGCATACAGATATATATTTAAAATATCAATAGCTATCAAAAAACAAAACAAACAATTAAGTGCTTCTATGCTTTAGGTGAATAAAAATCAAGTGTCATAGCAAAAACTCTTATCACAGGTGAGAAGGTTTTATTTTTATTTCTGTTCTACAGGAACAATTCCTTTTGTAAACGTAGACCTGCTATATTTTCAAATGTCAAGACAAATGCATTGTCGATGAGATTCTTTAACGAGGAGATGCAGACATTCAAGTGGAGATTCTGCTTCCTCACTTAATCTATGACAATAGATTTTTGATGTAGTTTACTCTTTAATTTCCAGCAAAAATCTATTAAAGCATTTAATTTCCAATCCAAATGTTTATTATGATTTACCAATTCCTTCATCATAATATCTCCACTCACCTAAAAGGATAAAATTAAAAATTAACTTTGGGGGAAAAAAGTACTTGAAAATACTTTACTATGTATACGAAACGTTGCCTCGAAATAAATATCAATATCAAATAAATAGATGGAATTTCTGTTTTGAGACATTTAAATTCAATAAGTATAATATATTGAACTAAATAGTGGTAGACGCGCCTGCACTGCAACTTCCTTTGAGGATGGTTCCAAAATTTACATTGAATCTTCTGTTTCATTCTATATTCTCAGCGGTATAAACTCCGCAGCTGTTATTGGCACAGGCTTCACAACATGTGGTCATGGCGATTTACGTACCTGGAAAAGTATTTTAAGTATACAGACTAAATAAAGCATCCCAAGATAGTAAATTAAAAAAAATTAAAGCTCAATCTAGTATATATTTTTGAATGCACGGTTACAATAGGTACCTAATTTAAGAAGACGAATTTGAAAATTTAGACTTAACAAAGGGAAGCTACAGTTGGTGGGTCGCCGGTTTCAACCAAAAATTTCCTGGTAATTCTACATCGAAAACACGGGTCCGCCCGCTCTGGTGAATGGGGCCTGAGATGTCCATCAAAATTTTGATGCCTAAATTTTTGAGTTTTTCAAAGTGTGCCTTTTTCCAACTATAGTTGTGGATTCCAAAGGTAACTAAGGTGGGAAATTCGAAAACAATAGTTAAACAAATTGTGGAGGCTTTGTGTTTAAATTACAGTAAATAAACACTTAAAAGGGCTTGTTTTTTCAAGATAGATTTTTAATTTATAGTGCATACCTTTCTAATTAGTGGCTGTAAATGTGCTGGATAACCGTATTTTCTCTCAATTCTCAAGGCACTAAATGGTTTTGAGCAAATAACTGAATACACCCTTGTTTCAACCCATGGCTCCAGCTTTAACCCATAGTTACCTCGATTTATCCTTAGGAAATTTGAAATACAGGAACGTTTAAAGGAATATTCAACAAAAATGAATTCTTGTAAGTAAGTAATTGGAGCATCCGCCGAATACGTTCAGTTTAAAGGTTATTTTTCAGTTTATTTTGATTTTTAATCTATTGGAAAAGAAAGAAAGATTTTTACACCTCTTAGTTATTTTCTTAGTGAATTATATAAAAAAATTCCAACTACTCCTGAGATGTACTGTGTTTACTTTATTAATAGGTTAAAAATCCACCTTGAAACCGAATGAATTTAGTGGGCGGTCCAATAGTCTCTCAGGACAGATAATACTTTTGGAATGAAACTCCGAGTTTTCACTTGATGTGTGTGGAGGTCATATTGAGTCTAGTATAAGCCCTAGATTATTGGTCTGGGATTTAACGGGAATGGGTTGGTTGAAAAGTAAAACTAGAGGACAGGATGAGCGATGGTGACATGAGAGGACTTCAGAATTCCCTTTAAATAGCCATTTGAAAAACCGTGGTCCTAAAAGGGCAAGGTGTTCCTGCAAAGCTTGTGAAATTAAGGTGTGGGGTCAAGATGGAAGATAATATGGCTGTAACGTCAACGAATTTTGATTGTCAATGAATGTAACGAAGATTGAGTAGCTGTATGTGTAAACAAGTACCGTAGAGAAGGAACAGGATAGGCCCAAGTACCCCACCCTGGGGGTGCCCCCCATATGATTGCGTATCAACACTATATTACTTACATTACAGATTTAGACACATTTCTTTACACCTGCTACGGTAGGGTGACCTTAATTTATTATAACGGTGCTTAAATTAATCATATTTATATTTTATTACAGTAATTACAATAGACTCAAAAATACAACCTAATTCGTGCTATCAGAGTTAACGTTACATGGATTTGAAAACACAAGAACAAATAACAGTAAAATACTAGACAAGATAACCATAAAGGACTAAAATAAATTTGATCTTCATTAGTCAAGTTAATAAAAATGAAAAATATATTACACGGAACCTTTACATGTAAATAAATAATGCTAAATATTGAAATATATGATATTTATATAGATTAAATTTATTATATTTATCTTATAATGTGATTTATTATTGTTTTATCATTTTTAGATAATCTCCCCCTTCCTTTCTTTTCTAGGTTAGTAATAGGTTTAGATTCTCGTATAAATAGTCATTAGCAATTATATTTTTAGTAACATGCTAAATTCAGTTTGTAATTTATGAATAAACTAAATTATTTTCTATTTAAAATAGTTTAAAATTCCCATTTGTACTATACTTCATATACAAGCTGCTATTCAGTCACTTATCAGTTGTATGTTTGAGACAAGAAATTTGTTACCGGTTGGTTGGCAACACAACGTCTGAATTTGCACACTTTATGTTGTCTTTATGTGTTCATTTCTGAAATTACTCTTGATAGCGTAATTTTTTGTGGTAGCTTAAGAATTATAGAAATAAATGTCAGAGCTACAGTCTGCTCTTTTATTGAGAAAGCAGCTTGCAGGTAAATTACATTTTTCTTTGGCCATGGTTCAACATGTAGTTGATATGTGTTTAAGATGTAGTTTTATTTGTATCTTCTTGACTAATAAAGTTAAAATTTATTTATCGGAATTACCGATTAGCTCAACTAACTTTCTATTGTATTTTAAATCCATATTACTTATTCTATGAGAGCATGAGTTAGGTTATATCTTTGAATTTATTTTCCTTACTGCAAAACAGTTCAATTACGATTACTTCAAGCCTGATAATGAAGAAACAAAGGTACAGTCACTTTTGCAGTTCTGAATCACAATCTTGTATTCTGCGGACCATTGATTGTAACAGTTGTGGAACAATTTCCATTTATATTCTTCATAATACTAACAGTTTAATGAAGAGGTGTTTTCAATGGCATGTTAAAGATTCCTTTTCTCTCACAATCACTGGTTAGCTAGCTGTATATTTGTGAATATACATAATCTTGCATTTGTGTACATGCCCGAGTTAAATAACATGATGTATTTATAAGTGTGTTTTATTTAATTGACTATAGGTAAAACAATAGAAAGTCACAGTTGGTAATCTTATGTTCTCAACTACTCTATTAGGTTACTGCAGTACCTTTGTATTGAACTCGGCTGGTTCCTATTAATGCTCTTGGCTTTGAAATTTTTTTATTTCATGCTTTTTAAACTATTAGAGTTACTGCAACAATTATTATTACATGTTTTGCTGTAAAGACATCAGTAACATTTGTTTTGTCAAATAGAATTATCTGTTGATTGGAATATTATCAAGGTTTACTTTGTAAAGTCTGTTATGTGGTTATGAATAGATGACTAATATGAGTATGCCTCATATTCCAGTGGACCATGATGAGAGGGGAACTAATCCGTTCATATTAGTTACTTGTTTGCACAAATGGCTTACTTTAATAATTCATTAATTTCATTTGCACTCTTCAAACTGATGGGTTAAAAAAAAAGAAGGAAAAAGTGGAGCGTATTGTGTATGAATTAAATCGGGTACCTACATAATTGATATTTATTTTATTTTTCTTTGATTTTCTTAAGCCTGTGAGTCTCAATTCTTATGTATGTATGTAATTTTAACAATTAATTTGATTCAGACACTGTTGTTAGCATATAGGAGCTTTACCGACCACAGAAAGTTATGTTACTGGACCATTGCAAATTAAATAGCATACATTTTCAAATTTTATAAAAAAAGCAATATTGTTATCATTTCAGTGTTTTATGTTATTACATTTTGTTTGTGATTTTCTATCTGAATGCTAACTAGAACGTTATTTAAGGCAATACCATATAAGATAAAGAAGAAGCAAAATGCACTAAAAAATGAACAGAGCTAGGAACCGTTAAATGCCATGGTAGCATATCCTTCCTTGTTTGACATAAGGGATACGTGTCACATTTTTGAGAACTAGTGTTGTCCTATCTATAAATTACTGCCATAAAATTTGGTGTAGGATCAACGGCTGTGGTAATAGATATTAAAATCATGGAACCTTATCACTTATTTCAACCACGGAAAATTATACTTGGCATGGACTTACCTGTTTCTGTCTCTGTACCTTTCAGAACATTTTTTAAAATTATTTCCATGTCCTGAGTTGCATCGAGTGAACTTTTCTGTTGAATTTCCACTCATATTATTAATAAGAAACTTTATTTTAGCTTTAGTGAAAGTAAAACTCCAAATAGAGACCAAGAGAAAGATTTCTTGGAAAAAAAATTAAAAATCAATGCCTTTGATCACTTCTGCCTATAGATTAGTATAATTAAATAGTATTAATTTGTCAATTAATCAGACTTATCAAAACAATAATTCTACTACATTAAAAAAATTTCAATAAGTTCAATAGTAAATTCAAAATATTGATGGAAAATATGCATCACTTCATGGGAAAAAAATAACAAAAATAAGTGTTAGTTTGCTCAGCTGGATAAACTTTAAATTAAGTTATTCAACAGCTATGAATCAAAATTAGCTGATTTGAAACCACACATCAATAAATTTGTAATTTAATTGATTTTGAATTTTGATCAAAAACCTATCACATACACATATCGCCTAATATGGTTCTTATTATGTCATGTTTGTTACTTATATGTTAAGACTTCGACTGTAGGTTGGGCAGAATGAAAAAAGATAATGGCCATTTAGTCTCCAAAATAATCTTATATTTCATCATTTAGTGCGAACCAATGTTTCACCATCCTACCTGGCATTTCCAAGGTCATTGGTCTAACAAATCTAAGTCAAAACTAAAATAAGTAATTTATATTGAGCTGCTGGCATTATTATAACAAATTAGTGACCATCATGTGAGTGGATCAAGAATTTTTTGTTCCATCTATTCTTGTGGAAGTTTCCTTCTTTCCACTAGGAATAGAGGAAGAGTAGTAGTTTCCACTAGAATAGATGGAACTCAAAATTCTTGATCCGGTCTCATTACGGTCACTAATTTGTTTTAATCATGCCCAGCAGCTCAACTCTTATATCAATGTTCCATGTTTCAGCTTAAAAAGAGTTAAACTTCTAGCTTTATTGCTACTGTGAATTCCACATTTTGTAAGTACAATATGCATTACTTAGGATGTAATTATGGAGTAGTTGGGAATTACTCAATAAAAACTAAAGAAGTTACATAAAATTAATTTCATTCATGTATGTATATTTTGTGGTGCACAAAAAATACAAACTTCAGTTACTATTGGAAAATAAAATACTTTTAAACTAGTTCCATGGTAACATTAATTAACAATTAAATTGTGAGAACAAAAATATGTTTGAATACAACAGGTAATATACATGCTAAAGTTCGATGTGAAAGAGGCAGTTCAAATGTCATTAATTAATGAAATTTCTCCTTGTTCTAACCAAAAAATGATTTGTATTCCCTGAGCTTGAAAAAAGATAGCCAGAATGAATGAAACATCTGATGAAAATATTACTCATGATAAAGAATGAGCCACATAGAAGGTTAAGCTACAATGCAGAAAAGGCCCATATAAAACATTGAGACATATTACATAGTAGGCTTTATAAAACGATAAGCTGCACTATATAAAAGGGGCCTAAATAAGGTTTTCTCAATAGAGAATAGGTCATTTAAAACAACCAGCCACACCATATAAAAGGTTGGTGTGATAGATAATAGCCCAGATAAAACTTTATGTATAAAAAGGCCAAAGAAAATGTGATAATGAAAAGGCCACAGAGCAAGAAGAAGAATTATTGAGAAAGATTAAATTCTCAAATAAGAAATCCTATTATAACAGGGTGAATTAAAGAGTTGTGATATAGGAAACAATCAGTTGCAATACCGTGAGCAGTTAATATCATAAATTAGCTGACCTGCTTGGTGCTGTGACCCAGTTACATTGTCTTGAGTCCTTAGAAAAATGCCTCTTACTTGTTATTACTTTGATGACATGATTGAGGAATTTGACCAAGCTAACTCCACAAACTCAACTCAACAACTGTCTTCTGAATTTTTATAAGATTTATCCAACAAATGTTGAGTGGCCTTAACCCTGAACAACGATGACATAAAAGGGTAGCTGTGAGGCACAAGTAAGGTAAATCTCCGCCAATGATTCACACGGAGACTACCGGAGAAGGACAGGACTTACTAAAGCAGCAATTGGAAACACTGAGTGAGGATGAAAAAGACCCAGATGAGAGTGACCCCAGAGCAAACTGTAGAGATAATGGATAGTGCCCATGCAAACCCACTAAAATGTCCAAAACTGGAGTGATATTTGAATTAGTTACTCCTCTGTCCTAATGTTCTATTTGTAATGATCTAGGTATAATAGTCTCTTGAATTGTCCTCACCATGTTCTTCATTAATGATTTTCAGTTTCTTATTATGAAAATTCTATTTTTGTACATACTTATTCTTATTTTATTCATTTTATTTTCTATAAATATAGGTTCTTAAAAAAAAATACTATGCCAGACTATTCTACCTGTACACCCTTATGTTTTTACTTTTCGTGTATTTGTACTCATTGAACACATAATTAAATGCTCCACAACGTTTCCTTAGAGCTTTTTTTTCTTCTAACAGGAAATTTCCCCAAAAAATACAATTTTAGAGAAAATCACACTTACTAAGAAAGGTTGAAAAAATGATGGCAACTTTAGGAGAAGCTAGTGACCTTATAACCAAAGTAATTTTTATAGATTGGTACTCATTTCACGCAAAATTTATACGAATGGTTCCTTTGGTTGAATGATAAATCGGTTTTTATTTATTTTGAAAATTTATTAAAAAACTTTCCACCTTTGGTTGAATTATTTCTGAATTCAACTCCTTACCTACTTGGCTTTTTTGAAAATTTATTTTTGTACTTATACTAATATCTTGGTCTTTCTTTTTGAAATTCTACTATTAACAATATTATTTTTTTAAGTACTGTCTATGGAAATGAATTTTATTGTGTTACAGTGAATAAACTTGCTTGGATTAGAGTCTGTATTTACGTGTTTTTACTTGTCTCTTAGCAATTATTTTTTTGTGCAGTTAATTTTGTTTAAACCATTCACTACACTATGCTAAAAATGATTGATTTTTCGCTTGAGGCCGAGCTATTGCTGCTAATCTTAAACATTGCAATATAAACTATTATAGATTTGAAACAATTAGCAAATGAATAGAATAAAATATACTAAATAGTATAGGTGAAATAAAGCCTTTGAACAAGAAAAGGTGATAAAAATTTGAGTTATAAATTTAAATCAAGGATGTACGAAAATAGCCTCTAGGCCAAAGGGATCAATCAGCCTGCAATTGGCTGGGGTACTCGGTCCTTTTCCCACTACTGATGTCTCAAAAGGGTCATGACTCTAGGTTGATGACTTTGTTTTTAGGGGCTTAGTTTTCTCTTTGCGATTTCCCTATTTAGGTTATTGCGATAAAGGAGATATCGGCATGTTTTCCTAAGGTTTGTTTCTGATCTCTTATTTTCCCTTTCATGTCCCTTCTATGTTAATTATGCTTCCAATGTTTTCTTTAGCTCTAATAAAATGAATGGATCTTCCCCCTTTTATAAGTTGAAACATTTGTTGAGAAACATCACTTTAGGTGGTTGGTAGAGATTCACTTTGTCTTCTGTGGAAATGGTCGTGTTACAAACCCACTATTACTTGTGAATAATAAATATGTGGAAGAATAAAGAAAATAAAACATGTCAGAAATCCCTGCAGTGCGAGCAGGGCTTTGAAGGTAGGTTAATGTTAAGTTGTTGGTATGGGGACTTAGTGTTGTATAAATACTACAGATGAGTGAATACTACTTTTCAAGAATATGAAATATCACATTTTGACAGTCTTTTTGTATTTTGTTATTTGTCCTTATCACATTACCTTCTTATTAAAAAAACTTATAGATAATGATTTCTATTAATATACAAAAAAAAATTAAAATATAGTATCATGAGAACAAATAACAAATTACATACCTATAAGAAAATAATGAACTTAGAATAATAGGGGGACCGGAAAGTTTTTTTACATTAAATTCAAACAGATAAGTTTTTGTTTTTGATCAATGATGTAATCACCCTCGTTGTCAACAACCTTTTTCCATCTAGTGTGCAAATTTTCAATGCCGAGTCAATAAAAATCAATTGGTTTTTGAGCAAAATATCTGGAGATGACATTTTGGACATCCAAATTTTGAAATTTTTTGCCACTTAGAAAATGTAGCGATCGGAATAAATGGAAATCCAATATTGGGCGAGTATGGTGGTTGAGGCAATACCTCCCACCCCAATTCATTAGTTTTTCCAGGGTTCTTGCGGAAAAAATAGGCGCAGTGGGGTCTTGCAGAATAACGCCTTTTTTTATTGACAATTGCTGAGCAATTTACAATCAAAGATTGATTTACTCGATCCAATTGTTCACTGTAAAGATCTGCATTCACAGTTTTTCCAGGTATCAGCGATGAACGACCACGCTAATACTCCACAAAAGCGCCTTTTTGGAGTGTAAACCTGGCTTAGCTGTACTTCGTGCCGATTCATGCGGAGATAGATTTTTGGATTATCTTAGAGGACCCATTTTATCTCCAGCCTCACCCACTATACTCGCCCGATATTCCATTAATTCAGATCGCTAAAAACTATAAAATTTGGATGATGTCCAAAATGCCATCTCGAGACATTTTGCACAAAAACAATTGATTTTTATCGATTCGGCATTGAAAATTTGCACACTATATGGCAAAAGGTTGCTGATAACGAGGGTGCTTACGTCATTGATTAAAAACAAAAACTTGTTAAAAATTTGTTTTTTTACTTTAATGGGAAAAAAAAAAACTACATTACTTTCCGGTTCCCCTATTATGAATGATCCATTTTTGGTGTTAAGGTGATAAAGCTACTTTGTGATTCTGGGGAGAAGTTCCAAGAAAGTGGCTATTTGTTAAGATACTACTGAGAAAATCCCAGAAACTAATATTACTCCAACTTGATCCCCTGGTTACTATTTTTGAGGAAATCCCTAGGAATTGAGGAAGAGCCCGGGAGGTGGAAGGCCCTCATAGGCGAATGGACAATAGAGGCCTGGGGCGCCAGGTGGACTGGCACGACCAAGGGGAGCACCCTGAGGAAGTACTTCCCCTCAGTCCAGGACAGGCTGAGGGCAAATTGGGTCTCCCCGGATTACTGGGTGTCACAAGTGCTCACAGGACACGGCGGATTCCGTGCCAGGCTGTACGAATACAAGAGGGCAGAAAACAGGTCCTGCCCCCATTGCAGAGAGAGCGATACTGCGGAGCACGTTGTGCTCTCTTGTCATGCACTGGAACCAGCTAGAGCACGGCTGCTCCGCACGATAGGAGAGTACAGCCTGGGCGAGTCCGACCTGCCGTCGCTGGTGAATGATGAAGCAAGATACACCGCGTTCTGCAGATTCGTCGGGGAGTGGAAAAAGGTTCAAGGCTCCGGGCATTTTACTATATCCAGGGGGGTGGCGCATGGTGAGCAGCCGTGTCTTCGGGAAGGCTCACCCGAAGCCAACGATGTATCGCCGGTTCCAGAGGAGTCACTGTAAATATGTATATATAGATATAAGGTAGGACTGAGAAGTATATGGTATAGACATAAGTTTAGTTATAGGGGGATGGAGGATGCACACCCCATGTAAATATAGTTTTAAGTATAGGTAGAACACGGATCCAAAATTGTAAATAGTATTAAGATAACTAGCTATAAGAAAAAAAAAGAAGGAAAAAAAAAAAATGTAAATAGCTAGTTTAGGATTTGTAAATATAGTATTAGAGGTTTTTTTGTTTTTGAGAATAAATGGAACAAAACAGAATAACCGAAGGTGCGCTGACCGGTGCAACAATCCCATTGCACCGGAATACGCGCACCACAGGCTACGTAACCCCACGATCCCGCTTCACGGGCTTGTGGGGCAAGCCCGTTTGAGGCTCAGCCGAGGCGGGGGGGGGGGAAGTTACTATTTTGTCAAATATGGTATTTCATTAGTATAACTTCATTTCTAGTTTTGAGAGATTATTATATTTGTTTCATTAATTTTTAGAATTAAACAAGAATCCTGTTGAAGGATTTTCTGCTGGCCTAATCGATGATGATGATATTTATCGCTGGGAAGTCCTTATTATTGGACCACCTGAAACCTTATAGTAAGTTCATTTTTATTCAGTCCTTTAAGACTTATTTTTTTAGTTTATGGTACTAGTTAATGTTTAATACTTATTTGTCAGTAAATTTTAATTGAATGTCACATATTTTTTTTTTGTTTAATGAACAATTACCCTTGATTCTAGAATGGATATGTTTTTAAATTATAAAAATATTTGGGAGAAAGGATTTTTTAAACTATTTTCTTTGACAGACGGATCAATATCAGGTTTGAATCATCTTAACAGAATTATCAACTCTAAAACACACATTTTGGTTATCCTAGGCCTGTCATTTGTCATCAGCTGTTTGGTGCCTGGAAATCCAACAGAGTAAATGTTCTGTTCTGTAGTGTTTGTTTCCCTGCTCACTTCATTTCTGTTGGAGAACAGACCTCATTGTCAAATTCCTCACAACTTTTTTATTGGTCCTGCACTGCTAATGGACAAAACCTTTTATGTAATTTAAAAGTAACGTTCTATTTATCAATATTATTTTCACGAATTTACATTATTGCAGCATATTGAATTTATTAATTGTATTGTATTAAGTATTTTATGGTATTTTTTAGAATAACAAAAACAATATGCAATTTTAGATTAAGTCAGTGTCATAAAAAATATTAATTTGACAGATGGAAGTCAGTATGTCTTTTAATGTTTTTAAATTGTAAGCTTAAGTTGTATTACACTTATGAATAAATATTACTAAAACAATATTGATCTGTATGTGTTGCTTATTGATAGTTTACTTTTGTATTTTTTTTTCAGTGAGGGGGGATTTTTCAAAGCACATTTATTATTTCCGAAGGAATATCCTCTTAGACCACCACGGATGAAGTTCGTAACTGAAATATGGCATCCTAACAGTAAGATGTTTTCTTTGAATTTTCTTTTTGAAGCAATGTGTTATTTATTTTAAGTCCCATTACTATTTTGAATAATAATTAGGATAAACCATTTTGAGATGGAGTGCCTCCATACTGCCAGACAGTGCATTCTCTCTGGTAACAAATTGCCACTATACTGCCAGAAGGGTTTCCATGTATTTGTTCCCTTACTGACAGCTCTTGCCATTGTCTAGTGGATTCTACTGCTTTCATATTAATACAGTTCAGTTGGAATCAAGGAATTTAATTTTTATGAAGTCACAACGTGTACAGTGTTTAGGAACATGCTTGGGGTAGGGTCTATATGTACATGTTTGCTGTTAATTTTTGTTTGAAAGATGTACCACCCAATGCTAAAATAAGTGATGATTTTGCGTGAAGGCATCATATGTTTTCAAATCTTCTACATTATGTACATAAAATTAGAAACATATATGTTAAAATATAGTTATGAATATTTTATAAAACAGAACAGTTGCAAATCTAAGACTAAAAAAAATGTGACAGTAAGCTTCAGTCATAACATTTAATTTGACTATGAAAAAGATGTGCTTATGATACAAAAATGGCCTAAGCCTCAGGAATCATTTAGTTCGATGGGTTGCTCAGACTGTTTGTCAAGGCCCCACCTCCTCTGTACGGAAAGAGTTAAAATCATATCTTTTGTTTTCATTTGGTTATGATGTAATTTATTATGTGCAGTAATAAGCATGGTCATACATTATGATTTTCCTTATCTCACAGTTCGTTATCTTTGGTTATATTAAAATTGTTACAATGTGCATGTATTTATTGTGAAGTTGTATTTATTTTGTTTTTATTCAAATCATTACCATGTGCATGTATTTATATTAAATTTTATTATTTATTCATTTATTAGCAGTGTGACTAAATTAGTGTTAATAGATAAGTATTACCAGTGGTTAAGTTTACTCATACTTCCGGTTTGAAAGAATGACACTTGAGTGAATATTCTTTATTTATTGATATATGATTATTGTGAGTTACTTAATGAAGTCCAACGGAGTTGGTAGAAACTTACAAATGTATACAATACATAACTATACGTATACATACATAACTAGAAATCAAAGCCATCGTTTCAAAGGCAAAGGTTAAATTTAAACCCTGGCTTTTAAATCTTAATTAGGTCTTTGCGTGTTTTGTATCTTTAAACATTTAATTACATTACGTTATTATAGTAGTTTTATTGTACCAAACAATTAAGATTAAAAATAATAGCAATATAATGAACATGTTTCAAGACCAAGAAACAAACAACTTTATAACATTATTGATTCTTAGTTGGTAAGGTTTTTGTTATAGAAAAATTTAAAATTTATTGAAGACAATCACATTTCATGGATCAAAAATAAGAACTCTTAAAGAAAAATATCATTGATTAGTTATCAAACTTTTATACTATCCAGATCGTGAAACACCACCCTATATCCTCTTAATTCACCTTACCAAAATCGAACAATGGTTCAACTGAGGTTGTTAGAAGTTACTAAAGTAAAATGCATCTATTTATGATCCAATTCCTTGTTCAATAGGGGGGCACCAAAGCACTTAAACTTCAGGTCTAACCAGTGCTTGTTATTATCCTCTCTCTCCAGTTAACATTTATGACATGTACAATTGTATCTAAGAGTAGAAAACTGATTTCATCTTACAAGATGCCATCTAACCCTTTATTAAACCCGAGTATTTCCAGCCAAGCTTACATAATATAATATTTATTTAAATTTTTAGATATTATTTAGAAATATTTTTGTATTGAATTTATGAAAGTTGTGTTTATATAAGATTAAAAGAGGCTGTAACTCTCAGGCTTAGATTTGTTCCAGGGGCTCACTCAGCCTCTATAAAGTGAATACCTTGCCTTTCACAAGGCTGGAAGAAAACTTGGTTGGAGAGGAATTATCACCCAACTGCTTACTTCATGTAAGCATTAATCCAGAAACAATACATCTTGCTAAACAAAATTTGATGAACTTAAGACGGAGCTTTCTCTCTGTTTCTGGCTATAGGTTAAAAGGGAGATTATCCAAAGATTTTTTGTTTTATTTAATTTAAAAAAAATTCTTGCACCTGTATAACTATTTCAAAAAAAGTAATAACATGTAAACATACTGTTTAGTTCCTTCCTATAAATTGTGTTTGTAGTTTTTAAAAGCCACAAGTTTTCCAGGATTCCTTAAACCGGTTCAGTGTTGTTATAAACTGTATTTTGTCAAGAGGCAGGTTATTATCTATTTTTTTGTCTTACAGTTTGTCATTTATGTATTACCTGTAATTAGGAAATTTTAATAGAATTAGAACAAAATGTAGCTTTGTCACAAAACTGACCAAAAAAATGGTTCAAATCTAATAGTGGTTGGTACTTGGTCAGTTTTGATATTGTTGATTCTTTGTTGACATTCTATTATATTTAAACCTTTTTTATGTGAATAAAATTTCATTTAAACTTGAGCTCGGATGGCTCGAGGTTTATGACTTTTAAACTCACCTTCTCACAACACTAACAAATAATGACCTACATCATGTTTGTTATATGTTATTAATAGAAAAGTTCAAAATGATTTTTTTTTTTTTTTAAAGATTTTTATAAAATTTGTTCGTCCTGCACGTAATATTTTATTTTGATTATGTATATGTACTTAAGGTGCAGAGTACAAAAGACAAATCTAACTAAGCAATTTATGATTCGCTTCAATTTATCCTTAAACCCCCACTGAGAGTCCCCCCATACAACAAACAGCCATATTCAAAGTGAGGGGTGAGGGAGGATACTAGGAGTTAATGTGAGGGCTGGAGAAGTAGATGGCGAGAACAATAGAATAGGTTTAGGGTACGTATTCACTGATGGGAAATTTATGTGGGTTTAGTCCTATAGTACCTAGGTTTTTAAGGGTGGAGTAGAAAGTGATGGTATGGTTATTAAGGGTTAAAGCGAGAATATTGGCGAAAGATCTGAGGAGGAAGCTGGAGCCTATTGTTGGTTCTCAGAAATTGCCTCGGTTTTTGCTGCGGTTAACCCCAGTTTATTTAGGTTTTCCCAGACACTGATCCCCCTAAATCATGGCAAATGCAGTTAACAAATTGGAGGAGGGAAGGATAAATAGATTCGGGAGTTGTCAGAGTAAAGGTGAGTAAAAAATGATAACTAGAGTTAGGGAGATCATTTATGTAACAACTAAAAAGAAAGGGAGAAATGCTCGAACCCTGGGCTATACCCGAGGAAAGAGTGAGTGAATGTGGCTTGATTAGGGATAGTAACAACTTGTGAACGGTTTGAAAAAAATAGATCTATCGTATAAGGTTAATGAATTTAACACGGAAAGAAGGACTTTTTTGTCATTTTGTTATGAATTTATTGGTTATAAATGCTTTAGAGAAATCTAGGAGAATTAGGGCTGTCAGTTTTTGTTGATCTATTATCCATTATCTGCTGCTATAGTAGCACTTCGTCTCAAAAGGGTTAAGAGTTAGCATACACTATTTTACAAGATTCTTTATGTTTAATAGATACCAAATATGTTTAAGTGTAGTTATCAAAAGCATTAAATTTTAAACTGGTCATATGGTACAATTAAACAATAAAAAAAATACTTTATTATCAACACTTTGACTACTGCATTAATTCATTGAACTTTCACTAGGATCAGGTGTTCGTGGTGAAAAGTGACTGCATAACGTCCAAGTTCATATTTAAATAGAGTTAAGTTTTTTTGCAAGCTTCTTGGGTTTCATTAGCCAGGTTATTATAACATTTCTTCTTGACTGTTTTAGCACCCATTTTGATGGTCTAATTTAGCCTTTAATATTCAGCCACCTTCTCTGCTTTTTAAGCTAAGCTCTAGTTCCAATTCAGTTGATATCAAAATTCAATCTTGACTTTGCCTTCTTACGTTTGCCTACGAGGTCCCAGGTTTCATTACTCCTCTAGCCTCTTGGCTGCTTGTTGGAAGCCAAGTACCTTGGGGCTCATTTCTCAGAACACTTTGTTTCCCACCTCTGTTTAATAACATTTTCTGTTAAGGCTCTAGACCAACAATTTAGTTCTAGCTTGAATTTATCCATCTTGAAATAAATTAAAACTGCATCTCTTGCTGTGTGATTCAATTTTTTTAGGGCTTTCATAGCCTCAATCCTGAAATTAGTTGTAATTTTAACTGGTCAATGTAAACTGTGTATTTGCATTGTGTGTGTTAGCATGATGTATCTAATACTCCTTGCTGATTTAAATTCTACCATATCCTTCTACCAACATTCAAAGGATGTATAAATGGTATGGAGAGGCAGGGAATGTCGAGGCCCTATACAACAGCAAGAATAAAAAGATCTACGTAATAAATGCTATATAAAAAGATGTGAAAGTAGATAATATTTGTTTTTTTAAATTGTGCATAACATCCTTCCATAGAAAATTTTTATTTATTTATTCATTATTTTGTTGCTACCTTTTAGACTCCATTCCATTACTCCATCATCAGGTGTTTATGCTGAAGATTATAGGTGAATGTGGGCCCCTTTGAACCAAAATGAAATGAAATGAAATTGAAATTAAACTTAATATTTAAGTAAAGTATAATGTTATGGAATGAATAGAAGGGTGGTTCATAAATTTAATACACACACTGCCAGTAACCCAAAATTAAATATATGTTGACACAAAATACATGATAATAAATGAAAAGAAAAGTGGCCACCTGGTATGAACAATTAATAAAACTAACCTAGTACGAATTAAATACAAATTATGCCTAGTCAAGGAAAATAAAATCTAAAAAATTTACAGTCTATTAAATGTCTCATTTAAGGAATAAAATATATTCAACAACATAGCTGGAGGGGCATGTTGAATTTGGTCTCTATGCAGAGATACAAGAATTCATCTTGAGATACACGTTGGTCCATCCAAAAGGTGATGTGTTAAATTGGTCCACAGACCAAGATACTCTCTGCAGGGCTGTCTCGCTTTGGCTGGCTGATATGAGGAGAGAGGAAACTCTGGACCAGCGCATGAAAACACAACACTCGTACATACACAGTTCATGCACATATATAAATAAATATACACAAAATAATAATAAATTTCATATAAAAAAAAATTGTGAGTAATCCACAACAGGCAAATACGTTGTGTCGTTCCAAACTAAAAACAATATTAGAGATATAAATTTACATCATAAATTAAAATCTTCCTAGGCAGGAAATCATTATTATAATTTATATAATCCATATCAGTCAGTCATTGATATATAAGGATCTAAGCAAGTGATGAAGGTTTAAGTTATGAGTCCTCCTAAGTTCAGGACATGGGAACAATCAAGAACTTGCAACAGGGTCACTAAAATAGGTCTTTCATTCACCGGGGTCATAATTCACTGAAGTCACCTAACGGCTACGGCTACCTCTATGGACTATAATTTTTCTGTCAAAATATTAGCACTTGATCCTTGTTTACTGATTTATATTGCTGATGACTCCAGATAACTGGCACCTCTACTTGCCAGCCGGCAAGGCAGAGAAAGTGAATGAAGTTCGTCTGGTTTGCTGACAGTAGAGTTAAGTGTAGGAGGGACATCGTCTACCAGTTGTTTTTAATGGTAAGCCTGGGGACCTAGATGTCTTCAAGTGACATTCAATTTTGTTCGTCTCTAATCCAATAATAATATCATCTCCAGTGACTTGTAAATCCTATACCTGGCTGGATCTCCATGTCATCAACCTCTGGAAATTTTCTCTCCTCTTCTCAGCTGCCTATTTTGCATTCCTGTCCTCTCATGACCTAATCCAAATTCCCTATAGTATCCCCAGACCCCTTGTTCTCCTCCAAAAACCATAACATGTCACAATCTGGATCCTCTTTCCTCCGAAAACATTTAACCAGATTTTGAAGCCCTGGGTTGGAATACTATTTACTCCTGCTCCACAATTGACTCCATGGTGAACATTCTCTCTGCAACCTTCTTAATATCCTTAATGCCCATGCACCCCTAAAAACCTCTACCTTTCGTCACCGGCTTGTTCCGTGGATATGCTGAATGTCACTATAGTAGCAGCAAGGTTTTCAGTTTTTATGGTTTGTAGTGGATGGTAAATTATTGGATTCATTTGTTAATTATGGATGAGAAGCATTATAATTTATACTTAATTGTTCACTAGGTAAAGTAAGCGTTTAATTTGATGAAGTCTGATAGTACAATCATGGTTAGGATTGGATCCTTATTTATGTGTTTATTAATTACTCTGTCTCAGCTATTTGTATGCCCTTAGTTTTGTCGTGAAGATGTCTTTGGCAACATAATGCTAAAAATGATAGATGTTTTGCGTGAGGCCGAGGTATTGTTGCAAATATTCTACATAAATTATTATAGATTTAAGACAATCAAGAAACACATATCAGGTTGACCAAAAAGTCCATTCGGTTTTTGTCGTCACGAAACTTCAAGCAGTCTAATATGTAGCTAACTTCCGCCATTGTGAGTCACTCTCTTCAGATACTAGACACTTCAACGTAGTTTGACACGAAATTCCAACGAGTCTGATTGTATTTTGTGTGTTTTGGATCATCCTGAAAATGGAAAACCAAAACGAACATTATCGACACCTCATGCTTTTTTAGTTTAAAAAAGGCAAGAAAGCAGTGGAAACTTGCAGGAAGATATGCGCTGTATACGGAGAGGATGCTGTTACAGAACATGTGTGCCAGAAGTGGTTTTCAAGATTTTGATCGGGAAATTTTTTGGTTCAAAACGCACCTCGCTCTGGCCGGCCAACTGAGATTAACAGCGACAAACTGAAGGAATTGGTCGACACCAATCCCCGTTATACAACTAGGGAGATCGCAGTTATCTTCAAAATATTCATATCGAGTGTTGAAAACCATCTGCATCAACTTGGTTATGTGAGCAGGCTCGATGTTTGGGTTCCCCATCAACCTAGTGAGGCTAACCTCACCCAAAGGATTTCCATCTGCGATTCATTGCGGAAACGTGAAGAAAGCAATCCTTTTTTGAAGTGAATGACAGGGGACGAAAAGTGGATCGTCTATAACAATGTGGAGCGTAAACGCTCATGGGGGAAGCGCGGCGAATTACCACAAACAACCCCCAAAAAAGGTTATGCTCTCAATTTGGTGGGATTGGAGGGGTGTCGTCTTTTACGAACTTCTTCTCACAAACAGGACCATCAATTCGGATGTGTACTGTGACCAGCTGGACAAATTAAATGCAGTGATCCACCAGAAACGTCCAGAACTAGCCAACCGTTAGGGGATTGTCTTCCATTACGACAATGCCAGACCACACACTTCTTTGCAGACGCGGCAGAAGTTACTGGAGCTTGGCTGGGAACTTTGCCACACCCTCCATATTTGCCCGACGCACCTTCAGATTTCCACCTGTGTTTCGGTCTCTTCAAAATTCATTGAATGGACAGACCTTTAACTCTGAAGAAGAGTAAAAATCCACTTGGAAAATTATTTTGCCAGTAAAGACAGGAAATTCTTTGAGCATGGAATTATGAATCTGCCCATGAGATGGCAGAAGATACTGGAACAAAACGGCAGTTATATTATTGATTGAATAAATCGCTTTGTGTTTAAAAGTTGTGTCTTATTTTCGCTTAAAAAACCGTACTGACTTTTTGGCCAACTCTTTACTTTAAAATATACTCTTTTTTCTTTTGATGCATGTAGACCCTCGTTATAATGCGGGTCTAACCCTAGTCGCAATCTCCGATCTGTCTAAAAGTAAGATGACGTCTAAAAGTTAAGATTATAATTTTTTTATAACAGAATCACAATTTTTGACTACTGTTGATATACCATACCTACTTGTAATTTTGTACTTTTTAGCACGTCTTTATTTTTCATCCCACTTTCTCAATTTTTTTTTTCAAGTTAAACTTCTCTTTCATATTTGATGACTTTTGTTGCGTGGGCATGTTGACAGCAAGAAAGATAATGCTAAAATAAATTTAAAGTTGAAATCTCACTCTAGTCATCAGTAGCTTCTAGGAAAAGGATTCAGAGAATAAGAAGCTAAGAATCCCATCCAGTAAGTGTTATTAAACTGAAATTTCTATTGCATTGTGAAACGGAGCAACATCTTCTTTTCTTTTTCTTTTTACATTTCTTCTTACGAGTGTAATCTATGGGCGCTTTTTAATCCACTAGAAATTTTATTCGCTATATACTGAGCTTTTTTCTAATGAAACTTCAAGGTTCTTGAAATAAGTTTAACATGAAATTTTGATATTCATGTTTGGGTGAAGGAGGAGCAGGATGCTTTCACTCAATTCTCGATTTTCTTGCCCATCTCTAGTTGACGTCTTATTGTTTTGGATGGAGGGGTATAAATCATCTTATCGAGCCCATACAATTGCTGCAAGTTGCTTCACTTAAACCAATAATTATGAAGGCAAAGCAAAAAGGCTTTAAGTAATTCATTTTATGAAACATTAACACAAATAAATCATGTTCATATTGAGAAATAAAAAAAAATTTCACAATATTTTTTATTATGCATTATTGTTGTATTACATTTTTTATTTTTATTAAAGCTTCTTTTATTTCAAATGTGTGTGTGTAGTTCTTCAAATCGTTTATACATATTTTACTGCCCTTCCTATAGCACGGGTACCCGTATAACACCTGTTTTATTTCCCCTTGACCTGCATTATAGCGTGGGTCCAATGTACTTACTAACTACCTGCACACTATTGATTTTATTGAATTTTTCTTCCTTTTGGGATTAACCATATGTTAAAAAATAAGCTCCTAAGTGGAAGTACTTGCACAAACAAGGACTGAAGGGGAAGGGTGGTCTCTGGGGACTGTGATGGGGCCACTGGCACCACTAGTCCCTCAGAGCGTGTTAGCTATAAGAATTCAGACTTTTCAATGTTTATGTGATAATTTAAACATTAGTGGAATGTACTGTACTAATGTATTAAAGTTAAGTGGTTTACATGATCCTCATCCTCCGATCAGACCATGTGTGCATCCTCTGCAAGTAATATAACCACCACCTGATGTGTGGGATTGTGGCTTCTTCTGTACTCTGGTAGATATTTTATGGGAAACTGAAGTAACAACTTTAAGCTCGACAATAAAAAAGAGCCCAAGCCATAGGGCACGGGCATGCAGTGGGCTGGGCCTGGCAGGCCTTGTGTCAAGGTCGTCACACACACTCCCCTGCTGTCTCAAAAGGGTCAAGTTGAAAATATTTCAATTGTTAAATAAAAAATAAATACTATACCATTTTATAAGTAACAAAAATTAGTTAAGTTTACAGTAAATTAAATATAATTTAGAGTTAAGGATTTTAAAACTCCTTTTTGTATTTTAATTTATCTTTACTATTTGTGTAATTTAGTTGAACGTAATGGAGATGTTTGTATATCAATCCTGCACGAACCTGGAGATGATAAATGGGGATATGAACAAGCCTCAGAAAGATGGTTACCTGTACATACAGTAGAAACTATATTAATATCAGTTATTTCAATGTTAGCTGATCCTAATGATGAAAGCCCAGCAAATGTTGATGCCGCTGTATGTTTGATTTTTTTTTCTTTATATTATTTGTATATAATGGTTTTGTGAACATGACAATTTTTCTAATTTTTTTCCTTTAAATAGTAATGGTTACACAGTTAATCCTCAACTTTGTTTGGTTGATTTAACATATGCAATCCATTGTTTTAACCCAATAAATTAATGCCCTCATCATAAAGTGTTGTGTCACATGAATAATTAATTGACTATTTACAAACAGTATTTTTATTCATTTGCATAGTTAATAATTTTTAAAAGCCCAATAACAAGTTGCTGCAATTAACTAAGTTGAATCTTAACCAAAATGTTATGTCCATCCGTGACAATATCTTTTCAATAGTTCCTTATCCTGAATCTTAATTACATCCTATATTTTGAAACAATCCCCTATAGAAAGAAATGTAGTACGATAAATATATCTTTTAGTCAGTAATCAATACTTATAGCTTATTTTTGTTTTATGGACAGTTCCTTGTGATCGTTAATATTATATTGTTCACAATTGGTAACTGGTGAAGATTAGGATAGTGGAGAGACTCCATGATAAATAACCCTACTTCAAGATAGCTTGTATTATGTTATTCCATTTAACTTTTTCGCTGTGCAACGAGTGGGGCAGGACCACAAGCAAGTGACTTCAGTGACTAAGCTATTGAGCTGTAGCCCCTGGACAGGATTCTCTGTGCTCACTAACAATGCATTCATATAACATTTAAATTCTCTTTCCCAAGTACACCACTGCAGCCATTATTCTTTTTATGATTATTTTTAAAGGTCAACTATTTGTTATCATGCTGGATTGGGAGGTCCCAGGACTGGTCCTAGGTGGCTGGGATAATAATAAACATCATAGCTATATGAACTGTAAATATAGGATGAATGAGTTCATTGATCACGATTACTTATCGCCTAAGTAGAGCGCAATATAATGTCACTAAAAACATTTCTAAATAACTAAACTCAAATTTAAAATTTATTTTATTCATTTTTTTTGTGTGGGACTAAATTCTTATTTATTACAACTTTTATACTGATGATTTATGTACATTATTCTTACCGAGCTGGTAATCCTCGGGGGGGGGGGGATGCTAGCCAAACAAAGGACGTGTTTCTCAATGTCCCACGTCCTAACAAATAAACTCTTCTCCCTACCTCTAGATATAGCGAAATATTCAATAAGCTTCCTGTTTACTCACAAGATGGCTTTATGGTCCAACTGCCATTGAAGTTGATATTCACTAAGCGAAGAATGGGCAAGCATGAGTGGACTGCTACGACAGTCATCCATGGAGGGGACACCACTTTTAGAAAGATGTTTGCAACAGCAGTCTACAGGGCCTGGGGATCTACCATTTGTTAACTCCCTCCTACAGCAACAAAATAGAAGGGTTAAATATGATATTTTGATTAAGTAAGAGGACATTTTACTAATTGCACCTTTAGTTTAGTCGGTGGTTTATTTCATTATCAAGCTCCACACCAAAATAGTGTAATGAATCTAATCTATCACAAATCTAAGAATTTGAGCCAAGATTGTGTTATTGAGAGTTGCGTCAGAGGACAACAACGGTCATATGGGGTGCTAAAAGAAGAAAAACTTTTTGCTATTTAAAATTTATAGTTCTTTTCCAAATAATGAAATGAGGATTTAAACTATTGAAAGCTGAGGTCGTTCTTTTAATTATTTTATTGATCATGTAGAAAAGAACAAACACAAATTTTGGGTCTATGTTCCCTATTAATAAGATACAAACAAATAAATTCAATTTTGGTTAAGTAATTAATAAATCACGAAGATAAAATAAACTGGTGGTTCATAGTAGATGCAAGCAGATTGTCTGCTGGGTAATAGCTTTGGGTGATAAAGAAAAGATGTTAAAATTTAGTGGACAATATTCATGTCGAAATACTATGCATTAGGTCCTACTGTGGGATGGGTGAAGGATGATGCAAGTAATATGTTTGTTTCTTATCTCATATTTAAGATCTAAAGTGTGTAGAAGAACACTGAAATGTTTTCTGATTTTCATTTTCAAAAAGTAATCCGGCGCAATGAGCCTTAACTACCATCTCCACAGTATAGAAGTATAGATAGTAGGTATAGTATAGATAAATAGACAGTCAGAATAGATTGCCATTAAAAGCCTACTTGTGTTGGAGATATACTGAACTTCGTGGCAATATATTATGGACATGGCTAATAAATGCAAAATATTTTTTATTGATTGTGATAAAAATTTTATCTTATTTCGACTGGCTTTTCTTATTGCTTTGTCCTGTATTCATGGATTTTTATTAAGTTTCCATAAACATAATGCCAGTGATTAAAGAATTATTATATAATAGTAAGGTCAAATTAAAGTTTTATAATAACCAGTTAATTTGTCATTGTTTTCATAGAAAGAATGGAGAGAAAATTATTTGGACTTTAAGCGAAAAGTAGCACGATGTGTTAGAAAAAGTCAAGAAGAATGTATTTAGAAACAAATTTTAAGGTTGGTTCACTTTCTATAAATGTCATTAAATAATAAATTGTCTTATATTTTAGTTATTCATATGATGGTTGTTATTTTTTCATTAGGTTCTCATAATTATTAGCATAATTTTGTCCTAGACTTGCTGTGTTATAAATGTGTGTAGGTTCCCATTTTCATTTTAATATCATGTACAGTATGTGGTATAAAGGTTTAGACATTAACTTGTTAAAAATTAAAATAAAATTTACAAGCTGTTCCATATTAAACAGTAGCCCACATCTTTAATGCTTCAAAATTAATTTGGCTAATCAGCATGTCTGCTCAAATACATTACTGACCAAGAAAGATCCATAAAAAAGTAAAGTAAAAATATAATATTTAAAAAAATATATTTATATTCAAAAAATAAACTTTCCAGCAAAGGATTGTTATGTTTTCAAGCGCAGCCGTTGCGACACTTGGCATATACACATATACCTACCTACATATTTTTCTACTTCTTGGTTCGTTAACACGTTGATTGCCACGACAATTTTCAAAAATCTGGCCTAAAATGACAATTTGATTTAATCACATTATATTATTAAAAACTCTAATTCTAGTCCATAGTTATCATCAAAAAGCATAAAAAATGTGTTTTTTAAAAAAAAAAGGTCTTACGAATTATCTCGTAGTTGACTTCTGTAACAGAAATCGCTTCGCGGAAGCCAACTACGAGTTAATTCGCACACAGACACGGTTCGACCTGTCACTTCTCTAAAGCTGAACCCAATATGGATAAGAAAATACCACTGACTCAACATGAAATTGAGTACTACGCAAATCTAAGAATTTGACGGGATTTTTGGCGAGGATGGTAACGACAGTAGCGATTATGAACCTTCTGAGAATTCAAGTGATAGTAAAGATGAAGTCGTCTCCGAACCTGAAGTTGATCCCGATTCTGAAGATAATGAAGATGATTCCCAAGCAACAACATCAAATGCAAATGATAATTTGTGGACAGAAATTCAACAAAATCCTGAATTATTTTCCCAGTTCTTTTCCCAGAAGCCATCTATCGATATAGCACTGATATATTTCAAGTTTAATCGTAGCTGCACAAAAATGGCAAGTAAACACAGGACGAGATAACTCGTAGTTGGCGTCTTAGAAAAGAACGCAATCTACGAGTTATCTCGTAGTTGGCAGTCAACGTGTCAAGGTATTACTCTATTTTTGTGAGCCTCTCATTTAAATCAAAACCCAGCTCACCATATTTGTTAAGGGCATTTTTTGAATTTGTTGAATTGATGCCGTCCTTGGTGCCCCCTTAGCCTCCTTCTCTCCCCCTCCCTCCCCAATTGTGACCCTACTACTCCTCTATAATTTCTATTTTTATCAGATTCTTGTCAAATTTGGTAGTTGTTAGTGCTATCAAATACTATATGAAAAATACTATGGGGACGAGCTCAATGTGGCGGACATTATTTCCACTTAGGACAATGTATGTTATGTTAAATAATAAGGTAGTTAAAATTATTTTTTTAAATTAGGTTTTTATTTCTCTAGATTGTTTTCCTATACGAGGGTGGTCTGAAAAGTTTCCGACCTAACAAAGATACAAGACGTTTTTCAGAAATTTTTTTTTTATTTTTCAACATAGTCTCCTATTAACTCTACACACTTCTCCCAGCGATGCTCCCATCTCTGTAACCGGTCAAAATAGTACTCGGCATTTTTAAAATAATCATTCACGAAGGTAATTGCCTCTTCATTTGACAAAAATCTCTGTCCTCCGAGCGCATTTTTTAGATGAGGGAACAAAAAGAAGTCGCTTCGAGCTAGATCTGGTCAGTAAGGCGGATGGTCAAACTGTAATTCATGGATTTTCACCATGGCAACCGCTGAGGTGTGAGATGGTGCGTTGTCTTGGTGAAACAGGATTTTCTTTTTCTGCAAATGTGGCCGTTTTTCCGCAAGTTCTGCCTTCAGCTTGTCAAGTAATGATGCATAGTATGCTCCTGTAATGGTTTTTCCTTTTTGAAGATAATCGATTAAAATAACTCTATGACTATCCCAAAAAACAGTCGCCATCACTTTCCCAGCCGAAAAAAACAGTTTTTGCTTTGATTGGAGCCGGTTCCCCCTTTGCACAGTCCACTGTTTGGACTGTATTTTTGTTTTGGGCGTATAATGATGTATCCAAGTTTCATTCACAGTAATTAATCGGCGCCAAAACTCAGATTTATTGCGCCTAATCGGCGCCAAAACTCAGATTTATTGCGCCAACAGAGCGTTGGAAACGTTCATTCGAACACGTTTTTGGTCTAACGTGAGCAAACGCTGCACCCAACGCGCGGACAGCTTTCTCATCTCTAAATGTTGATTTAATATGTGACAAGCATGTTCTTTTGACATGTTCATAACCTCTGCTATCTCTCTCACTTTAATTCGGCGGTCGTCTAGCACCATTTGGTGAACTTTGGTGATGTTTTCGTCGGTAGTTGCAGTTTTTGGATGTCCCGAAGGTTCATCGTCTCCCAAGCTCTTACGACCACGTTTAAATTCAGCTGCCCAAAATTTCACTGTGGTAAATAATGGTGCAGAGTCCCCATACACAGAATCCAAATCATCCTTGATTTGCGTAGGCGTATTGCCTTTCAAAAACAAATATTTAATGACAGCTCGATACTCTATTTTGTCCATTTTCATAAAAACACTCACATCGACTCACTCAAACGACTGTTACACAACAACTGCACGTCCAAAATGGCTAAAACTTTGGTTAGTAACTGTCAACAGATGAACAGCGAAATTCACTAGCTTTTATTTACGACTGCTGCTATCTTCATATTGAGGTCGGAAACTTTTCAGACCGCCCTCATATAAACTGCCATTGATAATTAAAAAGTATCTGTCAAATTTACTGATTTAATTACTTTCTAAGAACTGTGCTTTTTTATATAATTTAATTTACCACACTATGTAATCATTCTTTGATTAAAGTATTTGTTTAATCATATTTTTTAAATAAAATATACTAGATTTATAAAACAGTGGGAGTCCTGGCAATGGCCAGTTTCTCCAATCATGTCCTATTGTATGAATGATGACTGTAAATATGGTATGAATGAGATCATTTATCTGTATTATTATTGCCTTATAAAAGGCAGATTGTAATTATTGCACAATAAAGAAAGATTTATAAATCTTTTTTGTTATCACATACTATACTGCTTCTCTATATTGTCTCTAATATAAGTTAAATATATATTTTTTTTGTTTTAGTCTCAGCAGAGAGAAACGGCGCTGAATTTCTCTTCTTAAGGTAATTTCAATTTATTTATGTTTTTAATATACTTTTTTATTACCGTCCAGTATGTGGTCTCATACAGGGCAAGAAAGAAAAGCTATCTTATTTGGAAGCATACTTTTATTCATGGAAGTCTTGAGATTTGAACTTAAGACTTTCATATCATGAATCAGTTACAGTAACCATTATACCATATGAAAGACCTACTTTCAATTACTAATAATTTTTTGTTTTGTTTCTTTTTCTTAGGGGTACACGCTCGTATTTGATGTTCCCCACTGATCGATTCAAACCTTCATCTGCCTCTACGGATATGGACATTTTTATGATAAAAGATAATGTTAGAATTTTAACGATGAATTTTCAGGATTATTTTATATTAACTTGTAAAAAACGCGGGATTTTCTTAGTTTTATAAGTTCAATCTAGAAAATCGTTAACGAAATGTAAATTAGATAGATTTAAATTAAATTATTGATCATACTAAGAAATAAAGTGCATTGTTAAAACATCACCTATATCTAAATTTGTAATTAATTTGTCATAAAAAAGCTATAAGAACAATACATTTTCTTACATACAAATATGATAACGAACTATCAAATTATAATTTGCTACAAGCATCTGTTTAAATATTTTATAGGCTATAAGAAAAATACATTTTCTTATAATATGATGGAATATAAGATTATAATTTGTTTGTAATGCCATCAAAACATTTAAAATTTTTAATGAATTTTTGTATCATTGTGATTTGCTACAGATGTCTGTTGAAAATTGGTTTTATATCTTAAGCTATGAGAAAAATACATTTTCTTGTAACATAATGGATTATCAGATTATAATTGGTACTGCTGTCAAAATATTTAAACTTTACAATTAATTTGTATGTCATTGTGATTTGATTTAAATGCCTGTTAAAGTTTGCTTTAAATCTAGCTAAAAGGTACAAGGAAAATATTTTTTCTTGTAATATGATGGATCATCAGTTCATAATTTGTACTGTCATTAAAATATTTAATATTTCAATTAATTTGTATATCATTGTGATTTGCTACAAATGGCTGTCTAAATTTATTTTAAATTTAAAAAAAAAAATTTCTTGTAATATGATGGATTATCAGATTATAATTGGTACTGCCATCAAAACATTTAAAATTTACAATTTATTAGTATATCATTGTGGTTTGCTACAAATGCCTGTTCAAATTTGTTTTAAATTTTGTATAAGCTATGAGAAAAATACATTTTCTTGTAATATGATGGATCGTCAGTTTATAGTTTGTACTGCCATCAAAACATTTAACATTTATAGTGAATTTTTATATCACTGTGTTTTGCAACAACAAAGATTATAATTGGTACTACCGTCAAAACATTTAAAATTTACAATTAATTTTTATAGCATTGCGATTTGCTGTAAATGCCTGTAAACATTTCTTTTAAAACGAAAAGGTATGAGAAAAATACATTTTATAGTAATATGATGGATCATTAGTTCATAATTTATACTGTCATCAATTCATTTAAAATTTATAATGAATTTTTGTATCATTGTGAATTGCTACCAATTCCTGTTTAAATTTGTTTAATATCTTAATAAGCTATAAGAAAAATACACTTTCTTGTAACATAATGTTATATCTGATTATATTTTAATTGGAACTACTGTCAAAACCTTTAAAATTTATAATTAATTTTTATATCACTGTATTTTGCTACAAATTGCTGTTAGAATTTGTGTTAATTTATCAAAAGCTATAAGGCAAATACATTTTCTTCAAATATGATGGATTATCAGATAATAATTTGTACTCTCATCACATCAATTAAAATTGGCAATGAATTTTTATATCATTGAGATTAGCTGCGAATACCTGTATACATTTCTTTTAACTCTTTTAAAAGAAAACGTATGAGAAAAATACATTTTCTAGTAATATGATGGATCATAATTTATACTGTCATCAAATCTTTTAAAATTTATAATGAATTTTTGTATCATTGTGAATTTTGCTACAAACCCTGTTTAACTTTATTTTAAATTTTAATAAGCGATGAGAAAAATTTTCTTGTAACATAATGGATTGTCAGATTATAATTTGTACTGTCATCAAAAATTTTAAAATTTATAAAGAATTTTTGGATCACTGCAATTTGCTAAAAATGCCTGTTGACGTTTAATTTTTAATTTAATTGTTTTAAATCTTTGTATAAAATCTATTATTGTCCAGATGTACAGCTGCAAGAGGAAAAAAAAACACATTAGGCAAGTACAATTTATTAATACCTATTTCAATATTTCAGCAATTCAAAATGAATTTGCTGTCAGATTTAGTGTTAAGAAATTTAGTCAATTTAATCTGTATTTTTTCTTAATTTATGGAATCCATTTTTTACTGTTATATTTATTGCAGATTTACTATTTATTTGTGCATACTGATAACTGCAATTGTTAAATGTGAGATCTCTGAGCTAAAAAGGAAATTTACACAGAAACATACATTCACATGTAAATTTAAAACATTTATTTAAGTATTTGTATATGTTTTATTAAGTTGTGATTGTTGGTAAAAAATAAAGTAATAAAAGTTGAATGAAAGCTCTTTAAAATGGTTTCACTTACATTCATATATTAGTGTGCATTTTGTAACTTATAATTGTTTGTTTTTATTTTATTTAAAATTTATTTTTTATGATAATAATTTAATTTGTTGGTCATATAAAGTAGCATATCTTTCCTTTTCATACATTTTATGTTTAACCCTAGAATGCCAAACCCTGTTAACCTGGCTGTTATTACTGAACCTTTGTTGTCCTGACGAATACTGAATACAAATATTAAACAAGAAAATGTGATAGTATTTGAAGTAACATGATTTTGTTATATTTAATTTTTTTTATTGTTTAGAATGAATAAAAATGTACAATTAACGAGTTAAGAAATGGTTTTAAGGTGGCCATTTATATGTAGAATTGGCTAAGTATATTTGGCAAGAAATCACCAGTACTGATCCTTTAACTACACTTTCGGTTGTGCACTATATGTAGGAACCACTGTTAGAGGAAGTAATTCTGTTGTAAAGCGTTAATGAGTAGTGTTAATTGAATCTTCAATGGTTTGGTATTTAAGGGTTCAAATAAATAATAAAACAATCCATGAAAAGTTGTCTTCCTCTTTTAATCAAGTTCTCATTTACATAATGATCATATTTAATCATTGGATTAAACTGGAAATATTCCCATAATTAGATCATCTTATTTTATTTATAACAAGTAATGTGTTACAAAGTTTTTCTTTTAAATTTTGATACAAATACCTTGTACAGGTTTGAAAAAGCCTGACAAATTAATGCTGAAGCTTCACTGAACTGGTTAATCTGAGAATAGGCCACTTAAAACTTAGAGAATGTTTGATGTAGGATGTAGGTTGTGGGTTGTACCTTGAAGAAATAAGAATTTTTGTCTTCACACTCGGTTTTAAAAAACCTAGTAAATTCGGCTGCAAAACTGTCATCTTCCAATTTTAGGTCGGTGCTGAAACTAATCGTCATAAAAAAAATCATCATTAATATCTATTTTATTCTTAACTATGAATGTGAAACGGTTTTAACTACACAAAATCAATTAGTGCTGTATAGTCTCAAAATTTTAAATGTACAATGAAATTTGTCTGTTATTTTTATGAACAATTGTCATCTGAAATTTAAAACAATTAATTGTTTTTTTAACAGTTGTCAATTAAAGTTTAAACCATTGAAATCAGTCAAATTTATTGCAGTAAGGGTGCTATCTTTGCGTGCGCCCCTTATAATTTTATTATTTAAAATTAATTATAAAAATAAAGAAATAGTAACCAGTCTCATGAAAAGAAACCCACTCCACCCCCTCTGGATCAATATAGCCAGTCGACATCTATGAAGCACAAATAAAGCATCCTAAGTACAATTATTTTAATTTTTTATACCAACTGGAGTATTTATAATGAAGTCATTTTTAAATTTTAATTGACTTGTAAAAAAAATGTAATTAAGTTTTTTAAATTATAGTTTAGTTATTTTTAAAAATGTTTTGGGTCATTTTCAATTATTTTATCATATTTATTTATTGTGGATTTGGAAATTTTAAACCACCAAAGTACTTAAGTTTTAGTATGAAGTATTGCTTAATTTATCGTTGATATTGAAATTACAAAATTCACAGATTTATGAATATCTAGGTGCTAACGATATTTTCTATTTCAACACCCGAACATGACAGTTATACTTTCGAGAGTATTAATCCTATAAAACCTTTTGGGGAAACTATTTTAGAATTCTTATTTCTTTTATAGGCTCAATATAATATTTTACTTTGTTTAGCAGAAGTTTGTCTATTGATCTCAAACTAAGTTTGCAATTTCAACTTTAAATTAAATAAAACAAAGCATGATCAGTTTTTAAGATTTCTACAATCGAATTTTCTTAATTTTGATAAATTAAGATTAAGAAAAATTAACCTAACTTCAAATGAAGTAATAAGACAAACTGAGTTTTTTCAAATCAAAAATATAAAAAATTATTTTTCAAATCATTTTTGTACTTGATTAATAAAAGCTACCTGATTAATTAATTTCAGTTGTAACAGGTTGAGCACCAGTTATGGGTATCTATTTTGATATGGCAGTTGGACTAAGGTGGACACTGATGGCCTCTTCTTAGAACTAATCTTAGCAGCCCTGTCTAATCTTTATGTGTGACTGCTATGGGCCATATGAACCCTCCCAAATATAAATTTTCCTGTTTTTTTACCTTTGTGAAGTATACGTTTGATGATTCATTCTTAGTTTTAGACCTGTAAAACTGAAGGGACTTGTAAAACAATGTGTAACAAGTAAAAATTTTAAAAACAACCCTAACCCAGTGGGACAAGTTCAGTTGCTTATGTTAGTCAATGAATATATTTTGATTCTGGATAATATTGATTGTATGTAATGAACAAATTGGTAAAATCAAGCATAATTTAAAAACTTATCAGCCCATGAACAATTTGTCCAACATTAAAAAGTGTTGTAATTATTAATTTTTAAAGGAAGACCTGACACTTCATCAAAATTTTTATGTTCAGACTTCTTTGTTTTGTTATAACATCCATAACTAGAGTGTCTGATATAGTTTCTGTGTCTATATTTGGCTTGTCAAAGTTTATATGTAACAAATATAGCTTATGAATTCTATTCATTAAGATGTTATTAAAAAACATTTTTAGCCATGAGGGAAAATATCAACATTTTTTGCGCAGTGTTCAACCAGTTAACATTTAATAAAATATGTTTCCTATTCTAGTGATATGAGGCTATCATAATTATTTCATAGTACCACAACTAAACCTTTTCAGTAATGTTTTACATTTATCTTCCTTTATTTCCCTGATTAGGATATGTATTTGTTCATATATAATCTGTGTATTTTAGTAATTTGTATAACCAAGAATAATCTACTTATTGGGCAGTACATATGAGAACTTTCATTGTATAAGATTATTGATTCATTCACTACTTAGTTTTTAGAATACAACCACAATGATTGTATGTATATACATACAAAATTGTTGTGTATGTTTGTTTGTATGGGTGTGTGTAATTACTAATGATTTTTTTCTAAGTAAATAACGAAGTGTGTAATTAACGAATAATGATAATAATTATAAATTAGGTAATAATGTCATTATTAGTATTCCTTCATGGTTTAATATTCCTCAATCAAAATTGAAAAGAACAGAAATTAATTGATAATGACTGTATATTTTGCACTTTGCATAAATTATTTTCCTTTACCAATTGGGTTGGAAAAAGTATTCATTGGCTCATAATTATCTTATGCTTTTTTTCAAAATGTTAAGTCATTGTATGTGCAATATTATGTTCAGCACTAAGTATATATTAATGTTCTATTAATTCCATAAAAAAAATACTTTAACAACTATAGACTGGGGTGGGAAATGTATCCACAATTAGTTATTGAGATATAGTACTATTTTCTTACTTCAGAACATTACATGTAGTAGTGCTATAAACTATTAATATGTATTGAAATTGATGCATCCAAAAACTGTATAGACTATATTTTAACTAGATTTTTCAATGTCTTTATAATTATGATAATTGCTGACCATTAGCATCTTCGTTCAATAGGATATGACCTAACTGTGTGATTTTATCAATTATCTGTCCTATTTTCTATTGATAATGTTTCAATGAGCACTTCAGGTAAAAACAGTGTGTTGTAAACGTAAAGCGTAAAAAATTATGTCGCTTTGTTTGAAATTTTCTTTATTTTAGTTCACTGATATATTTGTTTTATAAAATGTGCCTACTTAATGTTAAATTTGCAATTCATGTAAATTTAAGATGGAAAAAAGGACTTCTATTCAGTCAGCCATTCACCAAACAAAAATATGTTTAGTTGCAATGGAAAAAAAAATATATTCTAAATGAGATAATTGTGTTTTATATAGACATTTCTCTCCATTATTTTAAAAGTAGAATACAAATTATTTTATGCATTTTAAAGAGAAATGATACACTTCCAATGGCAGCCAATTACCAGCTTGCAGGAGTCACTTGACAAATTTTGAAATTATGTGTAATGTAGTGTTTTTTTTCACACAATATACTTCATAAAGAGTACTGAATTTACTTTTTATGCCACTTATTGTAATTAAAATAGTTCTTAAAAATTAAGTAGTTGTTGATACGTTGCTAATTGGGAACAAACATTTCATTACTAAAAAAAGTATGCTGCTGAGCTAGCAGTTAAAGTGAAGCTGATTTGAGAAAGAACATATTTAATGAAGTCGTTTGAGTTTTGTAGAAATATTCAGATTTTGTTTTTGCTTAATATTTTTACAGCCCGTCATCTTTTTTTTTCATAAGTAAGTCCCCCACATCCCTATAAAATTGACATTGTTGTATTCCTTACAACTAGTCATGAAAAAAAGTGACTGCACTGTGCCAAAATCGCGTCTAATGATGGTGGACTAACGAATGTGAAGTTAATTTTTCGGTCATTGGCATTCAAAATTTGGCTTGATCTCTCCGAAATTGGCCTTTCATCGGAGCTGGATAGTCAGAGAATTATAAAACTATAATAATAAGAATAAAATAATTGGCCTAATCACAAAAAACGCTAGTAGCATCAATTTTTTCAATAATTAGACAAGATAGTTGAAAATGTAAGTGCAGTTATAATTAAACGTCCAGCAATTACGAAAATAAAAATATGCAGATCAATTATTCTCCTTTAAAACGCAACTGTCACTTTTCAAAATATTTGAAATGTTTCTATAATGTACTTAATCAGCAGTGAAACGGTTGTGACATAAGCTCTTTCAATCTCACATCAGAGATATATCTCTTATTTTTAGCGCAATCGGCATATTTGAGAAATGTTTACGATATTTTAATCTATGTGCCAGTTATAAATACATAATCATAATAATTAGTCATAAAAATAGTATCACGCTATTAGTATATGTAGACGACTAAATATATTAGGTATTTATTTATCCAAACATCAGATCATTAGGTGTTTTAAAAAAAACAAAACAGAAATTCCAATGTTAGCGAGATTCATGTTCATGAACTTGCATCCGGTGTTCACCCTTTCCGGAGCTGTTCGGGAGCTTCTACCTCGCCGGAGCTTCTGTTTTTTCAAGACCGAAATATTTTTTCAAACAATTTCAATTAACGGTTTGTGAACGTGTGAATATTTTAGTACTTCCAACATTGACAGAGCTACGCTTTAAAAACAAAAAAAAAATGGAATCAACAGCAATGTATGGAGCATAAGGAATGTGTGATTCATTTTGAGTGTTAGTGTCAGTTCCTTTACATATTTAACATAGAAGCTAATACTTGGAATAACATCCAAAGAGTTAAATCCTAGCTATACGATTATAATTACCACCTGCGAGTAAATCCAGCCTGAAAAACCTTTGAAATAAAATCCCCGATGATTTGGAAGCCTATCATGGCTACCTTTGTAGTGTTACCAAAATTTTACAAAAAATTTAAATCGTATTAGTAAAGAGTTAGAAAAATGCGGTCATATTGACGATGATTCTGGCCAGTCATCTAAAAGACGACCGGGTAAAGAAAAAATAATATTCTCTGAATGCATATTTTGCAATAAAGGATAACGTAAACATGTTTAAAAAAAAAGTGCTTGGACAACTGAGGGTCTTTTTAAATTTGAATACGAGGGTGGTGGCCATACTTAAACCCTTGCCAATGAAAGATGTGATTAATCGCGAAATTGAATTAAAAGTGAAGGCCTATGTCACAAGTTATGCCAAACGGAATATTTGCAGCGAGGATGTAAATGACAGTCAAAAAGCAATGGCGTTCAAATTTCACTCGAAGCTCATCATTCTGCAGCCTTTGAAAAAGTCAGCAAGGTGCTACAATAGTACACCATCATAGACAGTGGAATATGAAAATTCATACATTTAGTAGAAGTTTACAGAAGTCGTTTCGAAGAAACTATTTTGTCTGTCAATTATAGGGGAGAAAAACAAATTTAAAATTCAAAATGATGATTTTTTAAATATCAACATAGGTTTCACTTGTCCGGGAGCATTCCAATCGCAATTAGTTTTTAATAAAAATATGGTCTTACAGTCAGCAATAATTTCTGCTTACGAACTAGGGAGTATGGCTGTCACAGAAAAAGCAAGTAAGTGATTAGAGAAGACATAGAAACTATTCATGAAAAAACACCTAAAATGGCCAATAACGTTAGAGAAATATCCTCCAAAAATAGTTCAACCAAGTTCTAAATGTTTCACTTAATGAACTGTGACATCATGACAATTTAACTCTGTAATAATTAATGTGAATTGGATACATAGCTGAATATCTTACATTTGAATAGTTTTACAATTTAACAGTTTTTTGTTCGATGTATACATATCATGTGTAACTGCTTGTTCACTTACTCTTATAGGTTGTTAAATTGTATGTACTTTCATGAAATAAACGATATTACTGCCTTTTTGATACCTAAATGAGATACTTTATTTAAATTACACATAACTTCCAGTTACCTGATCATTTAGCAGGTATCAGACATCAATTATAGAATAAACAAACCTGAAGGTAATTGTTGCTATGAAAAAGCGTCAAAAGGTTTTATTTGTCAATTTTATCCAATATTTCGACATAGCACAGCCACTCATAATGGGAACATTGGCATTGAGGTAAATATCTATGTTTGGTTATAATGTGGTGGAAGTGTGACCCTGAATTAAGATTTATTATCATATTTGTTTACAATAGGACCCATAAAAAACGTTAAAGTAAAACTAAAACTATATATTTGTAACTGGTACATAAATTATTGCACTAATATAAACTCGTTAACGCAATTAAACTAACATATCATGAACGTTTGTTGAATATGTCGATTAGGCTGATAACTAAACCATGTATGAGTACTCATCGATGGCGTGGAAGAATGAAAGCACTTACGTCACTACCACTGAATTAAGTTCTTGTTAATTAAGTGTATTTTCTAAACTTTAAATATTTTAAAAATAGTCTGTTGGTTTTTAAAGGAGAACAATTGCTCTTCATATTTTTATAGAAAACTTTTTTGTTATTATAGGCAGTTTAATTACAACTGCATTTGCTTTTTCAACTTTCATGTGAACGACTTGATAATATTGATGTCACTGTTTTTTTTTTTTTAGTGATTAAAAAGTAAAAACATAAAAGCCAATTATTTTATGTTTTATAATTCTCTGACCATCCAGCTTCGAAAAAATGCCCATGGGGAGATCAATCTAAATGCTGAATGACAGTGACCAAAACACCAACTCAAGTCAAATTCGTTAGTCCACCACTTTTGGACGCGATTTTGGCACGGTGCGGCCACTTTTATTTTGTGTTTTTTTAAATTACTAGTTGTGAGGAACACAACTAAGTGAATTTTATAGGGATGGGGTTCTTCCACACGAAGAACGTACGTCGTCTGAACCCCTTATGTATGAAACGCAACAGCAGCCCCCCTATCTATATGGGCAGTGCTGTCTGCCGGGACCTGGCTTCTAGACCTATATCGCAAAGCCATCAGCTACATACTCGTCAACCCTAGGACAAACAGCCCAACAACTACTGTTTATCCCTCCCTACCTCCTAACCGTAATTGTATCTCTTCTTGCAAACCAGCCTACGGAATTCTGGCAGACTTATATGACTCAACAACAAACGTGTAATATTATTACTAGAAACCAAAAACAATGACATCGACATACTAACAGAAACTCATTTAACCATCCGACATAACTTGAATATGGGGTACAATACATGGGAGCGCTTATGGTGGTTATTTTACTTCTGTTACTCCTCATATTCGTCTATCCTATCTCTCATCCCTAGATCCAGTAGGAGGAGATGTAGAACCTCGACCTCTCGAGGAATGTCTTCAGGTTAGTCCTTACTTCCGTTTGCTCAAGTGCCATAGACTTACCGTCATCCCACTTACATTCCACTGGCTCTGAACTTCCTGACATAGTGGTTGTTTCATAACCCCTGGACTGAATTAAGTTAAACTTGTTCAATCTAATTGCCCTCTGACCACAGCCCCATCCTTCTTTCACCAAAATCCAATACTAATCCCTACTACTGCTACCACAGACCCTCTCTAATTAAAGTTCAGGTGATTGAATTTCAATCCACATGGCATTGGTTTCTGTCTCTTGTAACAAATAAGTAGCCACAATCATTAATAAATTCCCTGATTGAAAAGCTTTTAGTTTCGATCTTATCACTAGAATTTTCACAAAAATATATCAAAGAAATTTATTTCGTTTTTTACCTTTATCTACAACTACACAGGTGGTCTGAAAAGTTTCCAACCTCAACATGAAGATGATAATAAAATAAATAAAAGCTAGTGAAATAAAAGCTTTGTTAGGTAGGAAACTTTTCAGACCACCCTTGTACGTCCTCAGAAACACTTATTTTTCTCCCATCTTGAAATACTCCTCTATCAAAAGGATCCACAAAAAACACAGACCTCTTTTCTCTCCATCTTACAGTCCTCCTCCCATCATGGGAAAGATCTTCGGAATTACTTATCCTTAAACACTTAAGAACCCTTCCTCGACTATTTTATCCTTTCACTATTATTAATTAACTAAAAAAGATAGATGTAAGTAACCTCACACAAAAAATAACTGGCTTCTTCTGGCAAGTTGTCAACGAGGTAGGATTAAAGAAGTGCCCAAGCAAGGTCAAAACTATCCTGGCAGCTCCCAAACCAAAGAACACAGCAGACGTCTTGATAGAATCCTATCACTGATAGGATGTACATCATATTACTCTAATCATATTACTAGATATTAGTTTATGCCAAACATTACATCAGAATTCAGAAAGATGAACTTCTCAAAAGAAATAAAAAATTTGAGTGGACATTGAAATGTGAGGATTCCTTCAAGAGTATAAAAGAACCTTTAACCAGTCACAAAGTTCTGGTATCCATCACTCCCTTTAGTTTTTTCTACAGACGCTAGCCCAGTAGGATTATCAGCCATTTCCCCCGACATGATTGAATGGTGGAACGCCAATAAGTTTTGTTTCACTACTGTTACTATTACGGGAGTAACTGGTGAGTAGCACATTGTGGAAGGAAAGCAGACGGTCAATCACACTGTTTCGGTAGTCTCCATAGATTTCGGCCCTGAGGGTTGTTCTCGGGTTCTGACTGGAAAGGCTTGCGTACCGACCAGTAGCCAGGTGGTTCGAGTGAACGTAGATTACTATTTGAGTAGAAAATAAGTTCTTATCGAGCCCTTTCGGCTTCCTGGAGGATTGATGCGTGTCGCAGTATTCTTGTGACACCTGCGGAAAGTAGAATTGTAGTCAAGGTGACCAACTCATTTGAAGAATATGTTAAGCTTGATAATGGAACCTTGATTGAGTAAGATGTCCTTAATGAACCGGTATTGGAACAGGGTAGTAAGATTTGTTCGTTTAGAGGCGATAATGCAGATTTAAAGAGCCCGATAGAAGGATAGGCTCAGCCATGTATAGGAGCAAAACGTGATTACAATCAAGTGGTGGTATATTCTCATTCCCGCTAATAGAGAAAATTTCAGTAGTACCGGAGTTGTGAAGCTCGCCATCATAACTGCAGATCCTAAGCCAATTGCTGTTCGTCTTTATCGAAGCCCTCATTCTTTATTGCCGATCGTAAAGGAAAGAATAAAGAAATTTCTGAAAAAAAGGATTGTTCAACCTTCTTCAAGCGCGTTGTCGGCGCTTATCATTATTGTAAAGAAGTCTGAGCCGGGATAACCTCTAAATATCGGTTTTGTACCGGATTTCGTGGACCGAACTCGGTTACGAGAGCGGACAGCTATCCTCTTTCTAACGTTAATGAAACCCTGGATCAGCTACGCAAGTGTACCTATTTCACAACGCTGGATATAGCCAGTGAATACCACCAAATCTCCATACGTAGAGAGTATAGAGAAAAGACAGCATTCAGCTCAACAGAGAGCTAATACGAGTATTACCTCGGTTACCTTTTAACGAAGGACGGAGTAAGACCAGATCCCAAGAAGGTTGAAGCCATTGTGAGATACCTCTTATCTTAAACAAAAACTTCTTGATTGTCATAAAATTACAATCTGTCTTACTGGGCAATAAGTAATTGTGATAAATGTTCTCTTTCATACCATATTTACAATTTTCATTCACTCGCTAATTCATACAGTATTTAACCTCTTATCTAAAGATGTAAAGGAACTTAGGACGTGTGTAGGGCTATCCGGTTATTATCAAGGCTATCAGGTTTATCAAAGGTTACGCAGACCGAACTCTGCCTCTTACGGAGATGACCAGAGCAGATGTTCTGTTTGAATAGAGGAATGGGGGAGTCGACCCATTTGAAGATTTGAGACGATGTTTGAAACAAGAACCTATCCTCGCGTAAACGGACTTGGTTTGCCACCCTTCGTTCTAACCACAGATGCAGGCCTATCGGTTGTTGTCTTTGGCAAGCCAGGAGACATGGATTTCGCCTTTGGGCTTTCCTTAAACTGATGTCTTGTAACTCTGATTTTAATTTTCATTAAGAATGCCTACATTGATTTTCACTTGCCACAAATCTTCCACTGCACCTCACTTTTCACCACAACCTTGCACCTCACCACAACCTCCCACTACCATGCCAGCCTCCATCCCCAAACCGTCTTTTTTGTTTTTTACTCCTTCCAATCCTTGTTCTTTCCTAAAAACTCTTTATATTTTATTCATGAAGTTATTATTGTTGTACTTATTTTCAGAACGACGTTGTTACCACAGTGCCTTCCAATACCCCTCGCATGACTGATGTTTTAACCACCTGTCATATATGATACATTCCCAATCTCCCCCTACCCATTGTGATAAATTCCTTTTATATTTTACCAAAAACACTTTTCCCATTATCACTGTATCTGAAACATAGCTTAAGCCCAACATTCCTGCCTCATCTGCCTCCCTCCCCAACTATTATACCTTTTTCTACAATGACCAGGTTGGCTGGACAGGTCAAGGGGTGGGTGGGTCTCAACGTGCATGATAGTCTGAAGACATGAATCCTTGACCTATACCCCAATACGAACACCCACACATCGAGTTCCTTACCGTTGAAATAACCTGCAACTCACGTCTTGTCCTACATGATATAGTGTATCGCCCTCCACATGTGCATATACTTTTGGGTTAACCCTCTACAATTTCGTTCATTTCTATTCCAATATTATCATCTCCGGGGACCTACCTCCTATAGGATACCAACTAAAATCGCTATCTAAAGGACATGTTCTTTTCGCTTCATCTCTGCATTGTCTCTTTCACTGCTACTCATCACACTTGCATGTCCAATACCTGACTGGATCTCCATGTCATTGACTCCTCTGTAAATCTTCTCAGCTACCTGTTCCGTTCCTGTCCTCTCATGCCCTAATCAAAATTCCCCATAGTATCCCGACCTCAGGTTTTCCTCCTAAAACCATAACCTGTCTCAATCTGGATGCTCTTACCTCCGAAAACATTTTACCGGATCTCAAAGCACTGGATTGAAATACTAATAACCCCTGGTCCATAATTGACTTTATGGTGAACATTCTCACTGCCAACCTTCTTAATATCCTTAATCCCCATGCACCCCTAAAAACCTCTACCTTTTGTCGCCGGCCTGTTCCATGGATATGCTAGGGCATCAGGGAATTTCAAAGAAAGCGTGAGGATTCCCGAAGTCCCTTCAGACGTACAAGGCTTGTAAACTCTAAGGCTTTCAGGGTACTGCGAAACTTGACCCAAGTGACAATCTGGCAGGTGAAGTCCAAGACTTTCATGATGCCCTCTCTTCTGCTCCTGATTTGGAATCCAAATGGCAACTCCTTCGAAAACTGCCTCTCTGTCACTCCTCTGGTACTTCCTCTTTAGACGTATTCTTCGTTTCCCCTGATGATCTAAACTCATATTTTGTGTCTGCCTCCTCCCCCACTTCACCATTTCTCTAATCCTATATTTCGTGCGAGCCATCATTTAATGGTAATGATTTTTATTTAAAATATGTCTCTCTCACAAACCTTAGAACCTCAGTAATGAGAGAAGACACTTCTATCCAGAAGGATTTCTTGTCTAGTTAATCCAGTCATCCTGCCTGTTTTTCTCCATGTATACAATTTTCCCCTTCAAAACTCAGTATTCCCAACTTCATAGAAAAAGCTTTAGTCCAACCCTTAAAAAAAATTCTAAACCTACATCACCAAACGATTATTACCCAATTCCCATTCTTTCTAACCTCTCCAAATCTCTTGAAAGACTAGTTCAATCTCCGATTTCCTTGAACAGTCCCAACTTAACGATCCTTACCTATTTCCGTCCTGGTTGCTCAAAACAATCTGCACTACATATCATTAGCTAAGAAATTGATGTCATAGACCACACAGTCCTTCTTTCCAAGTTAAAATGATTAACCTCACCATAAGAAACATTTTCATACAAATTGTACAACAAAAATATATAATAAATTTTTTTATAAATGTGCAAAAAAGTTTTAAAAATTTGATAAATGATAAAAAAAAAATAACGCCGTCTTAGGGACGTTATCATAAAATTTTCGTATAATTTTTAAGGGACTATATAAAAATGAATAGATCTATTCATTAGTTTCAATAATTTCTATCCAACTGCCCAATAGTTGTTACTATCCCTAAATCAACCCCTGTTTGCTTCCCCTTACTCTTTCCTTGGGTGTAGCCCACGGATTGAGGAGTTCTCCCCTTCTTTTCAGTTGTTACATATACGATATCCCTCTTCTGATTTTTTTTATTGCGTTTGCTAAGATTAAGGGAGACCTAGATGGGATCAGTAACTGTGAAAACCTGAATAAACTAAGGTTAAACGCAGTGATAACCCAGGCTGCTAACGACTTCTTCACCAAGAATAAATAGAAAAGATCCCCTCTTCTCGGCCCAGAAAACAGCCGCCTACGTTTCCATATTTTATTAATAAAACCTTAGGCGTCAGTTAGAGAAGGGAAACTGGTTCATGACACGGCCGAAGCCAACTAGGGCGCGCGGGTGTAGCCCCGCCTCTGACTTGCCTATATTAGACCAAAATTCGGAACTTTTTCCATGCAGTTGGAACCCGGCACTTGAAGTAAACACTGATCTCTCTTTCCGCACTGGGGCTGCTGCTCTACTCCAACCATGGCTTTCTTATTTAACTACCTCTGCACCTCTCTTTCCTAACCTGCCTAATTCTCTGAGTTCGTCTGGGTAAAACTAGCACATCCTATGAAAGGATCCTTTCCATGTGTACGACGGTCTCTGGGGCCCTACACAATGTACCCAGTAGCGTCTTCCGCAGCGATCCAGTCTGCCTACACTCACCTTTGGGATCCGGATGGTTTTCGTCTACCCTCAGACACCGAGTGTGAATTCGTGGTCATTCCAAGACCTAAACTACCTATAATATCTACCCTGTTCCTCTTTTCCAGACATATTGCACTGTCGGGGCACACCTTCTAAGATCTTATGGAGTCAGATCAATACGAATACCGCTGACTAAGCCACCAGCAAAGGTCAAAAACCACACACAAATGGGGGTTTACCCATTTTATATCTTTCTTGACGCCCGTCGGACAGCGGCCGTAGCGTAGAGACCCTAACCCGTGGTGGGGTCCATTTCCATAGACTTCAGTTTCCTTCTCATACCCTTTGTTAATATTCCCACTTTAACACTTCATAACCATCCAATCAATTTCTGATCCACCGTTTTTTTTATTTCCTTTCTCTTCCTGAGGACGAACCTCATACGGGGTTTCCCCGCAAGCATGTGAAGCGTGCTCATGGGGGTAATTCCGCCTGTGGTGCACGTATTAAATAAAATCAACCCACGTTAGTGTTATTCCTTTCATGGTATTTATTTCTGAATAAACAATAAACAAAAAGAAAATACAATTTCTCAACTATATATATTTTTTCGTTACTTGCTAGTTATTTTGTTTTAAATAGATAAGAAACGTGGTAAAATTCTTACAAACTAACTTAACCTAAATAAATTTACAAACTTATCCTAAAGTATACTATTTACATACGCTTAAATCTATATTTAGAAGGGGTGTGCATCCTCTTCCCCTTAAAAACTAAACTTATAGCTACCCTTATATCCTAACTAAATTCTTCTAAGTCCTATATTCACAGCGATTCCACTCCGACCGGTGGTACATCGTTGTCTTCTGGTGAGCCACCCCGCGCCACCCCCCTGGAAATCTAGAAGTGCCCGGTGCCCTGAAGTTCCCTCCATTCACCGATAAATCCACGAAACGCCTGGTATCTTCTCTCCTCATTGACCAGCGACGGCAGGTAGGACTTGCCTAGGCTGTATGCTCCTATCGAGCGGAGCCACCGTGCTCTCACAAGTTCCATAACGCGACAAGAGAGTACGACATGCCCGCAGTGTCGTCTTCTGCGCGGTAAGGGCAGAACCTGTGAAGTCCAAGAGTCCGGGGAGACCCATCTTACCCTCAGCCTGACCTGAACTGAGGGCAAGTATTTCTTGAGGGTGCTCCCCCCTTCGTCGTGCTAGTACACACGTCGCGATCCACGCCTTAGTACTCCACTCGCCAACGAGGGCCTTCCACCTCCCAGTTTCCTCGTCAACTCTTCTCCGTAGGGGAGGTGGAAGCTCTTCCATCAGCCCCCTCTTCGTCCTTGAGCTGAGGTGCTGTTCCACAAGGACCAGGTCCACTAGAGCCGCCGCTGCCAATACCTCCACCGCCACAATAGATATCGTTCTATAAGCTCTCGTGACCCGGATTAGCGCCGTTCTCTGAATTCTCTTCAGAGCATGCGCCTAGCCATGTGCAGGTGCGCCGACCATGACTGCGAAGCATATCTCAAATTCCCATTACCACAGCCTGGTAGAGAGTCCTTGAGACTGGGAACCTCACCCCCACCCTATCCTTGCGAAGCAATTGGTAACAGCTACCACTCTGTCACTCAGGTACTCGATGTGGGGAGGTTAAGACGTTTTCACAGTCTCAAACCATGCCCAGCTTTACGCGTCTTCCATCAATATCCAGCCAGATTGGGTGGGCACGGTCCAGTGGTCCAACTTGCCTCTCACCAGGGTGGCAGTCGTATTCTCTATAGCCATGGTCATCTTCATTCCGGCACAACACACCTTGAGAAATGTGGCACATGTTTCTTAAAACAAAGAGAACAAAGAGTGTGCTTTTTATAACTGCTGCTCGGGAACCCCCCACCCCACGATGGTTGCGGCCAGATCGTTAATGAATGGTATATGAATGCTGCATACATGGGGGACCTTTACCACTGGTGGACAAGAAGAAATGAAGTTAATATCCTTGGAAATCGATTATTGATTCTCTTCTGCAAGTAGGTGAGAATGGGATATGCTACGAACTTACATTATGGAAGTAGATATATACTCATGGTGGCTAGGCCATGTAAAATGGATGCAAGAGAGGATTTTCCAAAGGAGTTCCAGGACTAGATAGAAAAAAAATACGTGGTTCTAGAATTTATTGAAACAAGGCAGCAGATGAGTCCAGAGAAGGGTACAAACTCGTGGAAGGGGAAATGATTTCAATAATTGCTGTTACTTTGTAACATAAATGTATAGTGTATAAATTATCACTTTTTTCACATTTAAACACTACACAATATACTTTCTTTATTACAATTTGTAAATTAATCAATTTATATAAGCAGTGCTTATGACTTCACTTTATAAGATAAAGAAAGCCTCATATTGGAGAAATCCCTAAATAAAATAGACTCATTTAATGTAAATAATAATGACCTTAATGTTATTAAAAATACATAAAGAACTTTAAAATATGTTAAATGGATTAATTAATGAGAACTGCCTTAGGACAGAAACAATAATCTTAGCGATGTGACGAAGGAAGGTTTTACAAGTGGTGCTGTCATTCCTCTATGGTATTTTGTATGGTTTACCTTACGAATTCTTGTTACCTATGCTCAAGTGGTTATTTGAATATAAAAGTGTTGTTTTGGATCTCTCATGGATGAACTTAAAAATTTATGGTTTTAATAATATTTTTAAAATATCGATATAACTAGTGCCCATTCAACTACTTGTGTTATTAATGTACAATATGTTGAAGCCCAAGTTTCGTTCCAAGTACAAATTAGGAATTTATTACAAACTTCCAAGAAATTAAAGGTTTGTTCCATGACAATAAAAAAAAATTGTTTTAATTTTGTACCATAAATTATAATGTTTGATTTATTGTTCATGTGATTGTCGATTGTTTTTTATAATGCTATATATTTTATTGGCAGTATAAACAAATACAAAAGTCAGTTCTATGTATTGTAGGTACTTCAGAGCCCTTCTGTTGAAGGGAAGCAGTATAGACCAATTATTTGTATAATATTTGCCTTTATTATTTACATCCATATCATATATCAACAAGAACTGACCTGCGTTTTCTCATGTTTCATTATATATACTAATTTACGTTTTTTGGACATTCGAGTATTTTTGTTGGTATTTGACTTTCTTCACCAGGTATTAATTACTATGTATGTTTTAATTTTTATTAATAAGTTATTTAAAGCAGTATATCTTTTTCATGGTATGAATTGCTTAACCGAAAAGTAAACCTACTCCCCCATTAAGTTGAGTTGAATAATTAGATAATTGTTACCACTAGAAGTTACAAAGAATATCGTGATGATGATGATAGACTTAGTGATACACTTATTTTTCATGGAATTCACCTGCATTTATAAACTGGGTCATAGCCAATTTAAGATAACTTGAAGTTTGACATCCACATCAACAATAAGTATCACTGAACAGAGATTTCTTGTTATTTAAATTTTTTTTTCATAATGTAACCATTTTGTAACAAGTATAACATTAACGTTTACACAGAATTATTACTATAAAATATTAAAACATTAGCATTGAACAATGAATTACAACTAAAAAAGTTAATGCTTTAAATACTTTTATTTTAATCTTATATTATCATTTTTCAAACGAAAGATGCATGAAAACTTATTTACAAATTAAACAAGGATGTTAGTGCAACAAATTGACCATATTACAGTTCATATGTTAATTTTTATATAAATAGGCGAAAAGAGTGAATTAAATATATGAAAATTAATGTGGTGTCATTAAATACTTTTTTGTAATGTTTAAAAGAACCGAGACAAGGAGAATTGGGCAATCTAAATGATGGATATATATTTTATACTAATCAACAAAAGATGAAAAGAGAAATATCTGCCGAAAAACGAGTTACTTTGAAGAATTCACCAATTAATGTATCGTTAATAACTAAATTAAATTGTTTCAATCAATCCTTTAAGACTTGATATCCGCCGAGACTGTGGGAAGAATAGCTGGACACAAACAGCACACAGGGATACAATTATATCGGGCTCTAAAACAGGTATTCCATGATAAGGGTTATGATGTTGATGAGTTAAAAAATAAGAGAACAGATATGCCACATTTAGAGTGAGGTACCTCTGCGGTTAGAAAAGTTATGTTAAATGGGATATTCTATTTGTCACTAATAATACTAAGTGGGATGTGTTAAAGGAGAGGATTGAGAAACTGAATTTAGGGAGATTATATATGCATGTTGGTGTTATTGTGTATAAGGTTTGGTATAGTTAAGTCCCAAGAAGGTATTGCCATCTAGTGGAAGGGAATGACTTCGATTAACATTGCAAATGTGTGATTCTCAGGATCCTCGTTATATTACGTAGGTTGTGTACCTTAGCCACATTGCAGAGAACTGCATAAATATGGAAATGGAAAAAAACAAATACCAGATATTAATACAGAGGAATCAGTTCTTACAAGCACTAAGCAATAATCAGTTGTAATGCATGTGTGCTAAGTGGGATATTAATGTATTGGAAAGGTTTACAAGTAATTGTTTTAAGTATAACAACTGTTCCTGGCCATATTCAAATTAACAAGATGATCAGAGTACAGCTGCAATGAAAATAATATTGAAACCTTTCACTAACCTACAGTGGAGTTAACATTACTGTGAATATACAGCTAAATGAAGAATAATTATGTTGTGAAGTAAATAGGCTAACATTAACCTGCAAGCGTGATAACATATGGTTTGAAGGTATGGAGGATCGGCTGGCTAGAGCTGCATCCAAGATAAGCATAGTTTGCTTCAACTAGTAGATAAGATCGGACTTCAAGGAAGATATTTTGTATAAAATGAGTTCTGAGCTATATAAAAATCGATGTCACTGACTATGAATTAAGAATGTATAACATTCACTGGCAATTTCTATAACTGTTTTTTTGGTTGAAAACACTTAAAACAACAATAGAATGTCTAAGGTATTTTTTAAATGTGTGTTGGTGTCCATAATAAATAAATGTTGATGGAATTTTATAAAATTAAAGGAATGTAATCTAGGATAGTGTTTTTATCACTTAGTAGGTATTATAGGTTATAGTACCATAAAGTTATGATTCTGAGTTACTAAATTGATTGAAAATTCTGATAGTCGAGATGATCAAAACAAAAACATTTTACTTAAATTTTAAAACTACTATTTACTAAACTATTATTTATGTATAATATCAAAGTTGTTAATATTTAAACAGACTTAGAGTTTTAGAAATTAGTAAAGATCTAAAAAATGAAACATTGTTTAGTAAACAAAGAAAAAATTATGTAATTCTGCAATTTTAAAAAATCAGAGAATTAAAAAAATGGAAATGAAAACGATTATAATTAAATTATAATTTAAAAAAATTGTGCACAATATCCCTTTGTATGAAATTTGTTTATTCACTACACATCCCTGACAACCAGGATGACCAGAGTTTTTAAAATGTATGTTCACTATAACTTGAAATTTGCCCGATATATCAATAATAAACTTGGCAACAACTTGTCAAACATAAAAAATGAAATATAAATTAATGATATACAGAATATAATATATAAAATTAATTGCAAACAGTGTAAAGACAAATTTTTATTGGCCTACCTCACAAACTTTAAGAAATAGATCACAACACAGGACCAATTGTGAAAAACCAAAAATTATTGGGAAAAAAAATAATTGCAGATCTCGTTAACTCTTAGAATCACTTAACACAACAAAAAAAAAAATACTGTGAACATTAAACAGATGAAAAAGGTATAGGGTTGCACTATGTGGAAATAATTCATATGTTAAATTTTGAAATTAATTTTTATAGCAATAGTTGGACATACATTAGGGCGTACATATGAAACAGGACTGATTACACACAGTAACCTTTAGATACAACTTGTTCTGTGGATAATACTGGCTAACTGACATGGACTATTCGAAATATCTTGACTATTTCAAAGTCAAGAAATATTAGTGAAGAAGTAAATTCCTTTGTATTTTTGAATATTTTTTATTATTTTCATTTTGAACGTCACAACATTATTTAACATTTGTATAAATATTGTTGTTTTATGACGAAAATAAGTTTTTATTTGTGATTATAGCAATATTTTTTTTTTCTTCTAGTCGTATAAAAGTTGCTTGAAAATGGACTGATTAAATCTGAAACATCACAACAAGGGATGTGTAGTGAAGTGAATAAAGAAATTTTATCCAGAGGGATATTGTGCACAATTTTTGAAAATTATTATCTACATATGTATACATACAGTTTCAATATAGCAAACATTACTAATATAATAAATAAGTTAAATTAAATCCATGGAGCAACACGTTATGGAGAAATGAGAGTGATCAAGGTGATCAGCAGTTATTTTTAAACCTTAATTTTGCTTTCCTTAATTTGAGGCTTATGACCAGACACAACTCCTAAGAAATATATCCTTATGCGGGAATCGGACCTGGGCCTTCGGAATTAAAAGTTACCATACTATTAACCTGTAGGCTATAGGGATGTATATTTTTGGGGAAAAAATATGTTTATCACCACCATTTCATACTCATTTGTAAATAAGTAATATTTTAGAACACCGCTTGACCCATTTTAATTTAAACATTAATTTAAATAGGGTTATATATATATATATATATATATATATATATATATATATATATATATATATATATATATTCCTATGCCCCAAAACTTTAATCTATTTCGCTCAAGTAGAGTAAAAAACAGCAGACCTCAGAAGCTTTGAATTGGTCTGAATAGTTCTATAGGATAAGACGCAGTCACAAAATTGTACCCTTAAAATAAACAGTGATTTTAAAAGAGAAAAGCATATTTATTACTAAAACTTGCAGTAATAAACAAAATTTGATTTTAATTCATTAACTTTTGCCCAAACCTCAACAATTATTTCAATGAGGTCAATCGTCAATCATCAATGTTTTTTTTCCTAGCTCGTGAAACTTTCCTAAAGAAGTGTTTTGGTGGTAGGGTATCAACTGAAAAATATAGTAGCCAATATGAGCTAGGTTATCCTTTGTATACTTCATGTTAGTGATTTAAGCAAGTGATTAAAAAAGATAAAATTTTACTTTACTGGAACAAAGAAAAAAAAACCGATGATAATTTTTAATTATTTGGGTTCAATTTTTAATGACTAATTAACTTTATCTGCTCTCTCTTTATTAACTCTTAATATCTCTCTCTCTCTCTCTCTCTCTGTAACAAAAAATCATGATATTTTAATGTATAAAACAAGGATTAGTTGCAAAAAGCAAGATGCTTTAATTTTTTTTTTGTGTGGGGTGCTATATACTAATATTTCTGACAACTTTTGATCTTTAATTTATTTAGGGGATATAATTGTATGACTACCCAATTGTGTAATGATCTAACACAACGGCCTATCATATATACATATGACCCTTCTTTTTAATTGAAGAATTTATTTCCTTTAGTGAATACCAAAATTGAAACAAAGTCTTCTTAGAATAGTTTAGAGATAATATTCTTTCTATTATTATTGGCATTAAATTTTGTTTTTTTTATTTGAGGTATTAAAAACTTACCAAAAATCTTAGTAATTATTAGTTTAAAATAGTTCCTAAATTTTTCCCTCGAACAAGCTATATTGTGAGCTAGTTGGATGAGAGCTACAAGATATATTGTTATTTTTATTATATTGAAAAATTGTTGCTGTATTTTGAAAAGTTGTTTCCTGGATAGCTCCAGGTACCTTATCTGTCCTTGTTTTGTTATTTAATTCTCTTTCTTTTTTCCCCCTATTATGAAGGTAAAACTTCTGCACATCTTTGATTATATATATTCCTCAATGGTTTGTAGTTCCCTTCTCATCTCAAAGGTTGTTTTTTTCATATTTATACTGGTTAAGGTTATCTAATAAACGTTTTAAGATCTGTACTGGTAGTTAAAAAACTGAACTATTGGTAGCCAAATACAATACAATAATAAATTATTATATTAATACAAGAGTCCATCCAGTATTAAAAATTACTTCACAATATAATCTAAACATAGTTAGCATATTGAATTGAAATAACAGGGACCTTCTAATTAAAGGAACCCCTTACAGTCAGAAACGGTAAGCTACTAGTTACACATTACACCCAGTAAAAAAATATAAATAATAATTAATATTTCTTGTATCAGTTAAGAAATAATTAACTCCTTTAAGAAAGTTTTTTTTCTAATGATTGTAAGGTTTTTATGTTTGTAGCATGCATTGTTTAAATTATTGTATCAAAATAATTATGAGTTTTTATAGTAATTTACATCATCATTGGTTATTTATAATTTTAAGTGATATGATAATTTTAATCTTTATAGGTAATGAATTTACCGCCTTATATATCAAGAACTCCGCCACCTTTAAATGACACAGAGGATGATGAAGATGAAGAGTTTGGAACTTATGCTATCTGCAGTGACCTAGGTTTTGTTTAAATTATATTAAATTTTAATGCTAAGTGATGAAACATGCAATTAAGGGTGATCCTACCTCTTTATCTCATTGATTTTTTACATGGACAGCCTAATGGACTTTCCCCCTATAGACTGTTAAGAGGAAGGAAGCCTTTTTAATTACCATTTAGGTAGTAAGTAGACCGCATTAGCCAGGGTTCATTATGGGGGATGTCTGTGAAGTTGTTACCTTGTATTATAAAATAACCTCCTACAGGCCAGCGTTATAGTCTTGTATCCTTTCTTACTACATTGAGCCCCATCGTATTGGATTATTACACATCAAACTGTCTTCATGAAAAGATGAGAACTTAATATGTTATCTTTCGATGGTCAGGTGTAGGTCACTCCAGTTCACTCAAACTGGAATGGCACGGCCTAACTTCAATTTTAACCTGGGAAAGCATATTTTCTTTTGTAATGGCCCTACAAATTAACTCATCATTCCCACTTAGGCTAAGAAAAATATAGTAATCTTTAAAGAACCCACCCTTGCCCTGTTTTCGAACACATAACTGTGTTAAACTCAAATAGCCAAAGCCATCAATCTTCCCTTTTTTATCACCACTCTAGTAGGTGATTGATCATAGCCTCTCAACATTTTTTATTCTACTATCTGGGATATTTTTCTACCTCTACTATATGTTTTTAATTTGAGTATAATTGCTTATGTAAATTTATGTCTGAGCCAGAGTTCGCAAAAAGGGCCTTACGTCTAGTTGCTAACCACTCTCTGACCTCTCCATTAATTCTATTATTATTATTAGCCAGCTTAATCTACTGAGACGAGAAATGTAATGCTTGAATCAAACTACCATGGCATGTAGGTACCTGGCAAGATTTGTTGGCCATGGTTGAACTCCTATCATTTGCCGCTTGTGGTATTAAGCAAGCTTAAAGTAACTATAACCTCAATAAAAGATTAGCAGTAGATACTTAAAATGTATATATTTTTTATAGCAGCACTAGTATTGAAGATTATTGATTTTTTTTTATGTTTTGTAGGTGATGAAGTATGCAGTGCTTTTGAAAAAACCTCTCATGTCATAAGAAGTGAAGATAATGTTAGTGAAGACTCTGGATTTTGTATGAATTCAGTTGGACAAACACAATCACCCTGTGATATTAGTCCTTTATCATCTTCTTATAACAAGGGAAATGAGTGCATTGGTTTAGATAACCATGGTGATATTGTTTTAAATAGTTCAATAAAAGAACCAGAGACTTGTAAACCTGACAATATTAAATTAGACGACTCCTGTAATCATACTACATTCACTCAGAGTTTTGATAGCTTCCTTGGTAGTGAAGTTTGTAGTGATTCTTATAAACCCATTGAAATGCCAGACTTAAGTGGAACCTTCCAAAATGAGTGTTTATTTTCTAAAAACTCTGATATTGATAAAGTTTATTATGTTAATGAGAGTTCTAGTGTATTATCTAATGATGATATTTTAGAACCTGATAGTAATGACCAAGATTTAACAGATTTTGAGTACAGCAAAGCCATAAATCCTAATAAAGTTATTAGTCCTGAAATTATTAAACAAACCCCATGTCTTGAAAATAATTCAACAATAACCGAACAATCTAAAAAATTAAATATTAATGAGTTATTGAATCAAGAGTTACTTGTATCACAGGAAAACTCTCACTCTGTTGAAAATGATTTTACAGCCCTACAAAGTCCTAGAACCTCTACTTTATCTTGCACTGAGAGCAGTAGTGAATATATTAGTCATGAAAGAGAATTCGTACTGGTTGATGAATGGAGTGCAGAGGATGAAGAGTTTTCAGACTTTACTGGCTTTCAGCTGACACATTCTTTTCCTGAAATACTGAAGAGTGATAAACAATTGCAGGTATGTTACAACTGTTTTAAATAATCTCTTTCTCTCTCACCTGATATTGGTACAATGAACCCTCTTCAGGGTAAGAAAAAAACCATTACATCAGTCTTCATTATCAGATATTCACAGAAACATGTCTGTTGTGTCCTAAAGTTGTAAACTGTAGACGTTTTACCCACCAAAATTGGAAAACTAATAAAAATCATTAATTTTTTTAATAATAAAATCATATATACTGACAAAAATCATAAACCAAACAAACTTGTAGGTAAATATTTAATGTAATAATGACACAAAATATGTACAATGATTTCTAAAAAGTAGGCAGTACATTCAATATTTATTTATAAGTATTTGACATTTTCCCTTACTTATCCCCCCCCTTAACCTGAGCCTGTTCTATTCATGAGGTTTTACTGTAATATATTAAAAATGTATGTACAATAATATAAAAAATAACCACGTTTCATGTTGTTAGATAATTAATGGATAGTCTTGATGTATGAAAACTAAGCTCTAATTTGATGAACACTTGTTGAGTTTCTTGAAATATATATTTCCAGGCTTGTTTTGATTTTTTTTTTTTAATCAGCCTGAAGGTTGTGAAACATTCCAAGATGATATTACAAGATGTAAGAGTGGAACGCTCCAGTCTGCTATTGGAACCAGCATTGTTTGGGAAAGCTTACAATGCTTTGAAGAGACACCCGCCTTTAAATACCAATGGACAACTTCTATTACCCAGATGAAGTTTTTACAAGCTTTACAAATTGATTCTAGAAATATTGTAAGTATATTTCACTCTTGATTGCCACTCTATTATTACTATTCTGTTAGGCGTACATAAAATATATATACTACTGCATATTATAATAAGTTACATTTGCTAAAAGAACAATTTAGATTAGATTGAATGAGGAGGGATCCCAAATGATTGGGCAATTAGGCCTGTAAGTTCTTTTTGTATTTTGTGTGTTTAGACTAATGCCTCCATGTTACTGCGCTGATTTGAAATCTAAGCACATGCTTATGCACTAGATCCCACCCTTCCGACTTGTGTTTCCGTTCTCACAAATATGCCTACTTTGAATGTTGTTTTCTTATCTGTGCCTCAAATCTTTCAAATTTTATTCCCATTATTATTGGCATTCATCAATACTCCCAATCTTTAAATCTCGTTTTTACTGGTTTGTTTTCTCCCTCCAATCTTACAATTCATAAGTTATTATTAATTGGATTATTGAATTAAGTTGTTATTCTGTTTATTTATTTTTCATTCATCCCAGCAACCTTCCCTGCTCTTTCCTTTCCCCCCTTGTGATAATTTCTATGTTTTAATTTTTTGCTGTTGGTTCTTTATAGTAATTTCATCTATACATAATCATAGCACATCGTATTATACTTATGTATATAATATTATTCATAAGCTTATCAAATCTGTATAATGTTATGTATTGCTTTTTTGTATTTTTGTCAGCTAGACATTCCTATTCTGTTCCTTATTGTTATTCTTATGGGACAGTGTCTCAGAATAAAGATTTTATTTCACATGGTAACCTCCACTGACTGTGTTTGTGGTGATGACTGCATCCACCTCTATTGCCTGAACACAGTATTATTTTTCTGGAGTGGTTGGTGTACAATACTTGTGTGTATTTGAAAGATATACACCAGCAGTTGATGATCTGAGAGATTTCTTGTACGACCCCTCTGTATACAAAACTAAACCAATACTAACCTATCAAAATTTAGAGGTAGATTTTGAAGAAGTGCCTTTAAGGCTTCAGTTGCGGTTGTTTTCATAGTCCCAGTGTTACTTAAACATACTATTCTTTGGATAGTTGTTAGCTTAGACACCAAGGTTTATTTGAGGACAAAGGCCACCACACAATACCCCCGTAATGTATGCAGGCTTTATTATAGCTTTTTTGATCCAACTTTACAGTGATGGCTTTAGGGCCTAAGTCCTCCTAATTTTTATACTTGAGGAGTTCAGCTAGTATTTCATCACATCCTAAGATCTCTTCCCGTATCTCATCCTTATGAGGTGGCTCTATTTCATAATCAGCATTCATTGTTTTGCTGGCTGCTGCTACTACATTAATTATTTTAACTTGTGTCTTCCAATGATTTTCAATGTGATCTGTATGTCAGTTGAATCAAAGAGCTTCAAGCTGTCATCAGGAATACATAAATCTTCCAAGCCTTAATTGAAGGTTGTAAGTGGGTCAAAAATTATTTATACAATGTTTATGAAGTGAGTAAATTATGCTAGATGTAAGTGAAAACTTAAAAGTGATCAAATATACTGTCATTAAGAGTACAAAAGTATGTAGCATCTTTTGAAGATTAGGGAGCCAATTATATAATAAATAAATTGAATTAAAGAAATTATGGCCCTGAAATACAGTGCTTTACAGACCTTTAAAAGTGTTCCTATGGCATAGATAAGATTTTCTAAAGAACTGGCAGTGGCAATCCTTGGCCCCTCATTGCCCAGTGGAAAGATCTCAATGGTGTGTTTAGTGTTTAATTTGTTAATAAAATCAACAAGGAACAAAAAAAAATCTATAAAAAAACCACCAAATGACATACCATGTGGAAGTATAGGTTCCATGCCCTGGTACCTGGTGGTTGGTTGCCCTGTGTATTTTTCTAAAATGTTTTTGTTTTATATTCTGTACCATTTTGTTTCTATTTTAAAATTTCACATTGTATTTACAGCTTTCTGGACCATGGAATAAAATGAACAAATGTAGTTGGGTTGATGTAACTAGTTCATTCGACAGTCACATTAATACCTATAATGTAGATTACAATGTTACTTCAATTACCATTAAAAATAAGGTAATATATTAATATAAATAATTTAACTATAGAATCACTATAAATAATTCTTGGGGGTTCATATTACATGGGACACCCACCATCTTTATTTAGCTAAAGCTTTGTACAAAAATGTATTTTGTATAAATATATGTGGTGCAACATATTACGTTTGATTGTAAATTGTTAATGTTAAGAAATAGCTAGGATACAAGCAACAAAAGCTGAATGAGCACTGCTGAATAGGTTGAGGCAGAGGATCGATCCTCTGACAGAGTGCCTTTGATAGTCATGCAGTAAGCTTGCTTGTTTTTTTAATTTGAGTCTGTTGACAAGGTAGATAGATTATTGCTATTAATTAAATAATGAGTTTATATTAGTTTACTAGATATTTTGTCTCACTAATTCCATGAGAATTAATATAATGGTTTTATAGAACAATTATTTTGTAATATACTTATGCGGAATAGGATTGTTGCTGTTATTTTTCACCCTGTTCTGTCCCGTACAGCAGTACTTAAGGCACGCTCGTTAATCTGAATGACTCAGAAGAAATTGAAACAATTCATTAATTGTGAACATGCTCATTAAGAAAATACATAATAACGGAATTTTATGGGGTAAACATTGTGAAGTTTTTTTTGTTTAATCGGGTCTGTTAAAGACCATGTGTCCAAAGGGGGAAAAAACACATTTTGTTAATATAGCGGAGACATATTCTGGATGATGTACTGTTGGATAGGGATATATGGATTTTGAAAATTATGGACAGATCCTTCAGGAAATATCATGTTAAAGAGATGAAATGAGAAGGCTTTATCAACCTTAGTGATGTTCTTTATCAATAATAAGTTACGGATAGAATAATGGCACAAAATTTATGGGGAGCTGGATCTGAAGGATAAACTTTAAACAGGATTTAATATTAACTGAAAAGTTTCTCATTTAACTCTTATAATCGTATTAAGGTTTTGAGTGTAAGAAATAGTTCTCATTAGATAGTCAATATCTAGGTGCTACGTTTCGAAATTTCAGCCATGCCCTGGACGTGTACGTCTACCCTCACACTCGTCTCAGTGATCTTCCTTCCTCGTTCCGAAAAGACAGAGTGCATCTCTCCGACCTCTTCCTTTTATAGCTGTCTCCCTCTCTTCTCTCTCTATGTGCCACCTTTGTCCTAGCCAACCTATGGGCTCTCCTATCTACATTATGGTATTCCCGGCAACATGTGCCACCTGATCTCATAACTTTTCTGTCTCATCCTCATTTATCTAACTAAATACACTTAATAATTCTAATTTAATGAACTAAATTAATTTAATACATTTTGACCTTCAAAATAACATTACGACATACACATATATATTGTAGTGATATTTTGTTATTGATTTCATAAGAAATAAGTGCATTTAAATAGATAAATAAATGTTTCCTTTTATCAGATTTGTTAGGTGTGAAAACAATTTAAGATGCCATGGGACTATTAGCTAGGGGATTCTTGATTATCACACAATGCTAGACCATTAGTTGTTAATTGGATATAGAGAGTAAGTTGCTGGTTAGGAGTAAAAAAATTGAAATGAACCAACAATTCTATTCAACTCCGTAACTAGTTTGCAGTTATGATAGACAGTCAAGAGCATTTTTTGATAAAAGGTCTGTAGAGTGATTATTAATATTTGAAAACCATAGTTAATATGAAAATATTCACAAGTGTTGAGCACCATCGATGTATTGAAAAGATAATAGTTAAATCAAGTAAGCCTCAGAGAGGCTAAATGAGTTATTTAATCGACATCACTACTTTTCAGAAATCACTTTTGCAATTAAAAATAATTGTAATTAAAAATGTATGCCTTCTTTATTTTTAAGATTATAAATTTTGAGGTTAAAAGTGAACAGTTTAGATTTATAATAAAATAGGCCCCATTTGGCGTCAGCTTGCATATCGTAACTGCAAACAATGATGTTAGCAGAGCCATTAATCTTCTCCATTTGTTTCTCCAGATGACCCCGACACTGTTCTTTTTCTTTAATGTGCGAAATAAATTTTTCTTTAATTTCAGTTTCAATAATCCTGATGTTTTGTATTTTCATATATCTGACATGTTTTCCCCTGAGATCTGGTTTTAGAACAGCATCAGAGAGATTTCTGGACTTTTCTAACGTTATGTTTTCTAGGAAATAATCCTTCCATAGAGCTGTCGCTGTCTGATGAGAAATATTCTGAATTTACATTTCGGTCAATGTGAAAGTGTGGTCAAAGTCTGGGTTTGCGATTGCACAAACCTGTGTTGTGCCAACTACTTCACCACGAATAAATTGTAGTTGACCTCTCCACAGATCAGAAAACACCTGCCTAAAGTTCCATGTTTTAATAATAAATCCTTAGGTGTCAGTTTAGAGAGGGTGACTAGTTCACAACATGGCTGGAGCTTACTAGGGGGTGGGGGTGTAGCCCGGCCTCTAACCTGCCTATATAAGGCTGAAATTGGGAGCTTTTTCCATGCAATTGGAACCTGGAACTGCTCTCCCTTTCTGCACTGCTCTACTTGAACCAAGGCTTTCTTACTTAACTACCTCTGCACCTCTCTTTCTTAACCTTGCTATATTTTAGTCCGGCGTTGTTAGACTCCACACCTTCCTAGTGGGATTCTCTGTGCTTATCTCGGTAAAACTAGCACATCCTAGGAAGGGATCGCTTCCATGCGGATGACGGTTTCAGGGGCCCTACACAATGTACCTAGTAGCGCCTAGCGATCCAGTCAGCCTCTCTCCAGTTCACACTCGCCTTTTGGATCTGGATGGTTTTCTCCTACCCTCAAACACCGAGTGTGAGTTCGTGGTCATTCCAAGACCATGTAAACTACCTATGATACCTACCCTGTACCTCTTCTCCTGAACACAGTGCACTCATCGAGGCACACCTTCTTAGATCTTATGGAGTCAGATCATTACGAATAAAACTGCCCGCTGACTAGGCCACCAGCAAAGGTCAAAGACCACAGGTTTACCCATTTTATCTTTTTCTTTGAACATTTATTGGTTTGTTTTTTTTTTCATATTTAAAGAAATAGGTTTGCAGGTTGTTTTTTTTAAAAATAAAAATTGTGTTATTTCTTATGCTTGCTTCTAATCATAGATTACAATTTTCAGGAGATGATTCCTGATGCTCATTTTGACTGGATTACAAGTGGACTTATTAATCCTCTTCAAGGTAAATATTTTGTATGTGTGGTAAAAATTTTTACCTCTACACCTCTGAAAGACTATTCCTCAATCTCTATCCTTTCTAACCTCTTGAAAGATTAGTCCAGTCCAATATTCACAATTCCCTAGAAAAGTTCAAACTTCTCAATTCTTTCCGATCTGGTTTCCATACTTCACACAATGCACACTAATGATGTTCAGGGTCAACAGAAACTAAGAGTCTTAAATCTCTTAGATTTCTCTAAAGTTTTTGATACCATAGATCACTCAATCCTTTTTTCCAATTTAAAATATTAACCTTGTCCAATAGCTCTAGCCACTGGTTTTATTTATTTCTCTCCAACCGTACACAAGTAGTTCCTACCTGCTCCCCTTCCTGTATTGCTTCACATTTATAATTTCTCTCTGGAAAATTCAACATTTTGTTCTTCCTGGAAAAGAGCAATTGTTCTTCTATTGGAAATTCCTAAGACCATCATCCTACATCAGTTCTCTGTAACCTTACCTCATCCCAGATTAATTCCCATCTCAATCCCTCCCATTGTCTTTTGGTGTAATATATGGAAATGGGCTCATCCAATTTCTCTATTACTTTTCTGCATCTACATCAACAATCTCCAATCATCTATCTAACACTGCTTATACCACCTATATGCCGACGACACCCAAATTTACCTATCCTTCCCCCTCAGTGAGCTCCAATTTGCTTCCTTAATGATCCAGAAACCAAATCAGGAACTTGAGTTCACTGTACAATCTTTAATTGAATGTGGAGAAATTCAAGGCAATTATCATTGATTCACACCGCTTCCTCAAAATTGAATTATATTCCTATCGTCACCTTTCGTTTTATTTTTAATTAGTGTTATTTATTCCCTATTGTTATGTATGAGTAGCAACATTTCACTCTTATTTTAGAGTTAGTGAATGTTATTTACTTTTACTCATTTATGTTTTTTGTTTGTTCAATCTTATAAGCTAACCAGAACTGAATAATATATTTTACATTTTTTTTTCAGCTGACAAATTTATTTGTACCCTTATGTTTTCTTAGGTGGCAAAGTCATAGAATACAAACTTTTTTTTATTTCAGTTATGTTATTGTCATGAAATATATAACTTTATTTTTTTAATTCAACTTTATTCACAGCATACATATAAATGTTTTTTGTTTTATAATAAAAGTTATATAAACATGATCATAGTTAATATTGTTCATAAATTGAGTCTAATAAAATATCCTTATTTTATTTTTTTTCAGGGTCTAACGATAAGGAAATAGTACATAATTTCGAAGAAAATAGTGTTTCTGAAATCTCAATTACCAGAAGCAGAGATATTCTGAACTCTCTGCCAAAACTAAACTTTTTAAAATCAACTTATATTAATTTCAAATAGCATTTACTGCATTTTTTATTCCTGTATGTGATAATTATTTATTAGTATCAGTTTGTATTGTAATTCAACTTATTCCACTTTTATTTAAGTTTTTATTTAGTGTGTTTTCTTTTATTTGTATTTTTTCTGGTTTATTTATGAACAGGTTTATGAATTATAATAACAAACTAACAAAACTTCCTTTACACATTTATTCACTCACCTATACATACACATTGTGATTTAGAATGCTTATTTTATTCAAATAAGTAAATACCTTTTAAATATTTAACAAAAGAATATAAATTTATTAAGTCTAAATTATAAAATATTATATGCTCTTTCACATTTTGTAGACTGTATTAACTCTACAGGTTATTTTAGATCTATATTTATTAGTTTATTGTGTAGTTAATTATGTATTTGTTATGTAATGTTATATAACCTTATTTATTCTACAGAAGATTCATGTATATATATTTGTCAACTTCAAGTAAGGGATGTTAAAACACTGCTTCTTTGTTTATCATCTCATTGGCTTAAAACATGTCAAAAATTGTTTTTTTCCCTTTCACTCAACAAAAATAAAATGTATATGCTTTTGCTTCCAAAAAAATTGTAGTTTTTATATTCAATATTATATATAATTTGTAGATTATTGTAAATACTTCTATAATAAATTTCTGTAATTTTTAAAATATGTGGAACTGAGTTGAATTCATTATTGAACTATACACATTTTGTTCCCAAAGATCTGTAAATTTTCACTAATGAAAAATTTACTATGAATGGATGATTTATAACTTATTGATGCTAAGTTTGCAAAATAGTTATTTATTTACACATGCTTATAATTTCAAGTAAAATATATTTTTTCCAATCTTTCATTTATTTTTAATTTCAATCGTAAAAATCAGTGTAACTAAAATGTAAAATTTAATTTCTTTCATTTTGTCCTTTGAAAGATGTATTATTATTTTTCCTGGTTTTTTTTTTAAGTTAAAAAGTTTTTTCCAAATGAATTAATAATTCCTAAATTGCATTTGTGTAATTAATGTATTGTTTATATGCAATGCTCATAGATTATGCTATAGCGTGTCTAACCTCATTTTACCGTGGGTAAATTATATCTTCCTGATTTTGTGATATAAAGCTAAAATTAGGAAAAACAGTACATTTTTTTATCTGCTATCATTCTTAAAATATAGTATTTACTTATGATTTTTGTTGATAATGTAAAATTTACATTTTTCAAGGTTTGCTTACATAAACCAATAATTTTTGTTGATTAATAGTATAACCATTTTGGTAAAATGAAAGTTAGTTTGGTATGTCTAATGAATATTTCCAAAATCACATCGGAAGAAACCACCAAATCTAAATGAGATAGTCCATGTAGTTTTACATATTTTTTATAAATACATTCAGAAGATATTTGACAGTGACCACACACAATGCTGGGACCATTATTGTAATATTTGTTGTTTTTAAGGATTTTTTTAGTAAGCATTATTAATCTCTATGAAATTTATTATTTTAAATCTCATTATGTGCCTCAAACAAGTCTTTTGTGAGGATTATTTGTTAAGTTATTGTATAAATTATAAACTTGAATTTTTTTGTTAAATATTTATTATTTTCTGCTCATGTTCTTAATAGATTATAAACCTTCCTTGAAATATTTATGAAGCAAGGTCCTGTATTTTAGGCAAAGAAGTTTTTTTTCTACCTCACAGTGTATTATTATTAGCTGGAATCTGTTGTTGACTGGTGATTGGTATCTTTCTGGCCTTTCGAAATGCTTATTATTATTGTTATCAACATTGGAGTCTCAATAGTAAAATTATAAATTTTATGTAAATATTTAGATGAACCAAAAGTAATTTATACAAATATATTTTGTTGAATTTTAAAGTTATTAATCAAAGATTTTTTTTCTTTGTTGTTTTAATCATTACATTTCAGTGTGTTGTATTTTTATGAGATCATTCTTAGGCTGTCTCTTGAAATCATATACCATATTTTGTAAAACAAAGAATATATTGTTTAGTGTGTTGACCAAATTATCTGTATTTTAAATGTATAGCTGCCTCCATAGCACAGTAGAGGCCTGACTATTTACTGCTGAGACCCAGGTTTTTTAAAGATATTCTGAAAGGGATAGGTTTGGTCATGTCGCTACCTCTAGATGAAAAAGAAGTCATAAATTCTGTTTTTAAAACCATAATAGAGATTGGGGGGTAACAACCCCTGGCCTACCCTGGTAGCTCCTCAATGCTGTCTTATCAATATTAGAGGCAACCTTATTTGTTAGCCTTATCTGTTTAGAGGTGTACTATGAATGAACTTTTTTTTTATTGGGATAATAAAGATACATTATTGATGGAATATAGGTATTCTGCATCATTAAAACACTTGGTCTCTATAGTCTCATATTTGGGACAGGAGGCATATAAAGGGTGGTTCAATTGTTACTTTCCACACCTTTTTGCTCTCTTCGAATTACTTGGGTTAGGTGATCAGTATAAGGAAAGGAACATGATATCATTATTCTTGCTCTCGCAAGAATTGTAGGTCTGTTGGATCATTGGTACCCAAGGAATGCATTACCAATAAATATTCCACAATACCATGAAGTGGAACAGTTTTTGGATGGTCCTAGTCTAGCAAAGATAATGTGACTCGTTATGGGGTTGTTTGAATTTGTTAAACTCATATATGTAAGCCAATCAAATCAACTCCAGACTCACCAAATAAACATTTTTTTATTTCTGTTTTAGTTTATTAGTGTCTCCTAAAGACATTTGAGATATGTTAGGTATTGAGATTCTGACCATGTCTTAAATTAAACTGATAAAAGTTTAAAAAATACAGGAGGGAGAGAGGTAAAGAATGCTCTCTTACTATGAAAAACAAAAAGTGTATATTTTTGTTGGAAAATAACACCTAGTTGTTCATTATTTTGTACCATGGATTTCCCAATGAACGAAAACAAAATTCTGTAATGTGTTTAATTGGTGCTGCTGAATATTTACAGTTTTAAATTAACAAATAATTATGAATGACCTATAATTATTGATTGGTTATTACTATGTTAACCATCTTTGGTATATCAAATGCGCACCAAGAAAAAACATCTTCATGGCTTGAGTTCAAACAGGTGTTGCATAAAAATTATGAGGCTGTTTTAAATGGCTGACAATTGAGCAAAACCATAAAGGTTTCTGATTTCGAAAAAAATGAACGCAATCTCATTAAAGTATTTATGTGCCCTGGCATCTAAAAATGGGATGACAAGCGGATAGTATTGATAGTAGGCTAGACAATGTTGTATTCATTGAGGCGGGATTAGGTGGAATTCAGACCATTGAGTGTAGTGTCAGAGAATTGTTGCGAGGTTTCAGCTGGACTCGAGTCTGATTCACCTTCAAATAAAAATGGATGATTATTCTTATTAGCTGTTAGTTGAATTTTTTTTTTTCACTTAAAAGTATCTCTGCTAAGAGGTACTTAATTCCATTTGTATTCATTCCATCATATACACGTAGATACTGTGTATATGTTTGCACCTATTTAACTTTTATATTTAATTTTTTTCATATATACTTACAGTGTTTTATGATTTTTCAAGTAAAATTAAAAAGTAATTAATAATATATCTGACTTCTATCAATATGAGGGTTTTTTTTGTATCCCCTTTATTATAAATTAAAATTTTTAACAGAATACAGATTCTGATTTATGAATCTATTTACAATTACTTATATGTACTGTAGTTTACCTTCATTTTATATAATTTTTGAAAACTTTAATATGGTTATAGGTTTGAATGCTATTTTCATAGACAATTTTCTGATAATAGAAAAAGGTGATGGGCAATATCCGGTTTAAGTTTGACCGCTTTGTCTACCATACCTATACGCGTCCACCCATCCACAACAAGTCCCCTTGTGAAACCAAAAACACCCGCATATACCATATAAACTCCCAAAAATCCAATCCCGCATAGAGCACCTTGGATTTTGGTATGTGTTGAATTGGAGGAAAATGGAACCTTTTTAAAACTCGTATGACTAATCTATTTAAAAGGGCAATCTGACTACAGGAATCTATTGGTCTTTAATTATATGTTAGTAAACAGCTGATAAAAAAACGTATTATGGTAGCGAATAAAAGTATGATTAAACTGTTAGGTTGGTAACATTTGTAAGTTATAACCTGAACCTGGTTGTTACCTCCAGAGCTTTGTATGTATAAAAACCGATTGCTAATGTTGTGATGCGTGTGTGAACTGATTAATAAACTTGGTTCTTTTGTTAACTTGTGTTGTTACTTATTACATCCAAACATGGCGCAGTCGTTTTAGTTTAAACTGAACAAACGGACGTGATATTAGCCATGGAGTTCAACAAACCCTCAGAATTCGACGTCAACGTGGATAACCTCTCCGAGAGCTTTAGAAGATTCCGGACTGAAATAGAAGTTTATTTTGTAGCCACAGAGACTGAGAAGAAATCGCGAGAGGTCCAAGTAGCAAGACTGAAAAACTTATTGGGATCCGATGGTTTAAAACTTTACTCCACAATCACGACGTTAAAACCAGGTAATGAAACAGTAATTTCTATTTTAGACGTCCCAGAAAAGCATTGCACCCCACGGAAAAATGAGACAATGGTGATTTATAAATTTTTTAGCAGAAAGCAAGCAGCAAATGAACCATTTGAACGGTATTTTACTGATCTAAAATCACTAGTAGCGCCTTGTGAATTCGGTGAACAAGAAGAAAAATTGCTAAAATCCCAAATAATTCTTGGACTTTATGACAAAAGTACTCAAGAAAGACTTTTGAGAGAGGACTTTATTGGAAAAAACAGTTAATTTTTGTAAAACAGTCGAGATGGCAGAGCTCAACATGAAAATTTTAAAAGCACCACCTCCAGTGAAAACATCGATTGATACGTCGACGGAGATACTCGAAGTAAATCGGAAGCCACAAATGAAAAGACCACCAGAGCTCCGGGACCGTCAGGATAGTTTATATGCTTGTGATCGCTGTGGCTTCAACCACGCTAAAGGACGGTGCCCAGCATTTGGTAAGCAGTGTTCCTACTGTAAAAAATTCAATCATTTTGCAAAACAATGCATCGGAAATAAGCGTAATAATTGCATTCGACAGGCTCATGAAGTGGTGGAGTCGAGTAATGATGTTTTTAAGTTGGATTCTTTAAACCTGTGTGCCTGTGATGCTATCACTCAGGGGAAAGATGAATGGCTGGCCTTGCTTAAAATTAACGATCAACCGATTGAATTTAAACTCGATACTGGATCCCAAGTTAATGTTATAACAACTACTGCTCTTCAGAAACTTGATGCTGGCTTAAATATAAGAAAAACTGATGTACTTCTTGAATCCTTTGGTGGATTTGTTGTTCGACCGATCGGCTCTGTTGATCTTGATCTTCAAAAAGACAGTGTGAAAATAAACGCCCCGTTCATGATTGTGAATGATGACAGAACACCACTTCTGGGACTACGTTCGTGTGTTGAGCTTGGACTTCTTCGTCGGATAGACAAGGTTACTGTCCCAGTCGATGATTTTCTCAAACAGAATCAGGATGTCTTCAGTGGACTAGGATGCTTCCCAGACATATGCAAGTTAAAACTCAGTAAAGATGCTACTCCTAAGGCAAATCCAGGTCGTAGAGTTCCTTATAAAATAAAGAATAAATTAAAAACTTGCTTAGATGATTTATTGCATGCAAACATAATAGAGCGAGTGGATGAGCCTTGTGAGTGGATTAATAATCTTGTGATTGTAGAAAAACCTGACTCTTCACTAAGGTTGTGCATTGACCCCCAACACTTGAATAAGTATTTGGTTAGAGACTATTATGAAATTCCTACCTTAGAGGAAATAAGTTTGAAACTGGTTAACAAAAGTCACTTCTGTCTTTTCGATTTAAAAAGTGGGTTTCATCAAATTAGACTAGATGAGGAATCCAGTAAGTTATGTTGTTTTAGTACACCATTTGGCGTTTTTAAATATCTAAGAGCCCCTTTTGGTTTGGCAGTTTTGCCAGAATTCTTCCAAAAACTAACATATAAGTATTTCGGTCACATAAAGAATGTTTTAGTTTATTTTGATGACATTTTGTGTTGTGCTAACTCTGAGGAGGAGCTTAGGCAGACAGTTGGGGAGGTTGTTTCTGTGGCTAGAAAATACAATATTAAATTCAATTCTGAGAAAGTTCAATATTTTGTTAACGAAGTCAAATATCTCGGGTTTTTATTTAATAAGCATGGTCATAGACCTGACTCGCAAAGAATTCATTCAATAATAAATTTAGAGCCACCAAAAAATGTCAAAGATCTTCAAAAAATTTTGGGAATGGTTAATTTTTTAAGAAACTTCATACCTAATCTCTCTGATTTAATAGCCCCTTTTACATCCTTGCTTAAAAAAGAATCCGTTTGGCTTTGGACTAAATCTCATGATGAAAGTTTTAATAAATTAAAATCTGTTATCTCAAATATAACATTACTTGCTTCTTTTGACCCTGTTAAGACCATTGAGATACAAGCTGACTCTAGTAATTATGCTGTTGGTTGCTCATTAATACAAGAAGGAAAGCCTGTTTTGTATGCTAGCAGAACTCTAACTGCTTGTGAACAAGAATATGCACAAATTGAAAAAGAACTCCTTGCTATAACATTTGCATTCAAAAAACTCCACAACTTTGTTTATGGACACCCTAATGTGATTGTTTACACAGATCATGCTCCCCTAACGTCTATTATACAAAAGGATATCAACAAAATAAAAAATAATCGACTCAGACGGCTTAGATTGAAAATTTTACCATATAAGTTTGAGCTTAAGTATCTCCCAGGGAGGTCTATGGTTATTGCTGACTTATTGTCAAGGAATATTATTGCAGGAAATGTTGCAGATGATGTGTCAATGAGGGATGTTGTACACACCGTAGGTGTTTTATTTGATTGCTCTGACCAGCAACTTGAACATTTAAAATCCGAAACAAATTTGGATGAAACGTTAAATCAAATTATCAAGTACTACAGTAGTGGTTGGCCAAAATCTCTAAAATGTAGTGGAGATCTAGCTCATTATTTTAATATAAGAAATAGTATCACAGTAGAAAATGGCTTAATATATTATGATGAAAGGTTGGTTGTTCCCCCGTTGTGTAGAAAAAACATTTTGAACTTACTGCATGAAACACATCTTGGCCTTAACAAGATCAAGGAAAAAATAAAACAATTCTTTTACTGGCCTGGCATTCTGTCTGATGTGACGAACCTTGTAAATTCTTGTACCGTTTGTCAAAGATTCCAAAGGTCCAATATTAAAGAACCTCTGCTCCCTCATAAGATACCACCCATCCCATTCTATAAAATTGGTATGGATATTCTTGAATTTCGTAACATGTACTATTTGGTTGTGGTGGACTACTATTCTAGATGGGTTGAGTTAAAGAAACTCAAAGACAAAACGTCATCGTCATTAATAGAGTGTCTAAAGCCAATTTTCGCCTCTTACGGAATCCCCAAAATCATAGTCGCTGACAATAATCCATTTAGCTCTTTTGAATTTCAAAAATTTTCAGACCAGTGGAATTTCGTCATAACAACATCAAGTCCCCATTATCCCAAAAGTAACGGTCTTGCAGAAAAAGCAGTAGGGTTGATGAAATCCATGCTAAAAAAATGTCACCATGAAAATGATGACTTAGATTTATATTTACTTAACTACAGAAATTTCCTGTTGCAGGATTACAATATTCACCTTCCCAACTCCTTCAGAGTAGGACTCTTAGATCAAAACTTCCTATAAGAGATAGCTGTCTGGCACCTCATGTTGTTGATGATCCACAAGTTTATGATAAAAATTCTCAAAAGACCTATTATAATGAGCACAGCAGAAAATCAGTAGAATTTAACGAGGGTGATAATGTTTTAGTACAAGACAAGTATACTAAGTTGTGGGAAAGAGCACTCATTGTTAAAAAGCTTAAATTTAGGTCATATTTGCTAAACATAAAGTAATTAAAAAACCAGAAAGGTTAGATTTGTAATGTTTGTATTTGTAAGCTCTTGCTCTGTAATTTTGTGGCTAAACCTTTATTTTCTAATATTTTTTCTAATATATATATTCTAATAAGTATTTTTTTTTATTATTCTTTATTTTATTGTAATTACTTCCAAATAATTTGTTACAAATTAGATCATAAGTTACATACTATATGAACATGATTGTAATGTATACTATATTTTTATTTTTGTATTTAAAACTTAAGGAGGGGGATGTTAGGTTGGTAACATTTGTAAGTTATAACCTGAACCTGGTTGTTACCTCCAGAGCTTGGTATGTATATAAACCGATTGCTAATGTTGTGATGCGTGTGTGAACTGATTAATAAACTTGGTTCTTTTGTTAACTTGTGTTGTTACTTATTACATCCAAACATTTTGGTATGTGTTGAATTGGAGGAAAATGGAACCTTTTTAAAACTCGTATGACTAATCTATTTAAAAGGGCAATCTGACTACAGGAATCTATTGGTCTTTAATTATATGTTAGTAAACAGCTGATAAAAAAACGTATTATGGTAGCGAATAAAAGTATGATTAAACTAATTAGCAGACTCTGTGTAGTCTTTCCGAAAGACTCATTGTAAGAGCATCTCAGCTCGCTCGGGTCCTTGTCTGGAACTGGGTTCATCCGACCATTTCGTCAGTTATATAATACTAATTGTTAGCTGAAACATGTAGTTCAGTTGAGACATATGGTCTCACTTTCCTTTGTTCTTTTACATCCCCTTCTAACCCTCAGACTACCTGCCTCCGGCAAAGATCCCAAACACTTGTGGTTTAGCCTTAGCCAAAGAATGTCCTAGTGCTGTAATTGATTGTTATTTGTATATATACCAGTGTTTTGATTGTTATTCATAGTAAAGTTTTTAAAAATACTCTCCTCAAACAAGATTATTTAACTGGCGCACCGAACAGGCACCTGGCAGTTAATCTGAGGAAGTTGAAGGAAGAAAGAAAACTGGACTTCACTGAAGACATCATTCACTTGGTAAATACAATTATTATACACATTCTGACTTTATGACATCAGTAACTGACAGACTTAACCTCTTAAGAAACATTAAAGAAACAGGAGAAATGGACGGAACTAATTACGTAATTAAAGACTCAGATTTTCATTTGATCCCTACTTTCGGTGGGTCATTCGACACTTTAGTAGATTTTATTGTATTTTAGTATAAACTTAGTATTCGAATATTCATGCAATGCTAATAATTCAAATAGAATTGGAAACCATCAAAAAGATTATTAGCACACGTCCGTAATAAACTTGTAGGAAAAGCGAGATCATGTAAAACATTTTATACTGACATAGGCCAATTTCTTAATGACATTAAAAAGAAATTTAGAGACACTAAAAGCATCCAGAAAAGCATTTGTGAAATCTATGAAAAAAAAACCCATAACAATGAACATCCTTTAACATATATTGACAGACTAATGATCCTACTTAAATCCTAGAGGATTTAAGTGCTAGAATCAGAACTAATGAAAAATTTACTTTAGAACTAAAAATATGCAAAAATGGTTGAATACGATTTACAAATAGCTACCCATTGTAAGCGACATTTACACCCAGAATTAAACGCGCAACTTATTCTTGTAAAATAATTATAAAAACGCTTGAAGATATCGAACAATTTCTAAAAAGAGAAACCGATGAAATTATAGAAAGAATTTACGATAAACCTGAAAAACGCGCACTCCAACAATCAAATTATAAAGGGAGAAACTTTAACCCTCATAAACATTATGAAAGAAGAGAACAATATGAGATAAGAAACAATTACCAACCAAGTTATTATTGGGAAAGATATGAACCAAGACAACAATATCATAACCAACAACAAAGAAATCCCAACTACCTAGGAAAAAATTATGATCCCAATTTTAAAAGAACATTGGAACAAAGAAAAGACCAAATACAACAAAATGATCAACAAAAACCGCAACGATATACACCAAACTATAGCCGAGACAATAAAGAGAGACACGACCAATCATGGAAACCACATGAACAAAGACAGTACTTCAACAAACCACAGCAAGAAATTATTCAAAACGAACAACAAAGAGAGAACCAAACTGTCTCTATGAGAACAGCTAGCAATCGCGTTTACTATACAGAAAACGAGAAGGACAAAGAAATCAAACAATTAAAAGAACGAATTAATGAGATGTCCCAAAAATTTGAACATTTTTTAGACTTCGGTCGCAATGACAAAGAACCAACCCCCCGACCAGAATATGCACTAAATCATACTGATTCGTTACCCAAACTTAAGGATAAAACAGGAAAAACTAACGTAGTAGCCGAAATAAAATGTCATAATGATGAAATAATAATAAACAGTATTAAATTAAAAAAAAAAATAGACCAAAAATACTTGGAAAATAAAACAACAACAGAAAAAGAAAAAAACAAATACACTCAAAATAAGGAAGACGAAACTAACTATAGTGATGATGGCATGGATATTGAAGAAATAGAATTACTCCCAGTGAAAGATAGTCCAGAATATGACACAATAACTATAGATTTAGAGCAACTTATTCCCCAACAAATAGATGAACAGATAATACAAGACGACTTATGTTCTAATGAAGCGACTGCACATTCCCAACGCTCTTCTAATAAGCAAATTTGTGTAGTAAATGACGACAAAATAGTTAATATAAAAAAACACCAAATAATCATAAAAAAGGACTATTAACTATTCAAAACTGTTTGGAATAACAAGACAAAATAACCAACAAAACAAATCAATAAAAGAACAATATGTTCAAAAATATCATGATGATAAAAGCCTAATAAATGACTTAGTAAAGACAAAAATAATAAAAGATAAGACTGATCGAATAGAAAAACTAAACCAAAATCGGAAAGACATTCCGACAATTTATAATGAACAATTAATGATAAAAACTACTACCCATGGAAAGCATGATAATTGTTATAAACCAGTAGTAAAATATAGAGATAAAAATGAAATAAAGAAATCGCATGCTAACAATATTAAACAACCTCACAAGAAATATCTGACACATCGAAAATATGTTTCACATAGCAATAAAGACACTTGCACTGATTCGGACAATTCTATTGACTGCAAAAACTTCTCTTAAAGTAACTGAGCTGACTAACATTAAGGAATGTTAGACTACACATTAAACAATGTAAAAGTAATTAAAAAATACTTCAAAACATACCACTTTTATAACATAAGCCTATTATAGTCAGAACTAACCAATATACAAAAACATACTCCACTCTATAATAACTTAACAAACCTACCCTCTGATAGTAGATATGATACATGGAACCAAGAATAAAATTGACCTACTGAGAAATCATAATAGAAGACAAAGACGTGGATTGATAAATGGACTAGGAACGGCTATTAGCTGACTAACTGGTACTATGGACAAACAACATTATGACTGTTTGAGCCAATCTAAAATTTAATAACAAAATTTGGTTGAGCAATATAGAATACAAGGCTCTATTGAAAAACACTCAAATGATAAGAAGAATTTCATTTCGTTGACTATCGCTGCTGCTACTACCAATGTACTACAGCAGGGACTTCGTGCGTTGGACACAGGTCTGGGGCTTTGTCGAAACCGGTCACTTTGGATCGTAGCTTAGTTGTAGTAACATCAGAATTTGTTGATTGCCGAGATTAACTTATGCGATTAATTTGTCGAATCCTAAGTTATCCGTTTTAATCTGATGGTAGTCATAAAAGATACATGGTTCGGCAGTTTGTTGTATCCTTCGCCTGAAATCGAGGAAAACAGTCAGAAACCATCAATTAGGCCAGAAGCTCATGCCCGAGGCTGGACCGATCGCCGGACAGGTAAAAGGGGATTGATTCCTAAAATTTGATTCCTCGTTATATTAATTATTATATTATCGTTAGGTTGTTTTCATTATTTAATTCAGGTAAGGTAATAAATGTTGATTTGTGTAACCTTTGTACTGAAATTAGAATAAGATTTGTTGCCAATTCAATTTCATTGTTGATAAATTGAAATTGATAAATATTCGCGGGGAATTAAGACTAATCCTTAGTTAAAGAAATTTGTTTTTGTAACGTTATTTGTTGGGTTGAAGATAAATTTATCTATTTTATTTTACTTTTTTCGATTAACAATTCAGAAATTTGGCAAAACATGGACGCGGCGAAAGCGAATCGATTATTGCAAATTTTAAATAAAAAAAAGGAAGGGCTTTTCGCGAGAATTCAAAGAGTGTATGATTTGGCGCAAAAATATACTGATGCAACAAGTGCGGAAAGTTTCAAATTATCATATCCCTTGTTGGATAACACATTACGAGAATTCGATGATCTCGAAATGAGGATTAATGAATTATCCTTAGAATTCGTCGAAAATTTCGAACCGAAATTTACGACCTCGGTGTTCGATATGATCGAACGTATTGAACACGTAGCCAGTATTGTTATTCACACGAAATCAAGGGGGAATCTAGTCAATCAAACGAAAACTGAAGTTACAGCCGCGGTTGAAAATAAAGCGACACGGTTACGTACAATCGAGATTCCGCGATTTGATGGCTCACTGGAACATTGGCCTGTTTTTTATGAGTTGTTTAGCACCCTCGTCCATGAAGACTCGACTTTATCGACGTTGGAAAAAATGCAACATCTGACATCTAGGCTTACGGGCTCTGCATTGAATATGTGTAAACATGTAAAACCGACGGCGACTAATTATGAAATAATGTGGAAGGCTTTGGTTGATCGTTATAACGATGAACGCGCTTTGGCAAGTAGTTATGTGGAGGAAATTTTTCGTTTCAAGCCTCTTCGTTCGGAATCTCGAGAGGGTATACTTTCGGTTTTAGATGGCTGTTGTGCTCCAATAGCCACATTAAAACAATTGAATATTGGTGATGCAGGGGAATTTGTTTTTCTGAATCGGTGTTTAACGGTTTTAGATCCAGCCACCGAAGGGGCTTTTGAGGCCACCCATCGAGATAAAGAGCTTCCAACATATTCGGACTTGGTGACCTTTCTCGAAAAACAAATTAGATCTTTACCTCCTACCGAAACACAAATAAAACCTAAAGCGTCTAATTCGGTACAACAAAGAAAATCGACCAAGACAACTCATTTTCTTTTAGCCAAATCGGAAGAAACAAGAGGAAAAAATTATGTGTTTTGTAACACCGATATTCATCCGTTAAAGAGATGTGCAAAAATTTTGAAACTAACCCCTTGGAAGAGATTCAAGGTCGTGAAAGCTACCTTTCTGTGTCTCAAGTGTTTTTCCAATCAACATAGAGCTTCGGAATGTGACTCGGTGAATAATTGTAGGAAGTGTGAATTGGCACACAACACTTTGTTGCATTTCGAATATAGACGTAATGAAAAGTCGGAAAGTCATCTCGAAACCACCAAACCAGTGGGGGGTCCCTCGACAACCTTGTGCTCTATGAACATGGCCGCGAGTTCCCAGGACAATTCAACTGTTATTTTGTCGACGGTGGTGGTCCATGCAGAGGACGCTGGTGGTAGTCTCCGACCCATCCGATTTTTGTTAGATAGCGGTAGTCAGTCTAATTTCTTAACCACATTCATTTGTCGCAAATCGAATCTAACCGTTGAACAAACCTTGCGTTCATCAGTGCTCGGTTTCGGTGGATCAAAAAATACTGTCCGCGGTAAAACCTCTTTGCGAATTTTTTCTCGGTTTGATTCCAGAGTGTCTTTTACCATAGCACCATTAGTCGTCGATCGTATTGTCGATAAATTACCTTCCACGGCATTAGACGTTTCTCGTTTGGATCATTTGCGGCATTTACAGCTGGCTGATAACGATTTTCATTTGCCTGGTGAGTTTGATGGGGTTCTAGGAGTGGAACTGTTTCCGTTTCTACTGAGTGGAGCAAAGTTAGTCGACTCTCCAGATAAACCCATGGCGATTCATACTCCCCTAGGGTTCGTAATTATGGGGAAGGCGCCTATTTTAGGAAGTTCTCACTCATGTATCTCTCTCATCACTACCGTAAATGAGTCTATCGGTCCACTGGTCCAAAGATTTTGGAAACTTGAGAATGTCTCCCCTACGGATGAGGCCTTCCTGGACCAGGATGATATTGAATGTGAGCGGGAATTCGACGAAACCGTTCAACACGACGAAAGTGGCAAATATGTCGTCAGTCTCCCTTTCCGAGCGAGTCCTGAGTCTCTAGGCCAGTCGTATCATTCGACCCTAAAGCGGTTTTACAATTTGGAGAAAATCTTTTTACGTAATCCTGCATTACGTGATGCCTATTGCGCCGTAATTTCGGATTACCTCCAACAAGGACACTTATCGCTTTCCTCCGAGGCAGGTAAGAGAGAGGGATATTTTATTCCCCATCACGCGATTTTCAAACCCCAGAGCTTAAGCACACCTGTGAGGGTAGTGTTCGATGCTAGCAGCAAGACTAGCTCAGGGAAATCGTTGAATGAGATTTTGCACGTGGGCTCGAAATTGCAAACCAACATTGTTGAATTGTTGCTGAATTTTCGGGTATTTGCTTACGCCCTGACGGCAGATATTAGACAGATGTACCGAAAAATTTGGGTCTGTCCCGAACACAGAAAATTCCAAAAAATTCTGTGGAGATTTGGGCCTGAGGATCCAGTGCAGGTTTATGAAGTAAATTCTGTCGTTTTTGGTTTCACTTCCTCGCCATATTTGGCATTGCGGACGGTCAAACAACTTGTGTGGGATGAAGGTAGTAGGTTCCCTGTGGTTTCGGAGGTGGTACCCAGAGACATGTATATGGACGATTTGATTACTTCTGTCCCATCGCTCGATCATGCCAAACAGCTTTATTTGCAGTCAAAAAAAATGTTTCAAGCTGGTGGGTTTGATCTTGTTAAGTGGTCCACTAATTCTGAGCAACTCAGGGAAAAATTTGCAGTCGATAGTGGCCAGAACCCTGAACATAGCGAATTTGATACTCGGAACCATATTTGCTCCATTTTAGGTCTCCGATGGCACCCCGACAAGGATGAGTTTGATTTTAGAATAGTACTTAAACCAAGGGTGGGTACCAAGCGTGAGATTTTGTCAACGGTTGCTCGAATTTACGACCCTTTAGGGTTTTTAGCACCATTAACATTGTATTTGAAAATACTCATCCAAATGCTTTGGCAGGAGAAATCGGATTGGGATCAGGCTCCTGGCAATGCGATCGCTTGTAAATGGAATTTATTTCAAGAGCAGTGCTCTATTTTAAGTGCGATTAGAATTCCACGTTTCCTGGGCAAATCCCACGAGTGCCATATCACCTTGATCGGATTTTCTGATGCTTCTGAAAGTTATGGGCCTGTTGTCTACCTAAAGGAGGCCCAGAACCATGGAAATGCCTTTGTGCGGTTGGTTTCTGGCAAATCCAAGGTTGCCCCCACAAAAACCGTCTCTATACCCCGACTCGAGCTATGTGCAGCACTCTTACTGGCAAATTTATTAAAGTTCATCACTCATAGTTTTGAGGCTCGTAACGTCAGTCCTTCGATTAGAGCGTTTACTGACTCGACCATAGTGCTATGCTGGCTGAGCTTGTCACCCAGCCGCTGGTCCACATTCGTAGCCAATCGAGTGGCTAAGATTCAAAACTTGTTGAAAGGGAAAACTGGGCCCACATGGAAGGGAAACAGAATCCCGCCGGCTGTATATCCAGAGGCTTGACTCCTCAGGAATTGTGCCATCACCGGTTGTGGTGGAAGGGACCAAACTGGTTGGTCGAAAAGGAGGAAAGTTGGCCAACGCCAAGTTTGTCGCTGGACTTGGCAGAACCGCCGGAACAAAAGCCGAAATCATGCTTGATTGCCCGAGCCGAAAGGGATGAAAATAGAATATATGATATCATCTGTTCCTATTCGTCGTTATCGAAACTACGGCGAGTTATGGTTTATGTTTTGAGTTTCTGTCGGCTACTCCCTCGCCAAGAGTTGATCACCCGAGAAGATTTGATCAAATCTGAACAGATTCTTTGTCGAATCATACAATCCCAGCATTCGTGCCCTCCAAAATGGAAAACTATGTTCTAATCGAATTCAGCGTTTAACTTCGTTCTTAGTCGATGGAGTTATTCGAGTGGGAGGTCGACTGCCAAATGCAGCTGTTGGCTCGAATATGCGCATCCCATAATCCTTCCCAAAATCGATCCATTCGTACGCATGTTGGTGCGTTATTATCATTTAGCGAATCTTCACACAGGTCCCCATTTGTTGATGTCGTTGTTGAGACAAAATTATTGGTTCTCTCCGCTCGATCTGTGGTCCGAAAAGTGATACGAGAGTGTAACATTTGTTTTCGAGTCAAACCGAAAGCGTCTTTTCCACTTATGGGAAATCTCCCGAAGTGTCGATTGACCCAAGTCAAGGCATTTTGGAACACGGGAGTGGATTATGCCGGTCCTTGGCAAATAAGTATGGGACGTCGTCAGAATTCAGCCGTCCAGAAGGCTTATATTTGTCTTTTTGTCTGTTTGGCTACGAAAGCGATTCATTTAGAACTTGTTACTTGTTATGATTAGATGAATCATAGGGAAATAAAAACGGTAATAACATAATTGATAAGGTACACGTGGCTTGGAGCGAGAACATGAAGTATATTTATATGAAGGTTACAACAAGGTTACAAAAAATGGTTACATGATAAGGATTAAAATTATATTAAATAGTTATTAGTTTTTATTATACATAACAGTCTCCCCCACTATTCAAGAATTATTAATATTAAAAATAGTAGCATGATTCAAAAAGTATATGTCTTGTGAGGGGACATCAATACTGAAGTAATATGTTAGGATCTCGAAATCTTTCTGGGAGTCTTCTCTGACGAACAGGTCTGTTGATGGGACATAGAGGAGTCTGAAGAAAAGGCTCGGTTGAAGATGAATGTGGAAGATCATGAGGAGGCACAGCTGAAGCTGGCTCGGTTGGAGATGAGTCTGGAAGATCATGAGGTGCAAATTGAGTGTGAGGTTCCTGAGGACCTGGAGCTCGAGGAATTTCATAAGACTGAGAAGGGCCAAATGAAACAGTCTTTTTTGCTTGTACAAGGGTGTTTCTCAGTTGATTTATGTGACGCTTGAAAATTCTCCTTGATTCGTCCAGGCGGACAAGGTAATGTTGTTGACCCAACCTTTGCGTCACCTCACCAAACTCCCACTTTGGTTTGTTATTTTTGAAGACACGGATTTGCACTCTCTCCCCCACATGAAAAAATCTTCTGGTAACTCGCGTTGACTGAGAAGAGTGTGGTTTGGTTGGTAACAAGGCATCCAGGGAATCCAATTCTTTTTCAACACGTTCTCGTAGAGCATAAGGTAAATGGCGTTCTCTTGTGAAACTAGGTTTTGCCCCTTGTCGTAGCTGTAACTTAACTTCATAATCTGGAATGCAGCCAACTTCCTCGGTAAAGACAGTTGGGAACTCAGCTATTATCTCACCAGGCGCAGCGACACAGCCCACCGCAAGTACACTTGACATATGGTTTTTGGTGGTATCAATTTCTCTCAATTCAATCATTAAATCTCTAATCCATTGACGCCCAAGCAATGCTGTATGGCCAGACGGAACAATATACAGGTCACCACACGCCTTTCTACCTTTATATGTGGCGGTTACCTCAACTTTTCCTCTCGGAAGAATTTCGTTGCCTGAGTACGCTCGAAAAATGGCATTTGTTGGTTGGATTTCTAGTCCCAAATTCAATTTCCTAAAATCATCCTCGTTTAGAAGAGAAAATCTTGCTCCTGAATCGACCTCCATGAGCTGGGGGTTTCCATTGATTTGGACGGTAACGATATATTTATCGGAGTCGGGGTTTAGTTCGAAAAGGTCTACAAGATATGAAATGCCGTATTGATGTTCAGCGTTGACGTGAGAAATTGCATTTGAAGATGATGCGTAACTAGGTTTTTATTTTGTGACAGGGTGGTGATACAAACTCGTGAAACGTGTCCCTTACGGTTACATGACGTGCAATGAACTTTATCATAATCAACGCGACAGTCTGCTAGTCTATGATTATTTCTAGCACACCTTGTACATAGGTCTTGAATCCCTAATGCTTTATAATCTATTCTATTTCGGCTGTGGGATCTATTTTTGGCTCCTGATGAATGAAATTTATTACGAGAATCAGGGCGGTTGGACAAACGGTCTTGCGATTTTCTTCGAAATTGATACTTCCTATCCCTTTGTGGATAATTTGATGACCCAGATAAGTGATACGTGTCACTAGAGAAAGATGAAGTACCTGTATTAGACTGCTTTGAAAATTCCGCACTCTCAATATGAGCGGCCTCTAGTGCAGTGGCTTTGGCTAAAATTTGATCAAAACCAGTCACAGTTGACTGCAGAAGCTGTTTCCTTATCCAGTTATGATGTAATCCTCGAATGAACTGAGCTCTGAGGAAAATATCATTCACCGAGATACTTGTTTTCTTCCCCTCTGAATTTTTACACGAGTCGGAATTACATTCTACTTTGAATTCACAATCTCCTATGTCTCGCTGTAACGCAGCAACAAATTCGGAAATCGACTGATTTTCTTTCTGGGTAATGTTCAAGAAATAGTGTTGGGTCACAATTGCGCTACGTTTAGGGGTCAGCATGGTCATGAGATTAGAAACAAGTGTCTTATACTCAAGGGACGTGACAGGTTTTTCTGGTCCAAGGAATACGGTGAGTGCATTGTAATGTATACTACCCACAGAACCACACAAGAGCTGAGCTTTCTTTGTGGGATCGTCTAAATTTTTCATTGTGCAATAATTCTCGAAACGTTCCATATAACATGAAAATTTCTCTTTTTTTGAATCAAAGTTTTCAAAAATACTCACATTCGCGAGGTTGTTCGTGTCTGGCTTGGGGTCTTGTTTACTTGATGTTTGAGAGCTTAGAATTGATGTAAGCACACTCATGAATTCTTGAAATTGTTTTGCATCCATTCTTGATGATCTTGATAATTAATTCGAAAGATAAATAAACAGAAAACGGATAAATCAGCGAAAAAGTACAACGAAAAGCACTCGCGGTAAAAATTATGACTTACCGCGTATACAAGGAATACGAACTGTCCGCAATGTCCGTGTAACACGTCGCGAACTAGAAACTCGGATAGTTTAATCAGTTTTTTCTCGTCGCCAATTGTTATGATTAGATGAATCATAGGGAAATAAAAACGGTAATAACATAATTGATAAGGTACACGTGGCTTGGAGCGAGAACATGAAGTATATTTATATGAAGGTTACAACAAGGTTACAAAAAATGGTTACATGATAAGGATTAAAATTATATTAAATAGTTATTAGTTTTTATTATACATAACATTACTAGCTTGTCGACTGCTGCTTTTCTGGCCGCATTCAAAAGGTTTTTGGCTCGTCGTGGTGCTTGTTCCACGATATACTCGGATTGTGGAACAAATTTTGTCGGTGCTAAGAGAGAATTGAATGAACTCTCCAGTTTATACTCTTCCCGAGAATTCAGAGAATCGGTGGTGGACGGGCTGAGTGATTATAAAATTGAATGGAAATTCATTCCTCCAAGCAGTCCTCATTTTGGAGGAATTTGGGAATCCAACATTAAAAGTGTCAAATCCCATCTGTTGCGCGTCGTCGGAGCGCAGCGCCTGACATATGAGGAGTTCAACACTTTGTTAATCGAGGTTGAGGCTTTGTTGGATTCCAGACCCTTGTGCCCTCTTTCGGAGGATCCATCAGAGCCTTTGGCGTTGACTCCTGCACACTTTTTGACACTTACACCCTTGAAAGCATTACCTGCAGACACAGTGTTAGAATTGCCCTCGAATCGTCTCTCTCGGTATCAGTTATTGGACAAATTGGTACAGTCCTTCTGGTCCAGATGGAGCAAGAAGTATTTGCATGAGCTCCAGGTACGAGCAAAATGGACCCAACCATCAACAACGCGAAGGCCTTGTTGAGCAGTGGAATGTCGTTGGCGGAAACCAAACTGGTGTGTGGGAAAAAGGTTTTTGGATTCAACAATTGGAAGTAGACGTTTTAGTAGGAGTTTCTCAAATATTTTTGAGAGGATAGGGAGTAGGCTAATTGGACGGTAAGATGAGGCTTCATTGGGTGGTTTACCGGGTTTGGCGAATAGGACAATAATGGAATGTTTCCAGAGGAGAGGAAAGTGCGTCGTTCGGATAATGCAATTGTATATATAGGTTAAAAAGATTATGGCTTTAGGAGGAAGCTGTTTGAGAATTTGAGGAGTAAGGAGATCATATCCAGGGCATTTTCGGTAAGGTAAGTTTTTCAGAAGGTATTTGACCTCAGAGGGATTAACGGCTTTTGGTGGAAGAGAGAGAGGAATAGGTGAAGTGAGGAAATCTTCCACAGTTGTGCTGTGAGTATGGCTTTGATGAGAAAGGTGAGGTGTGAAAGTATGGGTAAGATGCAGAGCAAATTCCTCCGACCTATCCCCATCCGAAGCCGCCCAGGACCCATCATCACGACGGAGTGGATGTGAAACAGGTTGATACTTTAGGATTTTTTTGGTTACATTCCACAACGAGTTATCCCTGGTAGACAGAGAGGAGAGGTAGGAATTGAAAGAATCGGAACGGAAGGATGCCAATCGCCGCTTTACCAATCGTCAGTACTGATTGTACGAGCGGCGATCAGCAGGATGCCGGGATCTTTGCCACACTGTTCTGGAGCGGCGTTTGGATTGGATTAGGTCTTTGAGATGCTGAGGTAAACGATTATGATTATGGATTTTCGGGTGACGATGCCTCCCAAGCCGACCTCTGGACCAGAGTAGTGAAAGAATGCACTGCATCGTCTAGGTCTTGGGATGTTTTCAGGGACAATTTGAGGTTTACGGACTCCGTAAGAAGCTGGCGGAAGTGGTCCCAGTCAACTGGGCCCCTAATAAATGAAGGAGGAGGCAGTTTGTGAATTGGTCTTAGGGAAATGGTTAATAATAAAGGACTATGATCAGAGGAGAGGTCATCGAGGCGCGTGAGTGAATAGTTAAGTGTTCCTAAACTATTGTAAAAAAAAGAAGTCAAGGAGATCAGGATTTCGGTTGAGATCAGATGGCCAATAGGTGGCTGTGTCAGGAGTGATAATGGAGCAATGTTTCCGTGTGAGTGCAGACAGCAAAGCACGTCCTCGTGTATTAGTGGATTTTGACCCCCAGTGTTGGTGCTTCGCATTAAAGTCCCCACCCGCAAGGAAACGATGTCCTATGGAGTCTAGAAAGGAGATGAATTGGGAGTCGGAAATGGATTTATTGGGAGGGCAGTACACTGATGCTAGTGTAAGGGGAAAAGTGAAGGTGGTGATTGACACTGCAGTGGATTGAAGGAAATCATGTGCCACCAGAGGAACTATGTGGTGGGATATGGAGTTATGGACAATGACAGCGGTACCTGCATGAGCTGTTCCATCTGGGTGATCAGTTCGATAAGTCTTGTACTGTCGAACAGTAAATGGTTGTTTACTTGTAAGTCTTGTTTCAGTAATAAGAGCTACGTCAATGTTTTTGTCATGGGGTAGTGCTGTCAGTTCGTTAGTGTGGGTGCGAACACCATTCGCATTCCAAAGGAGAATGGATAAGGAGTCGGAAGGATCCACTTATGGATTTTGTTTAACGGGGATAAGGTAGGAGACAAGATTTGTAAGAAGGGAAATGAGAGGGGTAATTAGGGTTCTGAACTCTGTAAGGAATGAGGTTAATAGGCTAGTAAGATCCGAAGAACTTGAAGGTGGAGGAATATGCGAGATGTGTGGTTGAGGATGGGATTGAGCTTGAGGGTTAACGGGATGAATGGAATGCTGGGAAAGGTGATCTTGTGGACAGGGAGTGGGCGGTGCCTGTGACTGCTCTCTGTTACAAACGGCATCGGCAAAAGAGACAAAAGGCCTCAAATTTCTGGCTGGGCCGCTTCTTGCTGCAAGTTTTTTCTCTTCTGGCTGTCGACGTTGGTCTGTCCTGGACTTCAGCGTTCTGTATGCCTCGCAGCCCTTGTAGTTGGCTGGATGTCCTTGCTGGCAAAGCACGCATACCGCAGGCGATTTAAGGGGCTTTTTGCACAATTCGGTTTTGTGCTGCCCACTGCACTTAACACACCTGGGAGGGTGGTGGCAGTAAGATTTTGTATGCCCATACGCCTGACAGTTATGGCTCTGGACGATATTGCGTTTGGGATACGGTTTTAACCTGTACCCATGTGTAGTACAGGTTTGTTAGGTCGTATATCTTCTCAACTCCAGGTGTCCTCTCGAGATCAACAAAGAACAGTGGTAATGCCGTTTTTATTGTTTCATCCTGTTGCCTATCCTCACGCAACACGTTTGTTATTTGGTGAACTTATTTGTATCCGAGAGCTGAGAGTTCTTCTATTTCGTCAGCTGGTGTGGTCGGGTGCAAATTTCTGATCACCACTCGGAGTGATCGTTCCTGCTTTAATTGGTAGGTGTGGTAGTCTGCATTGGTTTCATCCAAATATTTAACAATCGCTCGATAAGTATCGGGAGAGTCTGGGGAAATTTTCGTATCCCGAGAGCGATTGAGGCACGTATATTTTCCGGTACCTACAATTTTGCTCATTGTGAGCATAGTAATTTAAAGTTGCTAATGTTGCGTACAAATGTAGCAGGCGGCTTGTTGGGCTGTGTTGGAGTTTTGTTGACTTCCATTTCTTCTGTTGGGATATTTTTCAAAGCCTCAAAGGTGTTTGGCGTGAAAAAAGGCGACTCTAAGGCGGTTTCTTTTTTGGATGTGCTGGCTTGTGGAGGTATCTCCTCCATGGAACTAGCTGCAGAGGAGGTCATTTGTACGTTCCTATTCGACCTTCTTGGTTTTCGCTTTACAGGCGACGGTGTTGGAGTTGGAACTAGTGATCTAGATCTTTTTTTCCTATTTTGAGACATTAGTTGTTGATAAAATCTCATTTTATCATAACAACGGTTTTTTTATTAGTAGAAAAGAAGTACGTAGCGCCGTGGGATTTAAGCTCACAACTCCCAGTGGCGAGTCACGGGTCTTGGCTCTGAGCCACTAGACCGAATGGCTCAGAGAACTATCGTTAGTGAACGTCGAGTAAGGCGTTGCAATATGGCCGACTACTCAATCCGATATCACTTATCACACTTCACTCTAAATATAATAAGCAATTTACTCACTCTTGAGGGCTCCCTCGTGGCCAGCTCCCTCAAGTTGCCTGCTGGAACAATTTTTTAACTGAACTATGGCCTATAGACGGTAGTATATAGTGTTTGAATGACGAGCGATGTACAGAGATGTTCTAAAAGGTAGCGCATGCGCAAAAACTTGAGCCAATCTAAAATTTAATAACAAAATTTGGTTGAGCAATATAGAATACAAGGATCTACTGAAAAACACTCAAATGATAAGAAGAATTTCATTTCATTGACTATCGTTGCTGCTACTACCAATGTACTACAGCAGGGACTTCGTGCGTTGGACACCGGTCTGGGGTTTTGTCGAAACCGGTCACTTTGGATCGTAGCTTAGTTGTAGTAACATCAGAATTTGTCGATTGCCGAGATTAACTTATGCGATTCATTTGTCGAATCCTAAGTTATCGGTTTTAATCTGATGATAGTCATAACAGATACATGGTTCGGCAGTTTGTTGTATCCTTCGCCTGAAATCGAGGAAAACAGTCAGAAACCATCAATTAGGCGAGAAGCTCATGCCCGAAGCAGGACCGATCGCCGGACAGGTAAAAGGGGATTGATTCCTAAAATTTTCCTTTCCAATTTCGATCTATCCGATCCCGAAACCCACCCCTTTTCCCTTACAGAGAGACGGGTCGGTGGCGACGGGATTCTGCTATTGATGGTAAGTTTGAAATTTATCGAATCTAAAATTATTTATTATTAATATAATTTGTTGTTATGTTTCACTCGATTTCAGTATTTGTCGTCGTTATTTGATATTACAGTCCACTATTGGTTCTCTATCAGAGAAATAAATTGAAAACTCGTTCGTTCTAATTCTGACCTAAAATTGATTATTGGTGATCTCACAGCTAACTTATCCACGTTCACAATGACAATGTCATAAGTGAAGTTGAACGTAAGAACTTTAATACCGAACATAATATTGAACAGATATTAAACATGAATAAACAAATTATAGAGACTTTTAAGACGGATATTAAATTAATAAATGAAAATTTTAATAAGGGTAGAGGCAATATGATAAGCATTGGCAAAGAAGTAGCTTTTCAAGATATTTGTATAACTTTAACCAACTTATATAACAAACTAAATGACTCAACGCTAAGACATACACAAAAAATGTAACAATAACTCCAAGAAAATCAGAAATATTATGGCTTATGAGCAAAAAACATTGTATTACACATGAGGAAATACTCGATGTATTTGTACACCTGCCACAATTTAAGAATCTTTTTGCTCATACCAATTCCTGTAAATAAAACTAATCTTTATTATTCTATTGATATACAAAAAAAACACTAGTACTAAAAAAAAAAAAATGATAATCTTTATAACATTAATTGTAACTATCTTATGAATAACTATTACTTTACTAACCCTACTTTACTGCTCAATGAATGTATAAACAAAATATTATATTATTAGATTCTACAGTTCAATGTAATTATACTCAACATAGACTATCCAATATTAATTATATTGACGATATAAATTCATATACTATTATTAACAATCGTAAGTTAGACAATTGCAACAAAAATAATACTATTTGCTTACCTCTAATATCCTTTATAATGGTAAAATATCTCAATGTAATTTTATTAAATATACTAACCCTAATGTTACATATATTGATGAACTAAATGTATACCTAACTATAAGAACACCTAAATTAGATAATTGTTATAATAACGACACTATTTTTCTTCCATACACTGATCTGATTAATGTATCTAATGTAGATTGTTATAAAGAAATTCCTCCCATTCATAATCACATTGTTGCTCATAAATATCACCAATTAAATGATAACTCCTTTAAAATCTAAATCGATAATATAACAACTATACCTCAATTAAATGTAACTCAAGTAGAATTAATATCTTTAATAACCAATGAATATAATTATATGTATTCTATATTATCCATTATTATTGTAATCATTGTGACAATATTATTTTTTATATGTCACAAATATTGTAAAGGCTGTTGTTCAAAAACTATCCCAATAGATATCCCCAGAGTTGTTTACCAAGTTGTCCTCCACCAACATCCATAAATCCTATTATCCTGCTCAGGAGTTCAGGACCTAAAAAAGGGAAGAGTTATATCATACTAATTGTTAGCTGAAACAGGTAGTTCAGTTGAGACATATGGTCTCACTTTCCTTTGTTCTTTTACATCCCCTTCTAACCCTCAGACTACCTGCCTCCGGCAAAGATCCCAAACACTTGTGGTTTAGCCTTAGCCAAAGATTGTCCTAGTGCTGTAATTGATTGATATTTGTATATATACCAGTGTTTTGATTGTTATTCATAATAAAGTTTTTTAAAAAACTCTCCTCAAACAAGATTATTTAACTGTCGAGGCAAGATTCGGCTTCGCGTAAATCGATAATAACGAGCCCTTCAGCAATTCGGTGGTAATGAAGAGGTTCGGTGGGAAAGCGCAGTTAAACTTAGATATTTACACGTAATCCCCCCCAGGGGGCTAAATTAGGCATTTAAAAATATACTATATCTCCAACAAGTGGTACAATCTCTCCTTTTGGTTATCAAATAAATAATACCTCTGTACATTAATATTCTGACCCGAACACATATATAATAAATTAAAAACAAAAGCGAAAAAAATAAGTTAAATAACAAGAGAGAAATGAAAATAAACTACAAATGTAAAGGCAGCCACAGTACATAATTATAAATTCTGCTAGAGTGAACTCTGTTATCAATGAGGCCAGTGAATGCATTAAAATTTTTCAATATATGTTTTCAAAATCTGACTTTGATGCACACAACATTCCATCTTCAAGTAACTAATATTGTTATTTAAGTCTCAGTTCTCTTGCAGCTCAGTGAAAAATTTCACACCTGTAGGTATATTCAGAGATGTCTCATAAGAAGTATTGTTTGTAAGTTTCAGTTTATAAGAATAACCCCCCCCCTTCCGTGGATGTCTTCATCTTCAAATCAGCTTTTATTCTTAGTCAAGAAACGCTCCTTTGACTTTCCTAAAGCAACCCATTTGACAGAAAATTTTGACAAACAGCTGGCCAATTTCATTTTAATTTTGAATGTCCTCAGTGACATCAAATTAAACTAAAAATAAAATGAAATTGAGTCAAAAGAAACTCGCAAACTAGAACGTTTCTTCCTTCCTGTCCGTGTTTGAGCCATTCTTCAAAAAATTCAATTTTTGAAATAGAGTGAAGGTGCTCTGCAAAAAAAAAAAAGTTGTACTCGAGTGTGGTGGCTAAAATACATATTAATGCAAATATAAATGGCACAGCTATGATATATTCAAAATTTAGCCTAGATAAACGTGTGTAAATCTTAATTACAGGTTGACAATTGAAAGTTGTAGAGCAAAGAAAAAATAACATTTGTTTTCAAAACATTCTTTCATATTGTTTGACTAACAGACAGGTTAATATTAATTAAAAAAACCTAGTACTCACCCTCAGAAATAAGATCCAACAGTAAAAATGTCCACACAATTAAGAACTGCCACATTTGTGACAATGTGACTGACCTAGTATTCCAATTGCACATAAACCATTAGCTAACTATCCTTATTTGCAATAATATGTATTTTAGCCAGCACACTCGAGTACAACTTTTTTTTTTTTTTTTCAGAGCACCTCAAACACGGACAGGAAGGAAGAAACGTTTTAGTTTTCGAGTTTTTTTTTTTTTTTTTTTTTTTTATTATTTGTTCCGGCATTTGTGCACCGCGGCCTCACTGAGACCTATTGTGCGCCGTCCATGTCTCTGTCCTAAATATGTGACAGGCCCACGGCCTTTGCAAATCTGAGGATACTGAATGGATCGATCAGTTCACATAGTTTGGGGTCTACAATGCGATCACTACCAAAATGAAAGTATCGCCTTCTAGCTAAGTTATCACAGTCACATATTATATGACGTGCCGTTTCTCCCTCTTTCTTGCAGAATCTGCAGATTGGTGATCCCACTAACCCCAAGTTAAAGAGGTGTTTATTTAACCGACAGTGACCTGTATAGAGTCCTGTCACACTTTTGAGTGTCCACCTGTCCATTGATAGAAGTGCTGAGCTTCTTCTCTTACAGGGTTCATTAAGAAACAGTTTCGAGTGTTCCTGTTTCTTAGTTTCTCTCCAAGAGAGTCTTGCCTTGTCCTCTATAGCTAATTTTATACGCCTTTTAGCGTAGCTGAGGCTGATACCACATATGGGTTCAGGTGCAAGAGGTGTCTGTTTTGAGCCCACCCTTGCAAGGCCATCTGCCTTCTCATTACCTGTGATGCCTGTATGTCCTGGTACCCAGTCGATTTTAACCTTATTGGCTAGCGAGAGTGTGTTTAGTTTTCGAGTTTCTTTTGACTTAATTTCATCACTGTGGAATGTTAGACATAAACAAGTCTTGGAATCTGATGTTTAGAGGTGTTGTTTACATTAGGCCCACTTAGATTGTTCTGTGAATTAATCAATTCCAAGTGAATGCTTGATTATTATTCTCATTTTCCAAACGAATCTCCCAAAAAAAATAAGAAATAGAACTTTTAATGATAAAACAATAGCAATGGCCAAATAAGTAAATCATTAATTTTCAATAATTTAACATATAAAATATTATCTTGAGAGTATTTTTCTTTGTACAACAATTAATTTATTTTACAACCAATTTAATCCCATATAATAAATCTCTATCCTATTTAAATAAATGTGCATGAGTTTTGTACGATTTTATTTCTAAATCGGTTGGCAATAAAATGTATAATAGAATATTGAAGGTGCAGGTTTTATTTCTTCAAACTCGTTAAATGATTATTTTCTTCAAGAATCATCATTTTGTAAAAATAAACATAACTAATTATTCTTGAAGGGAATAATTATTGATATAAATGAAAGTTAATAATTATTAAGCATTCGTCTGAACGAGTCCGTGGTTTATTGTAGAGCGGGATTAAAAGGGGCATAGTTTTAGAAGCAAGCCAGCCGTTGATTGGAAGTCAACGACAAATTATTGATGAGCTCAGCCAAGTAAAATGTGATGAAGGTGTTAATTAATAAGAATTTAATATATATATATATATATATATATATAGTGATCTGTGACAATGTGAAAAACCTCTAAGGCCACTGATGCTTGAATCTGCTATTTCAAGTTATATCAGCTAATGAGTGAGTACTCTTTCACGAAAGTAAAAATAAGTAGTTTTAGTAATTTAAATTTAAATTGGTAGTAATTAAAGTATTTAGCTTTATTTATTTAACTTGTTAAAATATTAATAGCGTCCAAAGTTTTCTGTCAAATAGAACATTAACTGTTCCCATATCTGCTTGCACAAATGGCTAGGGTGAAAACATATTTACTGCATTCATATAAATGCCTCTTTGTCACTCCCTTTTATTTAGCATCACTTCATTATGACAGGAATGCTGGCAATCGTGTACCTCTTTCTTGGAACGGAATTAATGCAAGTAAATGAAAACAAATCCAGACTGACTTATTGCCAGCGGGGGCTAAAGCAAGTATGCTGCTAAGCCAATAACGACACCCGAAGATGGAGGGTGGGGGGCCGCCCTTAATGAAATGTCATCAGCTCCCTTGGAGAGTGGCGTTTGATCTGACAGCGATTACAGACCAGTGCCCAGCCCATACCCTCTTCATACATTCCAGGAATAAAATAAAATTTATATTAAATAGATCAGTTTCCACACCGTTTGTATGGATTAGATGTTTTCAAAATGATAAACTGTTACGTTTCCACTCGGGTGACTGCCAGTATGTTGTGATATTTCAGTTTCCATATCAAGCAAGAGGCATGAGATGTTACGTGGAGGGGCTATTTTATTTAAGGAATACATGCGAAATATAGCCATATCCATACTTCCATATGGAGTAATAAGTTTCATTAATTAATTAGTTTGTATTAAAAAATTATATTTTACCATAATTTTAAAAATGTTATGAAATTAGAACTGAACGTCCTGATTAACAATATGCAGTTTTCCATTTGTCAACACGAAATTTACCTCTTTAGAAAAGAAGTAGTTGGGAAAAAATAAAGTAGATGAATATGAATCAATTAGAGTTTATTATAAATTACTAGTAGTATAAAACTTAGAAACTTATTAGTAGGATAAAACTTAAAAACTTATTAGTATAAAAATGGGGGTTCTGCCTGGAGCGATCCCATAACCTTGAGACATGTTTTGAAATTTGATTTATAGCTTCCGGTTGTATGATTTATTAAGATGACGTGTTGATCCTAACGTTAAATGACGTTTGATAATAGCGTTAATGGCTCGATAATAATTGTGTAACGCCTGGCTCCTTCCTAGACTCGTCGAGGAACGCTGAAAAGGATGGTTGGCAAGCTAAAGGAACTTCATACGGATTTAAGAAAATAATGAGAGGGAATATGGATAACACCTCTAAAACTTTTTTATTAGATAAAAATCACATGTAATCGATACTTCAACCTAAAATTAACAGCAGGTCGCAAAATTATAAAATATTAATGGAAACCTCAAATAATACAATTATTTCCTAACTAACTGTACAACAACCGTTTGTTCCATTTCAGAACGGTTACAACACCCCCTTCTTTACAAAAGAGGTGACTATCATCGGCTCTTTTCACTAAATATCCTCGGGGGTACGTGGCACTGAACTATTCACTGTCACCTTCACTCACTCCTCCCCGTTATTTGTAGACGGGACAGGCTCTTGTTCCTTCGGGTAACGGATAATCACCTGGGCCGCTGTAGGGGTGGACTCCTCTCGGGGTTGACGTGGTATCTCAGCCAGGCAAGGCCGATTACTTGCAGTAATCCTATCAATGTTTCTATCCCGCTCCACCACCAGCATCAGTCCTCCTGAAACCCCATCCGTCATTACTTCCTTGGATTCCGTAGGTTGTACGAACTTTGGTGGGTGGGAAGGGCTGGTAGAGGTTCAGGTTCCCACGTCGGGTCCAGGGGGTCATCAGAGGGTTCGAGGGTACTCTCTTCAATCTCCTCCGGTATGCTGGCTTCAGGAAGGGGTCTGTCTCGCGTGGTTGGTGGGACCGGTTCTAGACCTCTTGGTAGGACACTGGATCTTCCCGCCGTTTCTACTACTTGCCACGGCATTGGGCCCTTTCCTTTTGGGGAGCTAGTGGCCAATGTATTTGGTGGGGTCATGTGGTTGTCTCCCTCTCCTTTCTCCTCATCATCATCATCTGAGCTTGCCATCGGTACGAGTTCTAGGTCGTCTTCTTCGTCCGTACTGTCGAGCTCGCTCTCCGCCTGCTCAGGGAAGAGTTCCAGTCGTCCCAGTTTCCCTTGACTCGTCACGGGCCTTCCTCCATGTAGTCCTCCGTGAGCCGGCTTCAGCCTGTTTATATGGACCACCTGAGTGTTTCCTGATTCACTCCTTATTTCGTATGTGACCTTCCCTAACCTCTTGGTCACCTCATGGGGCCCAGTCCATGGGCAGTGAAACTTTGGGAAATGGCCTGGCTTTACCGCGGGTACATGGAGGTATACGAACTCCCCCACACTAAACTCTCTTTCCTTCCTCGTCTTGTTTATCCGCTCCGTGCGTCGTGTCCACTCTCGGACAATTCTTTGTCTTGCCTCATCTTGGGCTTTCTGTATCCGTTCCCCTAATTGTTGCACCACCTCGCCGGCCTCGTCCGTGCCTCCTTCGTCTTTGGTGACCTTCTCTAGTCGCGCTGGTGTCCGTAGTTCCCGTCCGAACAGGAGGCAGTTAGGCGAGAATCCCGTGGCCGAGTGGGGAATGGCTCTGTACGCCATCAAGGAATACGGGACCCATTTGTCCCAATCCCTCCCATCCTTTCTGGCAAAGTGAGCTAACGAATCTCCCAAAGTCCTGTGGAACCTTTCTAGTATTCCATTGCTTTGGGGGTGGTAGGCCGTTGTTTGTAGCTTGGCGATCCCTAGCGCTTTACAGACCTCCTTAAACAATTCGGAGACAAAATTTCGGCCCTGGTCGGTTAGTAGGCGCAGTGGCACCCCAAGTCTGGTGATGATGTTCTCTACGAAGGCCTTTGCTGTGACTCCTGCCGTCTGTTCGGCAATCATTATTTTGTCCTGCTCCGTCCAATTCCCTACTGCACTTATCTTCTCTAACTTCTTGAAAAACTGAGTGACCGATCCACTTCCCGGGGTCCCTGTCCAAGGCTTGACCATGTTCTGCAACCCTAGGTCCCGTTTTCTCCGGTTCTCCTTTTTCCAGTTGAGCCGTCATCGCCCTGGTCCGTTGGGCTAAGGACTCTTTCTCGTACTTCAGAGTTTCATTTTCTTCGGCAAACTCCTGGTTTGCCGCTCGTAGCTGTTTCACCAACTTCTCCAGTTCCGCTTGCTTTGCTTTCGCCATTTTCGAGCGTGGTCACGACTTCTGTGCTATAGGGATATTCTTGCAACCCTACCCCACACCTGACACCAATTTGTAACGCCTGGCTCCTTCCTAGACTCGTCGAGGAACGCTGAAAAGGATGGTTGGCAAGCTAAAGGAACTTCATACGGATTTAAGAAAATAATGAGAGGGAATATGGATAACACCTCTAAAACTTTTTTATTAGAAAAAAATCACATGTAATCGATACTTCAACCTAAAATTAACAGCAGGTCGCAAAATTATAAAATATTAATGGAAACCTCAAATAATACAATTATTTCCTAACTAACTGTACAACAACCGTTTGTTCCATTTCAGAACGGTTACAATTGTTTATAATGTAAATTTTAGGGATTTGCAGAGAGGAGCAGGTGTTGTTTTTGCTTTCGTCCACCAAGGTGTGACTGGTCTTCTTGCGAGGTGTAGTCTTATTTGTGGCCGGAGATGCGTGCATTCCCGGACCATTTCAACTTACTACTTGTTTTATCTTTTTGTAGCAGTCATCCAGCGTGTTTTTTATTTTTATCTGAAGTCACTACAAACGTATGATGGGTATTTGTTTTAATTCATGAACATGGTACAACCTGTTAAGGTGGTTACATAACCTTTATTTTTGGGATTTGCAGGGCGGAGCAGGTGTTGGTTTTGTATTTGTTTTCGTCTGCCGCTGTGCGCTTGGTCTTTTTGCGAGGTCTCCCAGTTTTATTTGATGGCCGGAGCAGTATGCATTTCCGGACCAGTTTTTTTCCGCGCTACGCCAAAATAGGCCATCACTGCACTTTAAGTAACATCGAAGCGAACATTGTGAAAAGATATAATAGAAGTTTAAATGACAGAATGTTTAAAGCGTTTAGTTTTAAAGGTAATTACAATTACATTAGTATTTTACCACAATTGCTGGTTGAATACAATTGTTCCTATCACAAAACAATCGCTACGAGACCCATCGATGTTAAATCGAAAAAAGTGGGGAAAAAATTGTAGCCAACTGTTCATTCTTCAAAGTTACAAGTGTACAAGCCCCACTTTGATGAAGGGAATTTTGTAGGAATATCTAAACAGAGAAGTCTTTACGAGGGGTTATACGCCGGACTGGACTGCGGAAATATTTAAGATTCTTTCAGTTCAGCAGACGCAACCAATCACTTACCTTTTAGAAGATTTAAACAAGCAACCGATACAAGGATCTTTTTATACAATAGAACTTCAAAAAGCGTCCAATCCAGATGTTAACCTCGTTGAACAAATTTTGAGGAAGAAAGGAAATAAACTTTATGTAAAATGGCTAGGATTAATAATAAAGGATATGGAATAAATAAAAGTGACATTGTGTAACCAAATAAAATGAATTACTGGTACTTAAAAGAACCGTTTATTGTATACATGTTACATATTATATTGATATAACAGTGCTATGAATTACACTGATGAAAACATTACTACAATTACATTTTGAATTACATTAATAAATGGTGTTTTTTTTTTTACATAAATGGTGTGTACATTTTTTATTCTACGTATTATTGTATTATTTATATGTATGTCGATGCATATATTGCAAAAATTTTCAATACTTCACATAAAAGAAGAACATCAGTTTTCAAATATAATTCCATATCCCTTTAAATTTTTTATATCAAATGTTTCCCAAACAGCTTTTGAGTGTTCGTAATCCGGTATACTGACGTGTCTTTGGGTGAGGTTGTTGAAAAGTGGCACAACTTGGCAACACAGTTTCGTCTTATCTTTCGCACGAATACGAGTGAGGGTGTATCTCTTTTCTCATTAGTAATCTAACCTCATTTCCATTCAAAAATATTTAAGACAGATGAGGAACTTTGTTCTGTAACGTTATTATTTCCCCATCGCCGCTGTTTTTAATTTTTCTACTAGTGCATCCAGCCTGAATGATAAAAACTTGAACCTAGAAACCTTATTTTCACTTTGTAGCCAGCAAACGTTCTTAAAAAAACGATTTATTTTTCTGTCGTAAGTTAAATAATCTTTGTTGAGGAGAGTATTTTAAAAGAAATGAAAGAAAAGCTTTATTATGAAGTACATGCAAAACAATGGTACATACAAATATTAAGAGTTATGATACTACATCCTACTGGGTTGGATGTTTATGGACTAGTGTCTGAGAGACAAGTGTGAACTAGTGGGGACTGGAACTAAAGCTGAGACATATGTGAACATGAGAAGGGTTGTTTCAGGAATTGGGAGGGATGCGGTCGCTTACTTAAAAAAAACAAGAAACACTAGTGACTTCCATGAAGTCCCGAGGCAGGTATACACTAGAAGTGGCTTTTAGCCTTATATATAATATTGGATTACAATATTCTTAGCATTATATAACTGTAGACGGAATAACATCGACCGGCCCGTTATCGATACCTAAGCATGGAACTATAAAATCGTATCCGGACAAATTATGAATGAATACGGGTATTATAAGTCAGGTTTTTTAAAATTTGAGATTACAAGATGAATGGACTTACTTTGGTCATGATCGCACACTGTGTCTCCTTCGGCTGGCGGTTGTTCACAAATAACAGTATTTTGGTTAGCGGTCGGTTCCTCATCCGTCTTGTTTTCGCATTCCCACAGTATATTTCTTCAACTCTGATTGACAGATCGCGTAAATACAGTAAAAATTCGTGCGTACAGTTTTTACTGGTAAAAACTATTTGAGGGGAATCATTAGAACAAATATACGGTATTACAGATTTTACACGTATTTCCGATACTGCACATAAAATGATTTCGAACCTTCCTGCTCCATGGGAAGTGAGAATCGGAAGATGGGCCTTGAACGAGGAGAAATAGACACTCAAGATCAGCATAAACTACAGTTGGTACTCCTTGTATTCTAAATGGGAAAAATCAAGTTAATTTTTTTTTTTTTTTTTTGAGGTTATTCTCATCTGACCGGTTTATGAAATGTATATAATAATTCCTGTTTTTTTCATTTCTTCAGTGGCGGTCTTATGAGGACAAGTTGATAAATATGTGAAGCATCTTCTACAACTTGATTAATATAAGATAATAGCATAAGTTTAAATATGTATAGTAAAGGATTAGATACGTTGTCTTATGTGCTTAAATTTTAGTTGTTGTATTTTTGTGTTGTTACATGCCAATTTCTAAATTAATGTTCTGTATTTTAATTATCATGGCAGTATTTATTCTTAATAAATAATTTTTTTCCTTTTTTTTGGGTGGGCATATGTTATATGTTCAACCTGCGACATGGGGAAGGTAGTGTATAATTACTTAATAGCGTGAAGGAACTTAGGCCATAGAGTCGGAGCAAGCCATAAACCACCTCCTCTTTTTATGAAGGCCAACCGATGTACCAAACCCCATCTGTTGGGATAAGGGTGGTCCGAAGTGTAAGATGGTGCGGGAAAGGATGCACGGTCACAAATGGCCATAAAGAAAAAAGCCTTCTGTTGAGAGTCAGAAATACGGTCCTAGACAAGAAGATACTTGGGGACGCGAATATGCGGGGAGTCAGTGGCGGTGACTCGCTGAAGGGAGGTGGCAGCCTGAGGGTGCCTGGATCGGCAGCTCTTGGCTTTGAAGTTGCTTCTACATCAGATTGAAGACATCGATGTACACTAGTAAGATTTAAGCTTTATTTGTAGCTAGTAGAATAGATGTAATCTGTTCATCATTTTGAGTTAATAGTAAAATCAGTCATTCCTCGTGAAAACATTTAAATATTTTGTTGTTTTTGTTAATAAAACATTTCGTCAAGTAAATTCTATTTTACCATTGAATCCCTTCCATTGGATCAACACGTTAATTTATTAAGGTAAATTTCTTTGGGTTTAGATTCAATTGGGACCAACAGTAAGTAAATTGAATATTCTAGATATAGTTGATATAGTTCGATGGCATCTCTAGAAATTAAATATTCTAATTATTCTACAAGAGCGTAACAGCGTGGTGTTTGTGGGTAAGTCAGGTAAATAGATAAACGGGTATATGTATCCTTAGAAAAGATACACCCTTTATTTATTGCCTTAGATTTTTATGTATTCGAATACAGTTGTGTATTGGATAGAGAGAGTATCCTGAATAAATAGAATATATATATAATTAAATCAACTCAGAAACTACAGAACTTTTTGAAAATAACTTTATTGAATAAACAATACACTAGGTAGAAAATAAATTATAAATGACTAAACTACTGTGACATAAAGACTGGATGAATGGGAGATAAATGGACAATCTCTCTAAGTCAGGAGCGTATATATAAGATAGGAAAAGGACGGTAGTCAGCATTGTGATAGAGAGCTGATAGGAAGCTGTGTCAGCCCTTAACTATACAAATAAAAAGTTTCTTTCCCCGTCCACCGACTTAAAGCTTTAAAGTTCTTGTGTATAAAAAGATCCTTGTATCGGTTGCTTGTTTAAATCTTCTAAAAGGTAAGTGATTGGTTGCGTCTGCTGAACTGAAAGAATCTTAAATATTTCCGCAGTCCAGTCCGGCGTATAACCCCTCGTAAAGACTTCTCTGTTTAGATATTCCTACAAAATTCCCTTCATCAAAGTGGGGCTTGTACACTTGTAACTTTGAAGAATGAACAGTTGGCTACAATTTTTTCCCCACTTTTTTCGATTTAACATCGATGGGTCTCGTAGCGATTGTTTTGTGATAGGAACAATTGTATTCAACCAGCAATTGTGGTAAAATACTAATGTAATTGTAATTACCTTTAAAACTAAACGCTTTAAACATTCTGTCTTTTAAGCTTCTATTAAATCTTTCCACAATGTTCGCTTCTATGTTACTTAAAGTGCTGTGATGGCCTATTTTGGCGTAGCGCGAAAAAAAACTGGTCCGGAAATGCATACTGCTCCGGCCATCAAATAAAACTGGGACACCTCGCAAAAAGACCAAGCGCACAGCGGCAGACGAAAACAAATACAAAACCAACACCTGCTCCGCCCTGCAAATCCCAAAAATAAAGGTTATGTAACCACCATAACAGTTTGTACCATGTTCATGAATTAAAACAAATACCCATCATGCGTTTGTAGTGACTTCAGATAAAAATAAAAAACACGCTGGATGACTGCTACAAAAAGACAAACCAAGTAGTAAGTTGAAATATGTCAACGGCACACATCGCCCGGCCTAGCGCAGGAAAAAAATGGTCCGGGAATGCACGCATCTCCGGCCACAAATAAGACTACACCTCACAAAAAGACCAGTCACACCGTGGTGGACGAAAGCAAATACAAAAACAACACCTGCTCCTCTCTGCAAATCCCAAACATTTACATTATAAATAATTATTATCTAGCCATTAACCCCTTTATCAAACTCATTTAAACACGTCATCGTAATAAATCATATACCCGGAAGCCTGAAATCATATTTCAAAACATATCACACCAAGGTCAACGCCATTAATCATATCTGACACCTCGAGCTCATGAGATCGCTCCAGGCTCAACTCCCATTTTTATACTACTGTGAATATTAATCAATTATAGTTTATTATAACTTTGCGCCAATGCAATACGATGGTAGTTTGATAGAGTAATCGAACCAGGTAGGTACAAGTAAGTGGCATCCAGAAAACGTTATATATTTGCCCGGGACCGAAAGTAGCAAGCCATATCCATAAAACATAGGTGTCATTAATTAATTAGTTTTTATAATGATTTAAAAACAAAGATCTCAACGCCCTGATTAGCAATATGTATTTTTTTAAAACTATAATTACAAAAAATCACTTTAACTGTGGTTAACACTGTGTCCGAAACTTTAACTTAATGGCTGTTGTTTTTAGAGGTATGTTAGTTTGCTTCGAAATCCCATTTAACGATCACTATTTAATTAGTTATACAAAATTTAATATTTTTTATTGTATCGAATAGGGTACATTAAAGATCTTGACGTTTGATTAATGACAGACAATATCAATTAGGACTTACGTAGACTAAAATAATTTTAAGTATTTAAAACTGTCATTATTTTTCTAAATCCACTGTTTTATCATTCTTAGGGCCTAATTAATCGACCACACTTCGTTACTAATTACTAGTTACTAGTTAATCCACGGTACAGTATCTTTAACATTTTTAGGGTTTCGAGGATTTTTTCAAAACAACAAATTTTTGTTTTACGAGTAGATATGTCTATCTGTCTGTTTAGTACTTAGTGAATCACCTGTTCGACCTATAGACATGACATTTTACATGGAATTAGTGAAGCCTACTTATGGATCAAATTGGATTTTTAAAATATATATAAAAAGGACGAAAAAACAGTCCTTACGGGACTCCGCGTCAGTTTCTACAACGCCGTGACATTTCGGTTGGGGATTCTCAAGGTGTGAAGCTTATCCGTTTGGCCTATGACGAGATAAGGTCCTGAGTACGGAAGGATATGTAATTTCTTTAGTTTATCATCCCGCATGAAGACATGACTCCATGCTTCCAACGCTTATGGAACAAAGTTACTCTTTGGGCTCGTTCTGAAGTGAAGGTTTGAGCCACTGGAGAATCTCCAAAAGATCGTCCAGTAGATGGTGATTGTTTGCTCCGATCTTGGATGGTGCAAGGAAGTCTCCTGGCAAGCAAATGGTATGACCATAGACCACCTCCGCGGTGCTATAGTCTCGTGTCGTTGTGCGTAGTCCTAACATAACCGTAAGCAAGATTTTCATCTACTTTTCTGCATTAAAATGCCAAGTTAGGGTAGATTTTAATTTCCAGTACCAACGTTCAACTATACCATTTGCCTGAGGAAGATGAGGACGTGTTGATCTTCTGCGTTTTGATATATTTGCCAGCCTTACATGAAAATAACTCTCAAATTGGCGTCAGTTGAAGCCAGTCATGGTTATGGCCATGAATATATGGTGGAGCCTCGAGAGGTATTAATAATGGAGGTGGGGTACCAATCTCAAATGTAGGTTGGTATGAAGCTGCAGATTGTTGATCGGCTGGTGGTTTGCTATGTGGGGTATCATCGCTTTTCTGTTGACATCATGGTGCAAACACGTTAAGGTTTACAGGAAATGTAAAAAAAAAATTAATACGAGGTCACTACTTGTTGAAAGGTATAAAGAGATATAAAAGGTGTTGATGCTCTCAACCAATAAGAACAATCCCAGTTTGGAAAAACAAACAAATATACGCCTCGTAATCGCAACAACTAAATGCATTCTCTATTAACAATAAATAAAATGTCTACGTTCAGTTGAGGAAATACTTGTATAGTGAGTTGCTGATGAAAGTTTCTGGCTTAATATGGAGATGAGGCCGGTATCGATTGTAGGTCCTTAATCTGGCTTGTACAATCGATAAACAGATGGTTACAAGTAGTTACTCACCTGCTTGTTGGCCCTCACAAATAAATACTAAAAAGGCATCTGCGTGACACAACGATATGAGCGTCTCCTAGGATGTCTTCGGATGGCTAGCTGTTATTTGTAGGATTCCACGGGGTGTGCTGACAACCAGTAAATATGAAGCATGGTGGATGTTAGGCAAGAGAAAATTCTAGAGGGTGGTGGAGCTGTAGTTCTGTTGGCAGAAGTATAAAGGTGAAACAAATGGAATCTTGTGTTTCGGGAGTCTAGGTTTGAACCCCAGGATATTGTTTATTTAATGTTCCAACGATTTCAATAAGTTTTTTGTTGATCATTTTGCTACTTGCCATTTAAAAAAGTAATTTACAGTGCCCGAGAAGGTTTACCAATATATAATAACGTATTTTTAAAGCAGTTTTTCCACATGCTTTGATTTTTTTTTGGTATAAATCAAATCTTTATTGTGATAAAATTACGATCCTATTGTTTACTGGGAATCAGTAATTGTGTTCAATGTTCTCATTCATACCACATTTACAATTCCTTATTCACTCCCTCATGCATACAGTATTTACAAACAACCCACAGACCTCCCAAATCAATATGGTTGTCACTTTCCTCGCATGTGAAAGAGGAAGCGGAGTCTTGGGAACTCTCCCACGCTCCTCTATCAGCCGCGTCACCGGATACGAGCCAGTGGCTTACCCAAGAGTGTGAGAGCCACAGACGCTCAATACATGATAGAAGAAACTGGACATTGCCAGGACTCCCACTATCTTGTATTTATAACTGGTCACAAGGCCACTGTTGCTTTAGTCTCCGATGAGGATGGAAACACATCCTTATGTGTGGCGCAGTGTAATGACTGTGCTAGGGGATTAGGGTGGTTGGATAGATTTCCACGGAATTTAATGGACTTGGAAGGGATGACTTCAAGAATGTAGGGTATATAAAGATCGTTATCGTTAAAGGGTTATGTTTCTAACGTAATAAGGGGCATTGACTATTGTTCTCAGGACGTTTGATTGAAAGGATTGGATACACAGGATGGAATGTCCAGATTGTTTTAAGCATAAAATAATAAATATGTAATTCATTTTCTACTGAGAGATGGGATCTCCTTCGAAGTAGTCTGTACAGTTGCCCAAAGTATCTGTTTAGTTCTAGTCTTTTTAGCCTCGTGTGTGGTATGGTATGGAGTCAGCCTTCTGTCGAGATGGAAGTGCAAGTACCGTACTGTCTCGAATACTGGAAGAGGAATGGAATTTGCACCAATACTCGATCCCATCAAGGTGTTATGGGTTTGAAGGTTATGGGATGCTATATCGAGCTCAGTGTGGGATGGCAGGACTGCAGTGTCACCTGAAAAATGTTGCCAATAAGGCATTGGGGGTAGAGGAGACATCAGGGGTGTATAGGTTATAGAGGACGGGACCCTGCCCTGTGGAACTCCTGTTTTTATGGGATAGTAGTTATAGTTATGGAATAGAGTATTGAAAGTCACAGTGGACTTGGAAGAAGCGGTTTGAGAGGTAGGACTGTAGGATTAGGAAAAGGGTCTGTGGTAAACATGTTTGTAAAGCAAACCTGCGTGCCAAACCCTGTCAAAAGCCTGAGCTATGTCCCGAAAGGCCGCAGTAAGTTACTGTTTGAAGGGCTGAGAATATATGATCAACAACGCCAAGGCCTTGTGAAGTGAGGAAATCTTTAACAGTTGTGCCATGAGTATGGTTTTGATGAGGAAGGTGAGGTGTGAAAGTATGGGAAAGATACAGAGCGAATTCCTCCGACCTATCCCCATCCGAAGCTGCCCAGGACCCATCATCACGACGGAGTGGGTGTGAGACTGGATGATATTTTACGATTTTTTAGTTATACTCCAAAGAGAGTTATCCCTGGTAGACAGAGAGGAGATGGGGAAATTAAAATAATCGGATCTGAATGGTGCCAATTGCCGCTTTACCAATCTGCAGTAATGATTGTACGAGCGACGATCAGCAGGATGTCAGGTTCTTTACCACACTGTTCTGGAGCGGCGTTTGGAATGGATTATATCTTTGAGATGCTGAGGTAAAGGATTTGGATGGCTGTGGGGCGACGATGACTCCTAAGACGACCTCTGGATCAAAGCAGTGAACGAATGCACTGCATCGTCTAGGTTCCATCACGTTTCCATGTTAGTGTAGACCGCAAAGCACATCCTCGTGTATTCGTGGAGACTGGAGCCCCAATGTTGATGCTTCACGTTACAGCCCCTCCCACAAGGAAACGATGCCCTACGGTGTTTAGAAAGGAGATGAATTGGGAATCGGAAATGGATTTACTAGGAGGGCACTGATGCCAGGGTGAGGGGGTAATTGAAGGTGCTGGTTGACACTGCAGTTGACTGAAGGAAATCATGTGCTACAAAAGGAACTATGTGATGTGAAATGGAGTTATGGACTATGACAGCGGTAACTGCGTGTGCTCTTCTATCTGGGTGATCAGCTCGGTAAGTCTGGTTCTGTCGAACTGTAAATGGTCGTATACTCGTAAGTCTCGTTTCAGTGATGAGAGCTACATCGATGTTTTTGTCGTAGAGTAGTGCTGTCAGTTCGTTAGTGTGGGTGCGAATACCATTCGCATTCCAAAGGAGAATTGATAAGGAGTCGGAAGGATCTACTTATGGATTTTGTTTAACAGGGATAAGGTAGGTGACAAGATTTGTTAGAGGGGAAATAAGAGGGGTAATTTAGGGCTCTGAATTCCGTAAGGAATGAGATTAATAGGCTAGTGAGATCTGAAGAGCTTGAAGGTGGAGGAATATGCGAAATGTGTCGTTAGGGATAGGATTGGGTTTGCTGGTTGCCGGGATTAACGGAATGCTGGGGAAGAGGAACTTGCGGACGGTGGAGTGGGCAATGCCTGTGACTATTCTCTATACCGAACTGCATCGGCAAGAGACAAGAGACAGAAGGCCTAAAATTTCTGGTGGGCCGCTTCTTGAGCTGTCTGTGGCTGGCTTCTCTTCTTCTGGCCGACGACGTTGTTCGTTGCTAGACTTCAGGATTCTTTAAGCCTCGCAGCCCTTATAGATGGCCGGAAGGTCTTGTGGGCAGAGCACGCATACTGCAGGCGATTTCAGGGGCTTCTACGAAAATGGTGATAAGGAAAAAGGTTTTTGCATTCAACAGTTGAAAGTAGACGTTTTAATAGGAGTTTTTTAAAATGATTTTTGAGAGGATAGGGAGTAGGCAAATTGGACGGTAAGATAAGGCGTCATTGGATGGGTATAGCGAATATTACTTTTTGATCAGAGTAGTTATAGATGCACTGCATCTTCTAGGTCTTGGGATGTTTTCAGGGACACTTTGAGGGCTACCGATTTTTTTTAATTTAAAGGAACTCTCCGACTCTTGCCTTAAGACGTCTCTCTATATTTCTCAACGTCCTTTATTTTTTTTATGTATATATAATTAAATAATTGCTCTCACAAAATCTCTTTTCAAAAAGCACTTTATTAGAATAGAAGATATAAAGGTTACAGAGGTGACTGGCCTATTATAAGCGCGCCAGAGACTAGTTAATTACTTGTACATAGATACGAGCAGACTGAGCCTTTTTAGTGTGAGGAGAGGGGGTGAGTTAATACTGAGTCAGGATTATCTGAGGTCCTTTAACTCCTACATAGCGAAGATTGGACATTACTCCTGGAATGTTAGGAATAGAATTTTCATACATTTTTATCACAGGAAAGGTTTGTACAGGTGCAGTAGGAATGAGTACAGGAGTTTTAGTTTTACATGGTTTGCAATAATAGTACAAGTTTTCTAGTGCTAAAATAATAGTTACAGCAATAGTTATTGTTCAATACAAATAGTTTACATTATTTAGAGTGCTTATTTCTACAAAAGCAGCTATGGTTACTGTAGCGACCGCTAACTACATAAGATAAATCACCCTATACTCTATTGCATATATATTGTAAGCAAAAGTAAAAGAACATGAACTAAATGTATTATAGACAAATGTAAATGAACAAATATAAATCATTGTAAATGTGTTAAGCAATAAAAGGCGGGGGCCGAGCAAGTCACATGAGACGGGTCACCAGCTGTCAGTCATAAACATAAACAACCCTTTTGGGGCCTCTCTACCTCCAGGGTACAGGGCTGCCGGGTAGTTAGGCGTCGGTCGCGGTTCCTCACCACATGTGTGAAAACCAACCTCCGGCCTAGGCAACCTTGCAGCCCTCCCGGTAGGCAAGGGGAGAGTGTATTTAAGTCGGGCTCCTGGCCCTGTTAATGAGTCTCTCGCGAACTTTACTCAGTGACGCTTGGTTTCCGCTCGACTTCTGAAATCTTGACTAATTCTTTATGAAAAACCTCTGTACCTCTTCTCTTGAACATAGTGCATTGTCGGGGCACATACCTATCAAAAATGGAGTCAGATAGTAACGCCGTCATGAAACGATTGTCCAGGTTATAAACTCGAACAATCCGCACTTGTCACCAGCGTCACTAGCGGTGATCAGGCACCCACCCCCCTAGTGACGACCCGATAGTTACGTTTAATTCATCTAATTTTTCATAATGTCTAAGTTTAAAAATTATAAATTGGTTTAATTACATGATTATAATTATGAACATAAGTTTTATTAAATATACAGTCATTTCCAGCAGTATTAACCAGAGCTATGCTAGGTAAAAAGGTTCGTTATGGCAATTGATTGACTTAGTTTGATCAAATGTTATATAGACTTTCAAATAGTCATTAAATCTAATATTAGTTAATACATTGTTATAGGTATAGTTTTGATTATTTGCATAGTTTATTATATTTAACATACATTGGTTAGTTATTAATTCTAATTGATTACAATAATAAATTTTATTATAAATACATTTCCCTTTAAATAGTTGATTATCTTTTTTTTTCTTATAACAATAAATTCCTAATGCTAATGAAATAAAAATAACCTAATTCTTGAACAGCAAAACAAATTGATCGTTTAATAGCAAACTAGCGTAATCCTTAAACGGCAAGCTAGTTTGATCCTTAAAGAGTGCAATAGTTTAACCTTTAATAGCAAAGAAAGTTAATTCCTAAGCAGTAAAACAATTTAATCTTTAAGAATAAAAATAGCCAAATCCTAAAATAGAAAAATAGTATAATCCTTAAATAGCAGATTCTTTGTACTTTAAAGGATCCGTAGACGGCTGTTTTGAATAAATAGAATTACAGCAATTCACCTTGGTGTATATAAGTATTATATAAAACACTTCGGAGTTGTATTAGTTCCGTATCCGAATTTTGGTACACATTATAAGAATTTTAAACAATATGTTAACCTACAGAAAATATTTAAAAAATATTAAATAGTGATTTAAACTATCTATCAGACAATCGTTGCAATTAATATACCTTCTCTTAATATAATCGTTAGCACTTGTATACGAAAACAAATGAGAATAAAATGTAATTAAATAATTATCATTAATTAAATAAATTTACATTAATTAAATAAATTTACATTGTTTATAGTCATCGTTATTAATGATGTTGTTAATACATTGGTTATCATATATAATAAGATTTGTAAAATAATAAAATTCAGAATATATGCATTTTGCTTGATAAAGTATGTTTTGTTTATTAATAATTAATTGATTACTTATGTCTAATTCTTTATAGGTTTAATTTATATACATAGGAATTGGTTTATTGAGATATCCTTTGTAGGATTCTACATGAATTGGGAGTTTTGTGAATACATGAAAGGTATCTTTATACATAGTACAGTAAATTCGAGTGTTGTCGTTGCTTGCTTGACATCGTTGATGTTGTGTTGACAGTTATGTTGCTGTCGTTGGATAGGAGTGTTATATTCTCAGGCATATGTTCTAGTATGCCATGTAAGAGTTTTGCATGAATAATGCCTTTCTTGCAAAATTCTATAGATAATAATAATTCAGTAAATTTATATTCGATACTTTGTAAGTGTATGTATTAATCATAAACTTTTTCTTTAGCTGTAATGTTATTAAAATTTGTTTGTATAATGTTTAGATTATTGTTAATTTTGTCCATTTCTTTATTGTATTTATTAATAATTTGTTGATTAGTGTTAATGATATTACGTTCGTTAGTATTTGTCAATAACTTATATATTATTTACAGTGTAATGTAATATTCCATTAGAGTTGGTCAAGTATTTAATTTGTAGACATTGTAGTCCTGCTAGTACTGCAATAGGATGATCAGTTGTAACATCATCTGCGACAGAAGGTTGTGATGAGAACCAAGTTTTTCTTTGTTTCTTTGGTCTTTTTACACGATTCACATGCCATTTGTCAATTGTTAATCTTTTATATAAGGGGTTATTCTTTCTTGTTTTTTTGAAGTTTTAACATAGTCTTGTTCAATGTTTATTTTAGGAGGTTCTTCTCTACTTTCATTTAGTTTGTCAGTTCCTATTTGTTTTTCTGTTATTATTTGATTCTTTATATTTTCTTGTAAGATTCGTAGTTCTTTAAAGTATTATCAATGTAGAATGACGTTATGTCTTTAGTTTGATAGTCTTTGTTGAATTTTCCAAAAGTTATCTCGTTTGGTGTGATTTTTAGTTTCTGATTTAAAGTGTTATTGTATGTTAATACACATTTATTTAATTTTTCTTCTAAACTTCCTCTAGGGTCTATTACTTCTTGTATTCTTAGTAATTCTAGTAAAGTTGATTGACATCTGTCGGATCGTCACGAGGGGTGTGCCTAGTTACCCTAGCCCTGGTGACGAAGTGAGGGTTGATTAGGCTTATGACCTGGACAATCGTTTCATGACGGTCTTACTATCTGACTCCATATTTGATAGGTATGTGCCCCGACAATGCACTATGTTCAGGAGAAGAGGTATAGGGTAGGTAGTGTAGGTAGTTTGTGTGGTCTTGTAATGACTTTGGTCACATTGGAGAGAGGCAGACTGGATTGCCGTGGGAGACACTGCTAGGTAAATTTTGCAGGACCACGACAACCGTTGTCCGCGAGGGAGAGGTCTCTCCCAAGGAGCTGCTAGTTTTAGCGAGGCGAAGACAGAGAATCCCACTAGGAGAGTGTGGGGTCTGACAAGGCCGGACTAAAACATAGCGAGGTTAGGAAGGCAGGTCCACAGGTATTCATAAATGAGAAGGCCAATTTCTTGAACATCACCACAGATGCAAGTCATCAGTAGCTAGTCGTCGGGAGAATGAATTACAGCCCGAGATCAGCCCCTATTTATAGTTAATGGTGGCTTGTTAGGCCCAATCATCTACCTCGTTATTGTATCCAATGAGACCTCAGTATACGGTGGGGCTCTGTCCTCGGCAGCCGTAGGCCTGGCCTGATAGGGTCGTTTTACTACCTGATGTGGGTAGCGGGTTCCCAGCTCTTAACTTAATTGTCTTGCAGCTGCGACTTCTTTATTGTTTACAACATTTACAATGACTTATTTATGTTATTTACATACGTTTAAATTAATTTACAATATATATACAATAGAGTATAGGGTGATTTATCTTATGTAGTTAGCGGTCGCTACTGTTTGGATATTGTATATTAGAAAATATGGTGACAACACTGTTGTTACCTTTTTATGTGGTTATATTGTCATCAAGTCATCAAGTCTGTCTGTGTTTTGAGTTTTAGTTGCCATGATCTGTTGTGATGTAATAATGATTAATAAATGTGAATACAAATGTAACAGTTTTGATTATTCAATAATAGCCACACAAAACATGGCGCAGTCTATAAAGTTATATAGAGTGTTAACGGTTCGATCGGGAATTTAAGTATAATAATTAACCGTGTGGAGTTCAATAAACTGTGTGTTTTAAACCTTTCAACAGGAAATGTGGTAAATAATCTTCGGCTTTTCAAGGGGGAAATCAAGATTTATTTGTTGGCTACGGAGACTGTAAATAAATCAAGAGAAGTTCAAGTAGCCAGACTTAAAAACTTAATGAGGTCCGAGGCTTTGAAGGTTTACATGTCCATCACTATGACAGCCTGTGAGAATCTGTTGAATCAATATTGACCGTGCTTGAACAACATTGTATTCCAAAGAAAAATGAAACAATGGAGGTATTTAAATTTTTTATTAGGAGGCAAGGTGCAAACGAGTCTTTTGAACATTTCTATGCGGAACTGAAGTCTCTCATTTCTTCCTGTGAGTTTGGGAAACAATAAGATAAGCTTCTCAAGGCGCAAATTGTTTTGGGTGTAAATTCTGCCTCGACCCGTGAACGATTGTTGCGTGAAGATCCCTCGTTGAGTAAAACAGTTGCCTTTTGCAAATCTGTGGAGATGGCAGCCGACAACTTGCGAGTAATCAAGGAACAAGAAGATCAACAGCAGCTAGAGGTCTTCAAGTTGGTGAGGAGTAACTATCAGCAGACTGTAAATAATAATTATATTGATAAGCCAGTACTAAATAAGGATTTGTTGAATAAGTCTGGAAATAGGAGTAAATTTCTTGATTGTACACGTTGTGGGCAGAAACACTCAAAGAATCGTTGTTCTGCGTTTGGCCAAAAGTGTTACAAATGTAATAAAATTGGGCATTGGGCTACAATGTGTGGTCCCTCATGATATTCCGAATATCCCTTGTAGCGACCGCATAAGATAATACTAACTACATAAGATTAATCACCCTATACTCTATTGTATATATATATATATATTGTAAGCAAACGTAAATAACATGAACTAAATGTATTATAGACAAATGTAAATAACATGAAATGTGTATGTAAATATGTATATCTGAATACTTTTGGCTGTTTGTAGTTGTTACATTTTAATTAGCTAACTTGGTCCGTTATCGAGTAAGATGTTGATTCTTTTATTGTCATTCATGTGAAAGATAAAATATATTTTTAGTTAAAGAACTATTTAATTATTTATTTGTATTACTTGTTCGACAAATTATTTCCAATGTACATAAAAGTGTAAATAGTGAGCATTTAAGAAATATTAATAGAAATATGTTTGTATTATGTACATTTTTTATTATGCAATATAATTCAATATAAAAAAAAACTGTCAAACTTTACCGAGTATAGGGTAATTTTGGGGAGCTTGTGTAGCGACCGCTAACTACATAAGATAAATCACCCTATACTCTATTGTATATATATTGTAAGCAAACGTAAATAATATGAACTAAATGTATTATAGACAAATGTAAATAACATGAACAAATATAAATCATTGTAAATGTGAAGCAATAAAAGGCGGGGGCCAACTAAGTCACACGAGATGGGTCACCAGCTGTCAGTCGCAGGTACCTCACCACATGAGTGAGGGAACCCGCAGATCCTAAGCAACCCCTTTGCAGCCTCTCCCAGGGGACAGGGCTGGCCGGGTAATTAGGCGTCGGTCGCGGGTACCTCACCACATGTGTGGGATCCGACCGCAGGCCTAAGCAATCCTCGCCTAAGCAGCCTCCCACAGTAGACAAGGCTGGGTAGGGTACTTAAGGCGGGCTCCTAGCCCTGTAAATTAGTCTCTCGTGACTTCTACTCGTTGACGCGTGGCTTCCGCTCGAACTCTGAAAACTTGACCAATTCTTTATATAAAAACCTTTGTACCTCTTCTCTTGAACATAGTGCATTGTCGGGGCACATACCTATCAAAAATAGAGTCAGATAGTAACGCCGTCATTAAACGTTTGTCCAGGTTATAAACTTAAACAATCCTCACTTGTCACCAGGGCTAGGGTGACCAGGCACCCCCCTAGTGACGACCCGACATCCCTTTTTATAAGGTTGGGCTTGACATAGCTGAATTCGATCGAAAGAATTTTTTAATCCTTGTTGATTACTACTCCAGATGGGTGGAAGTAATTCCTATAAAAGATAAATCCAGTTCAACCATCATAATGTCAATTAAGCCAATTTTGGCAAGATTTGGGATTCCTAGGATCATCATTGCAGACAACAACCCATTTGGTTCTGCTGAATTTCGAAGTTTTGCTCAACAATGGGTGACAGAAATTAAAACAGTAAACCCTCATTATCCTCAGAGTAATGGTCTCGCAGAAAAATATGTTGGTATTGTCAAATCTATGTTGAAAAAATGCCAGATTAGCGGTCAAGATTTTAATTTGTACCTATTAAATTACAGAAGCTCACCATTTGAATAGTTCTCCTTCTCAATTATTAATGAGTAGGAATCTAAGAACCAAATTACCAATTCGCAATTATGACCATCTTCCAACAGCTCATGTAAATAATAATTTTAGTGGTGCGCAAAAAGATAAGCAGAAACGTGTTTAATAAACCTTCTAAAACTCCTGATAATTTTGTTGCACAGGAACCTGTGCTGGTTCAAAATAAATTTACTAAGTTATGGGCTCAAGGGTACATTGTGAAAAAATTAGATTTTCGATCTTATATAGTTGATATTAATGGCAAAAGATACAGGAGAAATTTATTAAATTAGGTTTATTAGGAAATTTAAGAAACTACTAATGTCTGAGGCAGATTTAAATAGATATAATACAGATTGTAAACCCCCTTTAGCTGAAACAAATCATAATGATGATGATTTAGAATGTAATGAAAATTGTAATGAAAAACTAAATAAAACTCATGAAGATAATATGTTTGGCCAGGAAGCTGGTAATATTGTAAATAACCCTGAAAGTTACCAAACTAGAGCAGGAAGAGTGGTAAGGAGACAGAAAAGATTTCAAGAGTAAAGATTAGGCCTAATTAGTATCATCCTAAGTGTCGGGTTGCCACTAGGGGAGTGCCTAATCACTCTAGCCCTGGTGACAAGTGCGGATTGTTGTAGTTTATAACATGGACCATTGTTCCATGTCGGCGTTTAATATCTGACTCCATTTATGTTCAAGAGAAGAGGTACAGAGGTTTCATAAAGAATAAGACATGTTCAGAGTTCGAGCGGGGGCCCGGCAGCGTAACAGGTACAAGGCGCCAGAGGGTCTACAAAGAAACTGAGTGACAGGGTGACAGGCTCAGAGGTGCTGCAGAGAGAGTAGGCCTACAGGGCGAAACCCCCTGGTTTAAATAATATTTCCCCTTCCAACCGGAAGGTGGAGCCTGGCCTGAAAGGGGTATGTTTATGATGTCACACCTGCACCCCTGTCACAAGGCGCGTGACCGGAGACAAGGGTTGCTTAGTTTGTGGCCTGCTAGGGACTCACCCATTAAGGTTCATAAGGCGACCCTAGGTCTACCGGGTCTGTTTTATGACGGCCAGGTGGCTTTTAAGCCAGTGCACCTGCTGTTACCTGACTTGCCCATACGTTTATTGCTAGGCTTTCATCATGATTCACATTATTACAATACATTATATATGCACCAGAGTATAGGGTGATTTAACTTAAGTGGTTAGCGGACGCTACAGAGCTCCCCCAAATCGCCCTATACTCGGTAAGGTTTGACAGTTTTTTTGTTATTATTGAATTATATTACATCATAAAAACTTACATGATACATACATATTTCTATCAAAAATGCTTACACTTTTTATAAAAAAATTTTATCTTTCACATGGATGACCATAAGAACCAATATTTTACTTGATAACAGACCAAGTTAGATCATTAAAATGTGACAACTACAAACAGTTAAAGGTATTAAGATATACATATTTACGTATACGTTTACTGACATTATTTTACAATTGTTGTGGTCTATCGATCGCTGTTAACATTTAAAAACAAGGAAAAAAAAACAAAAAAAAAAACATCATGTGATATAAAATGACTTACAGTAACAAGTGGTAACTTTCGGTCCTAAAAAAAAAAAATTAATTTATATTTGATCAGTGAGTTTATTTTATATTTGCCGTCGCGATACCGCACTCCTTGTGCAGAGGTATGGTGGTGGAGGGTTTTCTAATTCCTCTGGTTCACCCGGTGTAGGTAAAATTCCGGCGGTGTCTAGCAAATAGGCTGGCTTTACACGGTCTAGGGAGATGCGAGTCTCTTTATTATCTGCCCTTATGACCAAGGTTTTATTCTTCCTGCTGACTACGAGGTGCGGACAAGTATAAGCCGGTTCGAGGCTACGTCAGTGTTCTTGTCGAACGAAGACGTGTGTGCAGTTGTTGAGGTCCTTGCTAACGAACGTCTTCTTCGTGTCTTTCCGGTGTTGATTGATGTTGCGTTGGACGTCAAGATCTACTCGTGTTGGTGTAAAGTATTCTCCGGGAAGGCGTAAGGGTTTTTGGTATGTTCGCTCGGCGACACTGCACCCCAGGTCTTCTTTGATTACACTTCGTAGGCCGAGCAGGACTGCTGGCAGGCTTCGCGTCCACTGACGGTGTTGTGAATGGGCGGTTAATGCGGCTTTAAGCGAGCGGTGCCATCGTTAAATTCGGCCGTTTGACTGTGGATGGTAGGTGGTGGTCCGAATTCTCTCGAAACCCAGGAGGCGAGTCAGTCTCGTGAACAGGTCTGATTCATATTGACGGCCTTGGTCGATCGTTATTCGTATGGGTGTGTCGAACCTGGCGACCCAGCCACTAAAGAAGGCGTTGGCTACGGTGGTAGCTTTTAAGTGGGATTGCTTCAGGCCATCCCGTGGCCCGGTCAATCATGGTGAGGATGTATCGCTTCCCCTCTGACGTCGGCAGTGGTCCTATGAGGTCGATATCCACGTGCTCGACCCTCCCCGCGTCCGCGAATTGCCCTAGGGGGGTTATGGTGTGGTGGTGTACTTTTGAGGTCTGGCATGCTATACAACAGCGTGCCCATCAAGCCACGTCAGCGTTCATACCCGGCCATAAAAACCTTTGGCTCATCATTTTTCGACTTGCCCTTACTCCTGGGGGACTTAGGTTGTGCAGCTGATCGAAGGTGGATCGTCGAAAGCCCGAAGGCAAGTAAGGCCTTCGCTCCCCCAGTGAGGTCTCGCAAATGAGAAATGTCGCTGCCGGGGATGTTAACGGGCTCTAACCTGCATGCGGCGTTCTATTCCCTGAAGACTGTTAATTCCTGATCTTCTACTTGAGCAGTGTGTAATTTTTGAAAATTTTCTGGCACACAGGCGGCTTCTTTGCGTGAGAGGGCATGCGCCACGACGTTGTCCTCACCCTTACAATAGCGTATTTCTGTCGTGAATTGGGCTATGTAATTTAGGTATCGCATGCGTCGTGGGCAGGAAGTGTCACTTTGCTGGGCCATGGCGTGTGTGAGTGGCTTGTGGTCTGTCGAAAATATTTGACTGCTTCGTAGATAGCTAATAGCTCTCTATCGAAGGTGCTGTATTTCGACTGAGCAGTGTTGAAAGCGCGACTGAAGAAGCCGATGGGCCGTAGCGCGCCTCCCTCCATCTGTTGTAGTTCCGCACCCATGGCTGTGTCGCTGGCGTCGGTGGCTGGCGTAGGATGAGCTGCCCGTCTGTTGATGGATGAGCAAGATGGGCGGTGTTTGCCGGTTTCCTCGAAGGTGCTAGCAGCTTCTTCGGTCCAGTCGATGATCGTACGGTCATTTTTCTTGGCCCCTTGTAGGTAGGCGTTAAGTACCCGCTGGTGTTCCGCTGCGTTAGGTAAGCACCGGTGATAAAAGTTGACCATACCGAGAAAACATCTGAGGTCTCGTATCGTAGTAGGTCGGTGGTAATATAAGATTACCTGTACTTTAGCCGGCGATGAGACAATGCCCTGGGGTGAGACATGGTATCCTAGGAATCCAACCTCAGGCTGTCCTAGCACGCATTTCGCGATGTTAAGGGTTAGCCCATGAGCAGCCAGACGACCGAAGCGTTTCCAGGTGACGCTGGTGTTCCTCTTCGTTGGCCGAAGCGATTAGTATGTCATCGAGGTATACGAACACAAATTGTAGATCTCTAAAAATGTTGTACATATACCTCTGGAACAACTGGGCAGCGTTGCGAAGTCCTAACGTCATTCGGAGACATTCAAAAAGTCCAAAGGGGGTGATAATAGCCGTTTTGGGGATGTCCTGAGGGTTTACCGGAATGTGATGGTAAGCCCTTTTGATATCAAGTGTTGAAAATATGTCAGTGCCAAACAACTGGTTGTTAAAGTCTGAAATATTGGGTACACCATAACGATCTGGGATGGTTTTGTCGTTCAGTTGTCGGTAGTCTCCACAGGGGCGTATTGTTCCGTCCTTCTTCGTAACAATGTGAAGAGGACTTGCCCAAGGGCTGTTGGAGGGCCGACAAATTCCTTCGTCCATCATACGCCGGAATTCTTCCTTGGCGGCTTGGCGCTAATCGACGAGCCTTGCTGCATAGGGGTGGTCCACGCGTGTCTATGTAGTGCTCTACCTTTGTCGGCGGAATTGAGCCCATAGGTTGTTGTGGTCGTGTGAGCTGAGGGTAGCACCGTTTGTTGCCGGGTGGTATGTTTGATATCCCGGAGAGCGTAGAGACGTGTGTTCTTCCCGTGGTACGACAACCGGTAATGCCATCGATCAGCTGGTGGTGCTGGAGATCTACTAGTAGGTGAAAATGAGCCAGGAAGTCGGCACCTAGGATTAGCTGTTGTGAACTTCTGCCATTATGAAGTTCCAGTTAAAGATCCGCTGCAGGCCTAGGTCGAGGTTCCTGTTGACTCCTCCATACGTTGGAATGGAGCTGCCGTTAGCGGCGTAGAGCTGGTAGTCGGAGGATATAGCCTTTTTTACTTTGGATAGGGGAAGTACGGAGATAGCTGCTCCCGTATCTATCAGATAATACTGCCGAGTGTGGACGTCTGTCACGAATAGGCGGCGAAAGGTTAGGCCTGCCATGGGTACTGCTCTGACCGTGGCGACTTTTAGTTTCCCCACCGGTGTGGTAGCCTCGTCAACCCACCTACAGGGCCTGCGACATGGATATGCTTTCTTACAGAATATGCTGTGGTAGAAGCATAGCCCCTTATGATTAGATTTGGTAGTTGGTTTTGGTCGCTGGTATCGCCGAGCGGACCCGTTATCTTCACGTCTGCTCATTGAATTGGCTAGCACGGGTACTTGTTGGGTGAGCTGTGCGATGGCTTTCTGGCAGTCACAGCTGGAGCGTGGCAGGCTGGCCATGGGAATCGATGCGGGCTGGACTGTATGTATTGCTGTAGCTGAACTTAAGTCCATGATTTTGTCCGCTATCCACGTCAGTTTCGACAATTTCGCCTCGTAGTGCGATGCCAGTATGTCGCGGACCCTGTCTGGCAAGGCGCGTAGCCAGAGGGTGAGAATGACGTCCTCAAAGGTTGTGGGTCCTGCCAGTGACTGCATTTGCCGCAGGAGATGTGACGGTTTCTGGTCTCCGAGGTGTGACTCTTTCAATAACCGGATCAGTCGTCTGTAGTGGCTCTGGTTGTATGTTTCGATAAGACGAGCCTTTATGTCTTCGTAGGGACTATCGCTTGGAGAATACGCTAGGTCTGCGACCTGTGTTAGTACCGTGAACGGAAGCTGAGCGTAAATATGCTCCGATTTGGCCTTAGACGAAGAGATCCGGCTCGTTGAAAAAATATTTTCGACCTTCAGGAACCATAGTCTTGGGTCTTCTTCATGAAACTCTGGCAGTTTGCACGTCCGAGAAATGGCGTGTACGGTTGTACAGCATGCTTCGTCGGACGGGGCTGGTGTGTCGGCCATCGTAAGAAAAGGTTTCTTCTATCTTCTGAGATCACGTCGGGGTCACCAGGGGAGTGCCTAATCACTCTAGCCCTGGTGTCAAGTGCGGATTGTTGTAGTTTATCACATGGACCGTTGTTCCATGTCGGCGTTTAATATCTAACTCCATTTATGATAGGTATGGGTCCCGACAATACGCTATGGTCAAGAGAAGAGGTACAGAGGTTTCATAAAGAATAAGACATGTTCAGAGTACGAGCGGGGGCCCGGCAGCGTAACAGGTACAAGGTGCCAGAGGGTCTGCAAAGAGGCTGAGTGACAGGTTGACAGGCTAAGAGGTGCTGCAGAGAGAGTAGGCCTACAGGGCGAAACCCCCTGGTTTAAATATGACTTTCCATCCCAACCGGAAGGCGGAGCCTGGCCTGAAAGGGGTATGTTTATGATGTCACACCTGCACCTCTGTCACAAGGCACGTGACCGGAGACAAAGGTTGCTTAGTTTGTGGCCTGCTAGGGACCAGGCCATAACGCTTGTTGCGTGAAGATCCCTCGTTGAGTAAAACAGTTGCCTTTTGCAAATCTGTGGAGATGGCAGCCGACAACTTGCGAGTAATCAAGGAACGAGAAGATCAATAATAGCCACACAAAACAGCTACAACATCTGTTCAATAGTCCTAAGGAGTTAGATTGTCCTACACTTGTGAAATATATTTCTGTTTGTAAAGCTTTGCAAAATTGTTTTAATAATTCGTTATTAAATTCTCTACCTCAGTCAGTTATTAATTTGTCTGGAGTAGGTAATATGCTTAGGTATTTGTCAAATGCTTCAATAATAGTAATTGGATTCTTGTCTTTTATTGGTAAAGCAAATAATTTCTTTGGCCAATTGTCAATTATTGTTATTATAATATCTTCTTTGTATGTTAGTAAATCCATCATTACTTGTTGAAAGGGTCTTTCAGGTGTTGGAGTTTCTTCAAATTTGGCTTTGATAGGGTTACGGTCGTATTTTACTGTGTTACAAATTTCACATTTGTTAATTATTTTAGTTTTATTAAGATCATCTAGTCCAGATATAGTATTGGTGTTGTCAAAAATCGCATTATAACCAACACTTTTAGTACGATTATACTGCACTGAGTTTTCATTAAGTGAATCATGGTTTCTTGTATCAATCTGATTTGCTAGTTCCAATCCAGAAGAAATTAAACAATACTCATTGTTTTGTTCTACATTATCATATTCACAAACTTTATTTTGTAATAAAATATTTTTCTCTTTCATGTTATTTAACTCTTGTTTATATTCTGAAAGTTTACTTTCTAACAAAATCATGTTATTTTCATAGTTAAGCCTTATTTGATCAAGTTGGGTGACTTTATTACCTAAAAGTAAAATTTGTTTATTATTGTTTCTGATTGTTTGTTCATAATCAATGGCTTTATCTTTTAATAAAACTATATTTTCTTCACATTTAAGCGATGTTTGTTTATAGCTATCTAGATCATGTTGATGTGAGGTACATTCATCATTGTTATCTGCAATCCTCTATTCATATTCTACAAGCAAACATTCCAATGAAATCAATTTCTCTTCATTATCCTTAATTGAATATAAGCTAAGATCTGTCTGACAATCTACATTAACTAGTTGTGATTTTGTTAAAATTGTTTTTTCATATTCTAACGTATTTTTCAATAGAATGAATTCTTCTTAGTAATTATGGATAATTTTCTCGTAATCATTAATTTTGCTTTGCAAGATATTTATTTGTTCGCTCTTGTTTCCAACCGTTTCTTCATATACAGAAATTTTATTTTTGAAAATCTTTATTTCCTCTACATTATCCTTGATTGTGTCTTTATAATCTGATATTTGATTACACATTTTATTTATTTCTTTTCCATCCCTTTGTAATATTTCTTCATATTCCAACACTTTATTTTGAATTATATTTATTTTTTCCACATTATTGCTGATTGTTTGCTGATAGTCTGTAATTTGATTTAGCAATGAATTTACTTATCCTTCCTTAATATTCACTGTATCTTCTAATTCTGAAAATTTATTTTCCAATTTGGTGTTTATAATTGTAACTTCATAATCTGCAACTTGATTTTGCAATGCATTCATTTCTTCTTTAATATTACTGGTTAGTACTGCGCCTGCGCTAAACCATTACAAATCGTTTTCGTATCGCTCTATAAACCAACTGTTTTGTTACCATTCATAGGAAGTGTCCAGTTCGTCAAACTGTCTCAACCGACTACTGGGTGAACTGTCCACGGAGGAGCTGACTACAGGTGAGTGGATAGTGAAGCTGCGGACTAGATTGCCAATTGCAAGATTCACTTCATTGCACAGAGAAGGCGGCCATATTGGTAAGATTGGCTATCAGCTGTAGTAGAGATAAGAGTGGGGAGTCCGCAAAGCCCTCATAGCACCGTAGCCAGGTGCTAGCGTCGGAGGCTCTTAAATAATAAGTAACGTGCGTTCGCGGCTCCCACTTGCCATATATATTTTATTTATAAAAAAAATACTGAATAAGTCAGAAAAATACTGCTGATGAAACATGCGTTTCTATCAGCAGTTAACGTCAGCAGAAAATAAGAAAAAACGTACAAGGTCGTTAGGACCTACCCCCACTCCGTCGCCGGTCAAAGGTAAGCCGCGGCGATCTAACCGAAATATAGCCCCTGTAAATTCTTCAGCTCCCAGCAGCTCTATGGAAGAACTACCAAGCACATCAAAACAAACAACAACTCATGAGTCACCGTTTTTCACGCCCAATAGTTACGAGGTGTGGAAAATATTCAGGTAGAGGGCATGGTCTCTAACATAAGTAATTTTAAATTACTATGTACCCAACTGAATAAAATTGTAGGTACATGGAAATACACTTGCCTCAATCGGTCCCGGGACACAAAAGTTTCTCCGGACACTCGCGACACATACCGAACAATAATCAAATACTTAGATGAAACAAAGGCCGACTTTCATACCTACCATCTAAAGCAAGAAAGATCGCTGCGGGTGGTGATTGGAAACCTGCATCCCACTACACCAGCGGAAAAGATAGAGAAGGAGCTCTTGAGCCTAGGATACAAGGTTCGCCAAGTTACGAATGTGCTCCGTGAGGAAAGACAAGAAAATAATGCAAGCATTAAGACACCACTGCCCTTATTCTTTGCTGATCTAGAGCGAACACCTGGAGTGAAAAAAATCTACAAGGTCACCCACTTGTATTACACAAGAGTACAGGTCGAAAAGCCTTACCCGAAATGCGATATAGTTCAATGCCATAATTGTCAGGCATATAGGGACACAAAATCATACTTCTACCACCCTCCCAGGTGTGTAAAGTGCAGTGGGCAGCACAAAAGTGAATTGTGCCCCTAAAATCACCTGCTGTATGCGTGCTCTGTCAGCAAGGCCACCCGGCAAACTATAAAGGCTGTGAGGCTTGCAGAATTCTGAAGTCCAGAAGTGAACAACGTCGTCGTCCAGAAGAAGAAACGCCAGCCACAGGTAGCCCAAGAAGCGCCCCCGCCAGATGTTTGAGGTCTTCAGTCTCTTTTGCTGACGCCGTTCGGAACAGAGAGCAGTCACATGCATTGCCCACTCCTCCTCCGCAAGTTCTTCTTCCCCAGCACTCCGTTCATCCCAGCAACCAGCAAACTCAATCCCATCCTCAACCACACATCTCGCATATCCCGCAACCTTCAAGCTCTTCAGATCTCACCAGCCTTTTAACCTCATTCCTTACAGAGTTCAGAACCCTAATTACCCCTCTCATTTCCCTTCTGACAAATCTTGTCTCCTACCTTATCCCCGTTAAAAAAAATCCATAAGTGGATCCTTTCGACTTCTTATCCATTCTCCTTTGGAATGCGAATGGTGTTCGCGCCCACACTAACGAACTGACAGCACTACCCCATGACAAAAACATTGACGTAGCTCTTATTACTGAAACAAGACTTACAAGTAAACAACCATTTACCGTTCGATAGTACCAGACTTATCGAACTGATCACCCAGATGGAAGAGCTCATGCAGGCACCACTGTCATTGTCCATAACTCCATATCCCATCACATAGTTCCTTTGGTAGCACATGATTTCCTTCAATCCACTGCAGTGTCTTGTCCAAGACAAGAACTAAACAGACGCTTTGGACAACTGTACAGACTACTTCGAAGGACATCCCATCTCTCAATAGAAAACAAACTACTTATTTACAAAGTTATACTTAAGCCAATCTGGACATACGGAATAGAGCTATGGGGGACAGCAAAAAAGTCGAACATCAAGCGTATCCAATCCTTTCAATCAAAAGTCCTAAGAACAATAGTAAATGCCCCTTATTACGTCAGCAACAAAACCCTTCACAATGATCTTAATATACCCTATATTTTTGAACTCATCCCTTCCAAGTTCATAAAATTCCATAGTAACCTATCCAACAACCCTAATTACCTAGCACAGTCATTCCACTGCACCACTCACCCCTATAATCCTCCTCGGAGATTAAAACGGCAGTGGCCTCGTGACCTGCTATAACTAAGTGATAGTGGGAGTCCTGGCAATGGCCAGTTTCTCTACTCATGTCCTGAGCGTCTGTGGCTCTCGCGCTCTTGGTCAGCCTTCGCTGGCTCTTACCCAGTGACGCGGCTGACGTGGGAGCGTGGGGGACTCCCCGAGACTCCGCTTCCTCCGCATGCGAGGGATGTGCCAACCTTGTGGACTTAGGGGGCCTCTGGGCTGTTTGTAAATATTGTATGAATGAGCGAGTGAATGATGAATTGTAAATATGGTATGAATGAAAACACTTATCTCAATTATTTATTGCCTATTAAGTAGGCAGATTGTAATTTCATCATAATAAAGTTGTTATTGAATTTAAACAAATAAAAAAAAAAAATATTACTGGTTATTTTTTCATATTCAACAATTTTATTTTCATTGACTGCTACTGATTTTTCAATAGCCTTACTTCTTCCAAATAATGCTTGATTTTTGATTCATAGTCTGAAATTTCATTGTTTATTTTTATTTTATGTTTAATAAGGTTTGTTGACTTTAATGTTTCTTCGTCTCGTTTAATAATGTCGCCATTTTGTGACACAAACGTGACTAATGCTTGAAATGAGTCATTATCAATATGTTCGTGTCTGATTAGATTCTTTATTTCTTCTTTGTTTTCTATAATATGTATTTCGTTAGTTTCTTTATAATTTGTATGGTCAAATTTAAATATATTATATTTTATAATAATGTGATTGTCCTTACAATTTACAGAGATGTTTAAATCGTTCATCTTTTCGTATCCTAATAAAAAATCATATTTGTCATTGACTGGGTAAACCATAAATTCAATTAGCTTGTTAATCCCTAAAGGTTTTAGTAAGTTAAGTTTCAGTACGTATTTTACTTCGTCTTTTCCTGTAGGTGCGGAAATAGAAAAGGGTGGTTTAGTTGTTATGAGTTTATGTTGTTCAACTAATCTTAGATGTATATAATTCTTCGAACCTCCTGTGTCGATAAGCCATGTTTTGTTATGAAAGTCCTTTATACTTGGTAAAGTTATGTCATGAATTTGGTAAACAGGATTTTCTGTTCTTAAGTCTAAAAAATGGTTAAACTTTTCAGTCAAGTTTTGGAGTTCGTCTTTTAATTGTTGATTTTCTTTAGTCAATTGTATAAGCGTTTCTTCTTCCATGTGATGTGCTTTGTCTGATACTGTTCTCATTGATACCGTTTCTGGTCTGTTATGTTGTGCTTGAGGCTTTTGATATTGTGTCGATCTTGGTTTGTTAAAGTAATTATGTTGAGATTGTGGATCCCATTGTTGTTGATAGTTTTGTCTTGGAGGATAGTATTGTTGTCTTTCATTTTGTCTTTGTTCGTATTTTTCCTGTGGAAATTGTTGTTGGTTCTGTTGGTAATTTCTTTCATGTGGTTGATATTCCCGTTGATGAAAGTTTTGATAGTTTGTTTTTCTTTGATTTTGATATCTAGGTTTTTCTTTTTGATAAGTTTGACTTTGATGTAAGTTTTTATCTTTACGTATTCCATGTATTTGTAATACAGCATTGTGAAAGACATTCTTTAACGCGTTTTTCACATCTTCTAACGTTTTATAAGTAATATGTGTAAATTGTCGTGATATTACCGGATGTAATTTCATTACTGCAGAAGTAGCAATGTTTTTGTCATATAATGATAGTTGTCCTATTTCGTTAACCATGAAGAGTTTTGTTACTAAGTCTCTTCTTTTCTCTATAAGTCTGTTAATGTAATCTGCTGGATGTTCATTGTGAAATGAATTCGTTGCTAAAATTTCTTGAAATAATATTTCTGTACACCTAGAATCATAAAATTGTGTTTTTAAGTGTGTAAATAATTCTATTATTATTTTATTATTATAGTATTAAATTTTCGTCATAACATAAGTCATCTGGTTCTCCTAATAATTTTGCTTTAGCTTGTATGAGAATTTCTTTATGATTTTCATGTTTGTATATGTTATCATCTTTGCAATATTTTTGAACTAAATGTTCAATATTAGTTATAAATTTAATAAGTTTTTGTGGAAGTCCGTCATATTCTGGACCTATCTTAAATTCATTTGAATGTATTTCTTTGTCGGTATTCATTGTATGTAAGTTTCTGTTACTATTAAGCCTGTCAGTTATAGACATATGACAAAATGTAATACAGAATAAATAAAATTAATAAACTAAAGTATAAAACCTTTGTTCTTCTTTCTTCCTAAGAGGTGTTTTCTTAAGTCGATTGATTGATGGGAATATTCTATAATGTGTTGACCTGAGTAAGATATTGAAATATCAGCGAAGTTCCTTCAGTACGAGTCCAAGTTCTGATATGATGAATCCTTGATGATTGATCTTCAGGAGTTTACGACGGTAGCTGGTCTTTGAGAAGATTCTTCTATGAATGTTCTTCAAACGGAAAATGCCCTCAGGATCCCTGTTCCGGACGCCAATTAAATAATTGCTCTCACAAAATATCTTTTTAAAAAGCACTTTATTAGAATAGAAGATATAAAGGTTACAGTGGTGACTGGCCTATTATAAGTGCGCCAGAGACTAGTTAATTACTGCTACATAGATACGAGCAGACTGAGCGTTTTTAGTGTGAGGAGAGGGGGTGAGTTAATACTGAGTCAGGATTATCTGAGGTCCTTTAACTCCTCCATGGAGAAGATTGGACATTACTCCTGGAATGTTAGGAATAGAATTTTCATACATTTTTATCATAGGAAAGGTTTGTATAGGTGCAGTAGGAATGAGTACAGGAGTTTGAGTTTTACATCATATGGGCTATAGACCATTTCCGCCCATATGTCTTTAGCAGGAGATTCAAAGTGCACTTATAGTGGGTCGGACAATTGAAGGAATCCTCGGAAATGGTCACGCGGTGGAAGGAATTTCTATCCCAGTATAATATGGAAATAGTATAGAAGCCAGGGAAGAAAAACGTAGTGGCGGACTGGCTATCCCGAGATATCACCATGAATGCGGGCCCAGAAGGGTAGCCATCTGGGGACCTCTAACAATGTATCCAGGAATGGACGCCCGGGGAGGATGGAAGACGTGGTACGCGAGGAGACAGTGAGTGCAGGAAAGCCCATGAAGAGGACGGTTCAGCGGAAGAACGACCGGAAAAAATGGAAAACATAAAGAAGAGGTCATAAATGACAAACGCTAGCAGATAATCTGGAAAACAAAAACTTCCGAAATGATGAAAGTCACATACGAGGAGTTTGGTAAGAGCAAAATCACAACGATCTGTTCAGAACCATGGGTTAGGGGTGATCAAAATTTACTAGATGCCTCTCGACCAGGAAAGAGCCACCACTTATTTGTAGGGAACACAACCGTCTGGGAAAAGATCAAGAACCTCTGGCGCATGGAACGCCTCGGGGCTGATAGGTGGTTTATTCGCTGGCCCTCAGGGACGTCGGGGAAGTGACGCTTGCGTACCACCAGATAAAAACTAACCACCGCGGAGTGCAGGAAACGACACAAGCGTTACAGCGACGGTACTTTTGGTGGGGGATGAAGAAGACTATCCAGGACGTGATAGGGGCGTGCGAAGTGTGTCTCACTACAAAATACGACAGACATCCGCCATGGGGGTGACCAGAAGAAACGCCCACAGCAGAGACACCGTTAAGTGAGCTCCAAGTAGATACCTTCACTTGGAGGGGTCATAAGTGGGTCACTACAATCGACATGTTTAGTAAACTAGCAATGGCGTATTTAGTACCTGAACGGTCATCAGATGCAGTTGTAAACGCGTTACGGACGTGTTCCAGTTCTACGGAGTGCCGGACCAGATCTCGTTCACTCCGTCCAGATCTGGGGCCGGGAATTCGATCCCATCCGGGCGCAAATGAAGACTCTCGATGTGTCGTGGCATATTAACACCCCAGGGCACCCAAAGAGTAGAGGAGGAATTGAAAGACTACACAGTACATTGAGTGATCACCTGCGGCTATATCAGGCGGAAAAGGGATTGCAGGCGAAGCAGGCGATGCCGATGGGGGTGGCCACCTAAAACTATTCCATTCACACCACGACGGGGTTCTCGCTATTCGAGATCCTCTTCGGGCTGGGCACAAGACGGAGGAATAGGGCAGAGATTGTGACAGACGCGGATATGGCAGAGGAATTGGCGAGCAATAACATAGAGCAAGGCAAACTTTGGGACAAAGTTCGAGGAAGGATAGAGAGAGAAAAGGCAAAAAGGGGAAAACATCAAAGTCCGGGATCGAATGGGGGGATACCAAAATCGGGACCGTAGTATATCGAAAATTAGGGTCGTACAGGAGCAAAAAGCCGGTGAGATATGAGAGTCCCTTCAAAGTAGTGGTGCTCCGAGAACATAATGTCGTCACGATTGAGAGTCTAAGACCCCCGAAGAAAAGGAACTGTCCCCATACAACAGTTAAAACTTCCACCGGGGGGAGGGGGGGGTTGCAGATCAGGAGGGAGCCGGGGTGCCCTCGCCTCTGCACGCGACGAATATTGTAAATTAGAACAGTGATTGTCTGATGTTACAAGGTAGTTTAGTATAATTATTACGAGTGTCAGTTTATTTTATTGTTTTTTTTCTAGTTTGTCGTTACATTTTAGGAGTTTTTTTTACTTTACGTTAAAAAAACGGTAGTGGATAAGGAAAATTTTATGCTTTAGATGCAAGTACAGTGTTTTCTTTTCAGAATGAGATTTTTATTTTTTTTTTGTTTGTTTATGTTGTTGTGTGACTTAGCAGTCACAAGGATAGAGGAATGGTTTTTTTTTATCTCTTCTTAACCATAGTTCCATAGGATTAAGAATAAATGTAAGGGGTTATAGGCTGTGTGCTGTTTGGGTTCACCTTTGCTTCCCAGTGAGATTAGCGGAGTAATAGTTATATCAACTACGACGACCTAAGGTTGGACTTCAAAGTTTACGAAAAGATGTTCGTAAACTGGCAGGAGGGAGTTAAAGTCCGGGCACCACCAGTAGCCAGCCTTAATTCCCAAACTTCGAGATGTAAACATCCCCAAGATAAGTGTAGAGGATTACTTGACCGAATAAAACAGTCTTGCTTTGACATTCGTTGTTCTTTCACGTACCCTTTCTCTTTTTTTTTTTTTTTTTTTTTTTTTTTTTTTAGTATTTAAGTTGACAAACATAAACTTTTATGTACATATATTTCCAATAGTATCATTTAACTCATAATGTGTTCATGTTACTAGTTTAACTTGGAAATTTATTGGGGTCTGTATTCTGCTCTTAGGTACACCGTGTTCCTAAGAAAAAATCTTCGGTGTCCACTGGCTGCATTGCCGGGACCCGTGTCGTCCGACTACCCCCCCCCCACTTCCACCCCTAAACTAATTTCGGCTGGCGGGTGGGCCTCGGCGAGATAAATGCCCGGACTCACCCCAACACAAGTTAATACATCACCCCTATTGTCGCAGATCCAATATCCTTTTCTAACGGCCGCTTGGAATATTTGAGGTGGACAGATGAAGTTAATGATAACAAGGCCCTCCTCTCACAATGCCATATAAAAACCTATAGCTAAGGCGCTTTGGTATGTCAAGCATTTCAATTAATCTGGGAATCAAAAGCTCTCCCCGCCCCCACACACCCCTCTCACTCTCCCCCCCCCTCCCTCTCTCTCTCTCTCTCTCTCTCTCTCTCTCTCTCTCTCTCTCTCTCTCTCTCATTTTATCCGTCCACTAACTAAAAAGTCGATTGAAAACGCAGACCCCCCTATCCTTTATTTTTTTAAAATTCATTTTTCACAACTATTTGCTACTAAAATTTTATTTTATTGAAATGTACTTAGTACTTAAACAGTGATAGCAGAATATCAAAATTAATGAGGCCTCTTACATAATTATAAAATAATCGTCAAAAAAATACTTGGTATTGTTTACTTCACAAAAAACATTAATATTATTAATGTTAAACCAACTCACTAAAAATAACTTTAAACAAATGTATTATGTGTAAATAACTATTAAAATTGGATCAGACGAGCTTTATTTTTGAAAATTTCTTGAAATTATTCTGGCCTTAATGTCTTGAATGTGGCCTTAACTGTGGGAGAAAATCCCACATTTAAGTCTTAAATTGAATAGCTCCTAAATTGAGAGCGACTTGATATTAAAGAAACGGGATGGGCTTTTTCTCGTTTTATTTTTTTAGAATTTTCTAGTTGTTTTTTTTCAAAACCCTTCCATTCATATACGGGGTAATTGGGATTGTTACACCAATCAACGCACCTTGGTTTGTACTTTGAACTTTCGTTATTCAAAATAAAATAAGCAGCCCTATAAAAAAAAAAAAAATGAAGGGTCATTCAAATATTATTCAGCAATTAAATATTTTTCCATCATACTTTTTTTTTTTTTTTTCTTAGCTCTCAAACTTATAAAATAGGATGTGGGAAAATTACTTTGGGCTAATGAGTGCCTTTCACTAAGGGGAGTCCCCCATCATACTAATTAGGGCATGAAATAAAAAATCTTGACGTCCTCATTTATATAATGGAAGTGTTACAGGTTTCATGGAGTATATTTTCCAAATATCATTAAAATTGTTTTCATAACCGTAGCCAGACCATTAATTGTGTGTCGACTCATTTGATCCAATTAACGATGGAAATGGTAGCAGTAATTACTAAGTAGACAAGCAAAATCCGTTTCAATGTACAGCCTCTGCCGCTAGATTTGGAAATATTGAGTGGGTTAGCAGCTAAGTGGTTGAGGACAAGCTGTCCGCTGTAGTACAAGACTAGGAACCACTCGAGGCCAGACCACATTAGCCGATATCACTCACCCCCCGGGAACAGGGACAATGGGCAACCCTCCGCTTATTAATCCCAACCCTGCATTCTCTGTACAGATTTATGTCCAGGCATTGATTCCGTTGAAATATCGAGTATGTTGTGTTAGGGCCTAATTAACTAGCACATGATTAATTGTATAATAGATGAAAAAATTGAAATCTGTCCATGTTGCTCTTCCACTCATGTGATCATAACTAGTAAACATTTAAGTCAAAAATAATGCATTACATATTTTTACTTATGAATTTTTGTAATAATTGTCCATTAAAACCCCAAAACGTATTATATATCATTAATCACGATATTTATTTCCATACTCTACTCAATAAGATGTGTATTAAGTAAAAATATATTTTTTTTACTACCAATTAATTTATTGTTAGGATATTTCTTGACTAATTTAGATATTGTTTGATGTATTAAACTTATTTCTACTCACATAAATTATATATGTTTATGTTCGCCCAATTTCAGCAATAAATTGCTGTCTTCAGAGCTACGATTACAAAATCAAATACAAATATATATATATATATATATATATATATATATATATATATATATATATATATATATATATATATATATATTTCAAATAGTATAATTTAACTCATAATGTGTTAATGTTACTAGTTTAGCTTGGAAATTTTTTGTGAATTTTACACAACTTTGAAATTTACACAAAAAATCTCTTATCTAAAATATGGCCACGATTTGTGTCTGTATTCTGCCTTTAGGCGGCACCCCGTGTTTCTAAGATAAAATCTTTGGTGTCCACTGACTGGATCGCCGGGACCCGTGTCGTCCGACTACCCCCCCCCCCACTTCCTATAACTGTATAATACGTTATTTTTTAATAATAAAAGCCGTAACGATAAAATAAAGTATAAGCAATTTTTAACATTGTTATAATTGGGAGTTTAAAGTAAAAGTTTTAAGTTTTTGTAAAAGTAAAATTAAAAAAAAAACGAGGTGAGATGATCATGTCAATTAGTTTTACGTTAATGCACAACATGTTATAACTTTTGAAAATTTTTAGAAGTAGTTGAATATGTTTAAATTAAAGTGTTTTTAATGACCTTGGGAGCGTGGCTACTTGGATGTATATTGGAATACAAATTAATTTATTAATGACCCTTCTTTATTTTTCATTGCTGTGCTTTCATTTTAGCATCATCGGGTCATAAAAAAAACGGTGGTGCAGTTAAAGTTTCTGTCACAATGTTAATGCTAGAATTAATGAGGACGTCAAGATGTTATTTTATGCCTTTCTCCGAATTATAGACATTTTTTAAATATTAATGATACTTACTCCTGACTTATGGATGTAGGTATACTCAACCAAGGAAGTCCATTTACGTTAGTTTAATAAGTGTACATAGGTCTATTCGATGATGTCTTAATACTATTGACATTTTATTTGCAGATTTCACCCACGCTAGTTCTTGGTTTTCCCACATCTCATATTCAGGGGGGATCCCAGCCCTGATCCTACTATTATCGTATCACTAAGTCCTATGCTAACCACTGTGACCTTAAGGAATTAATTTCTGCAACTTAGTAATGCACATCCGTGTAGAGGAAAAGGTCCAAAAACGAGCCTCCACATTCATTTTGGTACCTAGCGATTTACCTGCTATCTCAAAATGGATTATTTTGGTGTCACTTACTCTAAAAACATTCCTGAAGGTGATATAAGGGTTCTAAACTCAAATAACCAGCTTTAGTTTTCTAAAATTATGTGATCAAAAAAAATAAAATAAAATGAATGTTTTTCAACGGATGGTCCAAATATCGGCTACTTGTATACAAAAAGTAATAAAAAAAAAAAAAGAAGCTCCAATTATTCTTCAAAAACTTTATTAACTACTGTCTTAAAATTTTATTTAAAAAAAAACTTTTTCATCAGGTTTTACTTTCAGAAGTCAGCGACATTTCCAGCACATTGGGAATATACCTTCACACTTGTAGTATTGAATCCACACTTACCCCTAACATCATCTGGAAGAGTTAAAGACAGAAAGGGCAAGCCCCAGGTTTATCCTCTAAAGGGACCGCCAACTCGTCATTGTCACTGCCGTCTTCAATAGGGTCTTCTTCCAAGCCTGACTCTTCTCGCTGAGCTTGGCTTTTTGGGTTGGCTTTTGGATTCTTTCTCTGTACCTGAGCACCTGATTACACGTTCACAATATCCATACTGCCATTCATTCAGAAGCGGAGGGTGCATCCTAAAAAAAAAAAAATGTCCACGTTAGCAAGTATTGCACAATCTCCTTGCTCCAACTTTTTCCGAAAGAAAGTTTTCCTACCCACCTTGGCTTGAGCAGATTGTACGGGCTCAACATCATTTTTTTTGTTTTTTTGGAGAGTAGTCCTAGGAACATTGAAACCTTCTTGCGAAAAACGGGCTAGCACGTTTTTAGACCATCCAGTACTTGCAGTTAATGGCGTTGGCTGTCATTACAAAACTAACGAATCGATCAAAACAGGTTCCCTGCATGAAGTATTATATTTTCAAACCCCGACATGGGGAAGGTAGTGTACAATTATTAAATAACGTTAAGGAACTGAGGTTAGAGGGTGGAAGGGAGCATACCATAAACCCTTCTTTTGATGTTGGATATGGGACCCCATCTGTTGGGATAAGGGTGGTCCGAAGTGCAAGATGGTGTGGAAAAGATATGCACGATCACATAAGGCCATAAAGAAGAAAACCTTCCGTTGAAGAGCGGTAGACACGGTCCTTGACGAGAAGAGATATACGTGGGGACGAGAATCGGGCGGGACTCACTCGCGTAGTTGCTCTGATGGGATCTGGTGAGTCTGCAGCGACGGGGCTTGCGGACGGGTTGAGACGATTGCTTTTGTCTTTGACCTCTTCGCTTTGAGGTTGCTTCTACATCAGATTGAAGACATCGATGTACACTAGTAAGCAAGGTTTATTTTTAGCTAGTAGAATAGATGTAATCTGTTCATCATTTTGGGTAGTAGTGAAATCAGTCACTCCTCGTGAAAACATTTTCACATTTTGTTGTTTTTGTGAATACAATTTTTTGTCTTGTAAATTTTATTTTACCATTGAATTCCTTCCATTTTGATCACTAGTTAATTTATGAAGGTAAATTTCTTTGGGTTTAGATTCAATTGGGACCAACAGTAAGTAAATTGAATATTCTAATAAGGTATAATATTGTTCAATTTTACGCTAATGCAATGTGCTCAAGATTTGAGGAATCTGTTAGGAACTATGCTTAGAATTTCACAGCGATCTCCTTATCGTTGGTCAGTGCAATTTCGAGACCAATGTCCCAGAAATGAGTGACCTCCGTCCTCTGATTCCAGTCAGCCGCTAGTCAAGAGATCCATTTTTTTTCTAAATCCCTTGGGTAATTAGTTTTAAAATCATTCTTTAAATTGGTTTCAATTTTTCAAATTGAAACAGCATTTCCATACATTTTAAGCAGTTGTTTTAAAAACTAACAGTCTTTTTGCGGTTAAAAGTTAATAACATTGCAAAAGGGACTCGGTGATGGGGCTCCCCGTTTGGTTCATAAAAGCAGTGAGAAGAAGTTTCCTACTACTACCCCTTACAACCTACACCCCCTTACCCTAATTCTATCTGACTAAGGCGCGCGGCTTCTCCGTTAATCTCCCCCAGCATAAAGGTCTTGTTTATTATTTCTTTTAAACTGCCCGGGTACCTGACGAACACCTTTTGGATCCGTGATTTACCATCTGCTATCTTTCTTCTTATTGCCTCACTCATTTGTCACTCAAACCTTTTTATTATGACCATCCGCAGACAAAGCCTAATCTCTACTGACCCTCATATAGCCGATTCACATTTCTAAATTTTATCATTTTCTATGTTACATTCACGTGGGGGGTTATACTCTTACACATAACCTTGGAATGGGAAAACTACAGAGGAACAAAATGGAATGAATGATAGATACAACATAACTCATAATATCATTTCCTCTCTAAAGGCATCTCGTGTTGATCATCGTAAGGTAATTGGATATATATAACAGAAAGGTAAACATAATTGAAAATATGATAAAATCATATATAGTGAGATGTAAGGAAACTTTATTCACTATTTAATTTTGAAGTTAATTTAATTTTGGGTAGCCTTCCCGTGTTATTCTATTGGCAGTACTAAATTTGTCAATAATAAGAAAAGTAGAATAAAAACCTTCTGAAGAAAAAACTAAACCTCATTTGCAAATAAAACAAAAATGTTTACAAATTAAATAAAAAAATTGTATTTTTTTGTGACTATTTACAATATAACAGGAATATCTCCAAATTAAATTAAGATAATCTTTAAGATATTGGTAATAAAGCTTTTTATGTTATTTGTAGTCCACTAAAATCACTATATATATATATATTTCTGACCTAATATTATTATTACTGTCATTTCTCAAATGTGTAAAAAACTTTAAAACTAAAAAAAATAACAAAAATAAGTAAAATGCTAACTTTTGTAAGTGACGCAATATAAGTAATTATAAATGTACTTGGCTATAAGAAAATAAAGTATAAACAAACGCTTTAAACATATTTAAAATTTTACAAGTTAACCTAAAGGGGGTTGTGACGAAGTGGTCTGACACCTATTCGCTATGTACTGGTTAAGTTAAATTTGGACCAGTAACTACAATCTATCAGCCAGGTTCGTGGTAACACTATTTGTCGATGTTAACTCTTCTTTTTCCCTAATTGCATTAATATCCCGTCATGTAGTTGTCGTATGAGTGCACCTTACTCCCTTCCCTAATTGTATCCCGTCATGTAGTTGTCGTATGAGTGCACCTTACTCCCTTCCCTAATTGTATCCCGTCATGTAGTTGTCGTATGAGTGCACCTTACTCCCTTCCCTAATTGTATCCCGTCATGTAGTTGTCGTATGAGTGCACCTTACTCCCTTCCCTAATTGTATCCCGTCATGTAGTTGTCGTATGAGTGCACGTTACTCCCTTCCCTAATTGTATCCCGTCATGTAGTTGTCGTATGAGTGCACCTTACTCCCTTCCCTATTGGATCTTTCAAATCATTTTAAGGCTGGAAGACCTTTCAAGAAGCTAATAGCCTTGGATAATTATTGAACTATTGCGTAACATCGTGGCGTTTGTGGGTAAGTCAGGTAAATAGACAAACGGATATATGTATCCTTAGAAAAGATACATCCTTTATTTATTGCTGTCGAGTTTTACGTATTCGGGTACAGTTGTGTATCGGGTAGATATAGTGTTTCGGTGCGCAAAGAGGTATCCCTAAATAAATAGATAAATAAAATAAAATGAATCCACTGTTCGCCGAACGTAGCAAAAGCTTAGGGCTGTACCTGTATCCCGTTTTGTACCTGTAGCAGTGCAATTTACTAGACAAAATGTTTTATTAACCAAAACAACAAAATATTAAAATGTTTTCACGAGGAATGATTGGTTTTACTATTAACTCAAAATGTTGAGCAGATTACATCTATTGTACTAGCTTAAAAATAAAGCTTAAATCTTACTAGTGTACATCGATGTCTTCAATCTGATGTAGAAGCAACCTCAAAGCCAAAAGCAATCGTCTGCGACCCGTCCGCAGTCAACGGTAGTCACCTCCAGGCTCACCACCTAAGTCCTCTTCCCATCAGAGCGACTGAGCCAGTCCTCTCCATTTTTTATTTACATTTTTCTCCTCGTGCTGCATACGCAGATGCATTCGAAGGAGGGCATAAATATACTACAATGCAGATTGATACTATGTAATTATGAATGATTACAATATTTACATACTAACTATTAAGAATCTATTCTTACTAATTGCTGTATGAATGAGCTAGTGAATGAAAATTGTAAATATGGTATGAATGAAAACATTTATCACAATCGCTTATTGTCCAATGTGGCAGATTGTAATTTTATCATAATAAAGCTGATTATATATTCTTACTAATAGAGCGATGTCTTCCTAGTTGCGAAGTCTGGGCCATGATTTCCTCAATCAGCGTCTTCCCAGGCAAGGCCTCCGTCCCAGAAGTCCGTTACGGAGTCCCCCGAAAACAGAGAGATATTCACCGGGTCCTCCCTGAAAAGGGTGAGATGGAGTCTCCTACCCCTTTCCAATTGAAACCCCGTTCCCCCACCAACCTCTCTACTTAGTTGGGTGGTCTGTTCTTAGATATTTTCCCCAGAAAAGATTTTTCTAAACATTTGATTTCACTTAAAAAGTATTTTTACCTCTTCATATCCAAGCGGGAAATAGCTTGTGTGATGAGTGCTTTCCCTCCTCTGCTCGGTCTTGCTTTTGCTCGCCTTACTACCGGTTTATTGCTTGTCTGTGAAGCCTTCAGCGAAGGACACAAGCATTCTGCCGACTCATATATTCCATATATATCTATTAATCCTGTTATTTTTCCTATTACAGTTATCGGGCAGGGTATACGTACATATAACACTATTAAAATAATACAATACTTAGGTTTATTCTGCATAATGTAATAAATTAATTTCGTGCAACAATTAAAAAAAAATTAAAATATAACTTATACATAAAACTGTATGTACACCAAGAGCTTTTCACAAATTATCAAACTAAATAAAACATTCACACTAAAATATGTTTTAGAAAATACAAAATTATAAAATCACTAAAATATTTAAATATAGCTATTCAGAGCACACTTTACTATGCAACAGATATTGGGCCTAACAAGACCACAGGTATTTGCACAGTGAGTGGAGTGGGGGGGGGGCTGTTCTTTATGGGGACGTTATGGGAGATAAGAACTTATTTCGCAACATTACATAACTATATATAATACTCGCCACAAGTAGAATTTGCTTTGAAGCCGTTTTTGTTCATCTAGAGAAATTTTAGCATGTGTTTTTACTTTTTAATACGAGAGAGATTTCAGTTGTCACATAAAATAATCTAATCAACATTTATGTTCATTACAATATGTTACGACCTATCATATCAGCTGTTAAGAATGTAAATTGTTCATTAATATTAATAATTAATTTCTGTTGTATGTTCAAACACCGACATGGGGAAGGTAGAGTGCAATTGTTGAATAGCGTTGAGGAAATGAGTCTTTTGGTGTAGGCCGAGCGATGTAACGAACCCCATCTGTTTGGGATAAGGGTGGTCCGAAGTGCAAGATGGGGTGGAAAATGCATGCACGGTCGCAAAGGGCCATAAAGAAAATAAAGGCCTTTCTTGAGAGTGAGAAATACGGTCCGAGACAAGAAGATATAGACCTATAAGATTTAAACTTTATTTGTAGCTAGTAGAATAGATGTAATCTGTTCATCATTTTGAGTTAATAGTAAAATCAGTCGTCTCCTCGTGAAAATATTTTAACCTTTTAACATTTTGTCTATAAAATTTTATTTTACCATAAGTTCCTTCCATTTTGATCACCACGTTAATTTATTAAGGTAAATTACTTCGGGTTTAGACTCAATTGGGACCAACAGTAAGTAAATTAAATATTTGAATAAGGTATAATATTGTTCAATTACACGCTAATGTAATCAATCAAGAGTCAAATCTGTCAGTAGTTGAATAGGGTTCTAGGTCATCCCTAGAAATGAAATATTCTAATTATTCAACTAGAGCGTAACAGGGTGTTGTTTGTGGGTAAGTCAGGTAAATAGATAAACGGGTATATGTATCCTTAGAAAAGATACAGACTGTAATTATTGCCTTAGAGTTTTATGTACTCGGATACAGTTGTCTATAGGGTAGATACAGTATCTCAATATAAATAAATAAATAGATAAATAAAAAGGCTTCATTATTTCCCCGTCCGCCGAACGTAGCATTGATTAAAATATAATGTTTTTTTATTATAATATTTATTTAATTTGTTTCCAATTCTATTTTATACATCAAGATAAAAGCGGAAATAGGAGAAGTGGCAACAGACAAAAGAGCAAATAGCTTCAAGGATAAAAGGCACTGCAGGTAAACCTGACCTGGGGAATAAGTTACTTTTTCATACATCCGTATTCAGTGACAGCTACAAGTGTCTACTTTCTGGTGTGCCGTTTGGGTTTCCAGTTTTTAAATACATGTGTATTGTTTAACCTGCGTAGATATGTATATGTGATCGATCCCGGCATTTAATGTAAAATTAAAATTAATATTAAGGAGTATAGACTGGCTAAAGGAAGGGTAGCTAGGGCTAACTGTCGAAAACGGAAGCGGTCGGCATGCAATAAACCCTTTTTGCAAGAATACCCAGCTTCAAAAGGTCGCATATGTGCCCCTATGAACCTTCATAAAGACAAGTTACAACCATTCCTTTTGTGTGATGAAAGGAAGGATTAGAAGAAATGTGTGATCCAGTAGTCCGGATGGCACATAGAGATTGTGATGGGATACGTCCTAACTTAGCCACCAACTTGTGTAAAAATATTTCTACTGATAGAAAGGGTCATGCAGAAAAAACAACAACCTTCTTATGGGACAGAGACTCGTTCCATAGAGACATAAGTGTGGGGACGAGGCAGCACAGAGACTTCGTTTTGGGAATCTGCCCGGAACGGATCGCACTTCCTAGGAAGCCACTCTGGAAGGGACTTCACGTTCCTCTGGGGCCGTTGACTGAGGACTGGTTGGAGGCACTGCTTAGGACATTGGCTCTGAGGAATCTGCCAATATGCCGACGATAGCCTCAGACACCGAATCCCCCTATTCTCCCCTCCCTCTCTCTCTCAGAGCTCTCACATGGAATACCTTTTCGCTGAAGTATGGAGGATTTGAATAAGTTATTTGTAATCTTTTTTATCATTTTATGCATACTAAATTTAACCATTTTTAATAAACCATTTTGTAATATTCCATTCTATATATAGAAATTCCTTCCTTGACCACCAAGATAATTTATTTAAGCAAATTGGGAACTTAAATGGGACAGATAGCAAATTAATTGAATATTTTTGAGGAAGATATAATTTTGTATAACTTTACGCTAAAGCAATACCCTCAGGATTTTATAGAGGAAACAAATCCGTTGAAGTTGAATAGTTAAATGGCATCCCTTATTAATTAAATATTCTAAGCCACGTAAACATTTAACGGATACATGTATCCGTAGAAAAGATACATCATTTATATATTGCCTTACATGTTGTGTATTCGGGTACAGTTGTCTTAGTGCATGGATACACAAGTAAGTACCCATATATTTAAATAAAACTGACAGTTCACTTACCTTAGCATGAGAATCGCCTCAAACAACATATCATCACATTATAATTGTTTCCGTATTTTGGCTTAAACCAGACATCTCATTTTCTGTTTCTCTCCCCAACTATTCCCTTCTCTGCCACGATCGGTCTGAACGGATCGGTGGAGGAATCTGCCAATATGCCGACGATAGCCTCAGTTCCCGTATCCCCCAATCCTCCCCTCCTCACATGGGATACCTTTACGCTAAACTATGTTGTTATTTATCTCCCTTTTCCCAGATTTAGTTCCCATCCAATCCTGTATTTGCATCAATTCTTTCAAATCTCTTGTCTTTGTTTAATCATGTCATTTTACCTGGATCTAAGTACTAATTTACTTGGCGATTCCCCAGATGAAAGCTTCCTTGTCAACCTTACCACTTCACTGTATCATAATCGACCCATATTCTGCCGTCCATCATACGTATATTTCAGATTGCTCGATAGATCTTTTTATTATAGACTCCCCCCTAGAACCTAATTTCCTCATCTGTTTACCATATTTCTCCCGATGAAGTCAATTCTCATTTTTTTTTTCATTATTCTCTCATGAAGCCCGGCGGCTTCATTTAATGAGAATAATATCTTAATCAATGAGCTAAACTAATTAATGGTTCAAAATTGATAAGGGGAATGTGAACGGGAGTTTGGGTATATGTATACTAGTGGAGCCAGGATGTTTACTTAGTTGTATTTTAGTTCTTGTTGCAAGTAAAGTTCTTGCAAAAAATAGTTCTTTTCTGTAACGTTCAATGTGTTCGAGAAGGATTCGTACATTTGCAAAGATTTTTGTACAACATTCTGAGTATTTTGGCCTGAAAAATTGCTTGTTAAGGATAAAGATCAGGGGTAAAAAAAAATCATGATAAACGATTTAGAGAAGGGGGTGGGTAGAGGCTAATTAGTCAAAGCGTATAGAGACGCGGGATTTAGAGCAGCGGAATCTCTATTTTGGAAGTGAATCAGATTTCGATTTGTGGAGGGGGAGGGAGGCAGCCATGGAAGGGAGTGGCTGAAAAGGGCGTGGCTAGAGGAGGCGTGTCCTACCCCCTCTCCCGCCGCCGGGTTGTCAGTAGCCGAGGATGCTGCAGCAGGGGATCAGCACCTACCACAGGCTCCACACCAGCTCCTTCACCATCGACGCCATCCTAGGCCTCCCCCAGTCGGCGATTGACTATTCTACCAGCAGCTCAGGTATACCTGACTCTACCGATAGCCCCAGTAAACAGAAATGTCACTTTGAGAACTTAATTTAACTGTTAATTTACTCCAATGTTCTAAATGTAACCCATCATGCCCATCTCTTGCGTTTTATGCTGATACAAATCCTTAAAACCAATATTTACGTCCGCTAAATGCGTTTAATGCTGATAAAAACCCTTAAAACCAGTATTTATGTCCGCTAAACTGCTGAATTGTTGTTGCTGAGTTAATTTCGGAGAAAACGAGCTCCATCCTCACAAATTTTCCTGTTCGCTTCAGTTTTAGAAAATCACTTACGAATCGGTCTTGTTAAATAAAAAGTAAACATAACTGAAATTAATGTATATTTTTATGTTATGAAACCAGTAGGTGCAATGATCGACGATAAAAGTTATCGAGACCTTGCTGGTGGCTCCAGGCTAAAATTTTTTGCACCTTTGTATCGAGAATGCTACTGGGGTCTTACGGAAAAATTCCTGGAAAAATTTCTTTAAAAAAAAGATTAAGATTAAAATATTAGAGAAAATATTTCTATATTGGTTAACTATCTTTAAAGTAATTGTTGAGTTACCGATAGTAATCTGTTCTAAAACCTAAGGAAAAAAAAAATTATAAAAATGAAATAATTTCTGAGCTAGAAGTTATGAATAGGGTACGAGGAAACTTAACAAACCGGAGAAAGGTACCGATTTATTCCCTTTTAATTTAATTTCGCATACTGCTTTTATTTTGATTTATTTATTTGTTTTTCAACATTAAGACCTGAATTTGTTTCAATATTCTGAGTTTGACTCTCAAAACCTTCCTGGTTTTAACAGTAATTAATTTCACTCCTTTCTAAACATCTGACCATTAATTTCTAATAGCTTCTCATTATAACGTCAGAAAGCTTCTAAGTTACTGAAATGAGCCCGACGTTTATATACTAACCAATAAATACTCAGTGCAACGTGAAAACGTTAAAATCAAGGCCATTTCTGACCGCAACGTTTATAATAATATTAAAATTATTATAAATTAAATTACGTAAATTACAAAGAAAAAAGATTTGAATTAGTCAACGATCGTACTTTTAAATCATTAATATTAATAATTAATCAGCCAAACGCTCACACAGCGCTGCAAACTAATCTTCTAGTTTAGCCTTTTTGTTATATTCTCGTATTCAACCAATTTAATCTTTTGCGGGTTATATTTTTTAATAGAACATTAGAAACAAGTTTCAATCAATGCTTAAAGGAATAAACGATATTCATCAAAGATATTCGAAATTATACTTTTTTTATTCACACTGCCCCACATAAAAAAGTGGTGCCATAGAAAAATTCAAATATATTCTTCTTAATAAAATTATTTCGGCTTCCAATTCTTTTTTAATTAATATTAAACGTTTTCAGTAATAAAGGGCTATAAATATAAAGAAAACCCCCAATAAATATTTTAAAAAATTACATAGAAACTCCCATTTTTATTTCTTGTATAACTGATCTCTAAAGATTCAACAAAACTTTTTTTTTTTAATTTAAAAATGGTTTTGTCGGTCGAGCAAGAAGCCCGTGTTGTTGCTTTAGTGTAAGATGGTCGAAGCCAAAGATATGCAGCATTGGGTTTACCTGAAACAACTGTTCGGAGAGCCATCACACGTTACCGTGAGACAGGTTTATGCAATCGCATCGGATTGCATCGGCCGCGAGTGACAGAGCCAAGAGATGACCGGTTCATTGTACCACACACGCTTCGGAATCGGTTTTCAACTTGCCCTGAGACTTCTCAACTTCTTCGTACAACTCTGGGAGCAGCATTCTGTGCAGAAACTGTTGAAAGAAGACTTGCCGAGGTGAATTTAAACCATCATCACGGCCATTGTTCACCAGAGAACATCCTAGAGCTCGTTTGGAATTTGCTCGAGAACAACTTGTGTGGACGGAAAACAAATGGCAACCTGCTGTTTTCAAATGATTCACGATTTTTCAGATGAGTAATTATATTTCTTGAACTATCTTTGTGACTAAACATTTTTGTAAATAACTAAAATATTAAGAATTAAATCCATTGCATGTGGATGTTGACCGAGCCTACCTCTCAACCTTAATAGCTAAAATGTTAGCAAAAAGAAAACTATTAGACCTTCATTAGAGTGTCTAGTACCATAAAATCAATCAAAGAATCAAAACTATAAATCTCAAAAAGCTTAGTCTGGAATAATTTTATTTATGTTGGATTTCATTTCCCACACTCCCGGTTATTTGAGGCATTGTATCGTTCAAATTTCAAATGGATCGGATCCTTTTTACAGCCACAATCATCACAGACAGCCGAAAGATGAATGCCTTGTTCCTTGTTTTTGATAAAGTAAAGCCTTTTGAGGCATAATTATATAATTAATTATATATTACTGTTGACTATTTTTTCAATAATAAATAACCATCATTTATATTATTCTCTTGAACCAACAGCAAGCTGTTCAATTCGTCTAGGAGGTTGAGCATTTTGTTTTTAAAAATTGATTAATTAGTGAAAATTCAGACAGTACTAATGAATTAGCTAGACGGGGAATGAGAAAGGTTTGCATTTTTTTCTGTACTTATAAACCTTTTGTAAATAAATAAAATAAACCCTTTCAAAACTCTTTTGGAATACCATCGGACCTCTTTTTCCGCTACCGTATCTAATGTGTCTTTACCCGCCAGGAATAAATCAGAACTTAAAATTTTAAAAATTGTCTAAACTAGGTAGAAGGAAATGTTGAAAGTTTATGAAACCGACCCGACTTTTTCACGTTAAATTTGTTTTCATACATCCCGTACATTGTATTTAAAGGAAAAACATATCAGTGCACATGGAGCTACTGTCCAATGTATCTTTGAAATTTCATTTATTTTTTACAACCACTATCGCACGCTGTAAATACAAATCTGTACCTGAACAAAATAGATACTCTCACTTTGGGCCGGGCAACTTTAGTTTACAACACAGACTAAACCTTAGCCATTTAATAGCTGTGTTAATAATTAACTGAGCTCAAATATGATTTCCCGAATGTTATACGTGATACTTGAGTCTTGAGCTTGGAACTGCTATATGTCTTGAGCGGACAAATGACCTCTAGGCTCAGAAAAAAAAAGTTGTAGCGAAAATAGTATTTAGTTCCACAACATCTTCATCGACAATTAAATTTAGTGTGAATGTGTCTGACATCGTTAAACTGTATCATTGGACGCCATATTTGTTTGGAGAAATTATTAGAACTATTGCCGGGCATATTTATTTAGCATATTCAGATATCTCTAGCGTCGTAGCGTCAATGAGTCATGTGTTGTATACTACCTCCTTTTATCTTCCCCAATCTCTTGAAGATTTCTTGTCCATTTTTTATTCATTCTATTCGCTTAAAGTTCGCCTATTTTCTGCGTTCCTAAGTGGGAAAAACTTTAATTGCCGGTCGCTGATATCACTAGGCTTATAAGGTTGCTTTTAACGCCCCTATAGCTTGGCTAAAAACCCCTTTTTTATCAGGTATAAGAATGAGCAGTGCCGTGGTCTTCGGCGTTCTTTCACCTTCATGGTGTATGTTATTATTTATTTATTATTATGTTTTTTCTGTATAATATTATGAGATGTGAGGTTGTACGTCATAACGAAATTGAGGACTACAAATCTTACCAATTTATATTAGAATAAATATTGGAGAAAAACATGTCTAATAGAAAATGTTTATAACACTAATGCGTTTTGTGTTTCAATGATTATTATATTAAATTATATATTCATATTTTTTTTTAAATGAAAGCTTATGGTCAGATGAAGAAAAAAAAAAGTTGTAGCGAAAATAGTATTTAGTTCCACAACATCTTCATCGACTATTAAATTTAGTATGAATGTGTCTGACATCGTTAAACTGTATCATTGGACGCCATATTTGTTTGGAGAAATTATTAGAACTATTGCCGGGCATATTTATTTAGCATATTCAGATATCTCTAGCGTCATTGCCTGGATATGTGGTCGTAAAATGGCGAACTAATAGTTGGCAAACCATCAATAGTAATTTACTGAATAATTTATTTTTTAGTTGATGTAGTCTTAGCTTAGTATGCTTCTTGTGGTGTTATCATTGTGTTTTAAATATAAAAAAAACATGGGTCAGTACTAATAACAACGACTAGGATTTAGGATAATAATTGACAACCTAATATACATAAATAAAAATAAAATAAATGAATAAATTACTTATATTTCTAAATAATATGTTAATAAAACATGCACTAAAATTCGACTCGGGCCAACTTTTCAAATAACGTGTTTTCTCTTGAATGTACTTTATTTCATTTATGTTTATTTTAATAAATAAAATAGATTATAATTGATTACAGTCAAGATAAAAATCTTCTATATAAAAAGTATGGTGAGGCTCCTGATCCTAGGATCAACAATTTTAGATTTCATTTACTAAATAATTCAATTGAAAAAAGTATACAGTCAATTATTCCCAATTATCAGGTACATCAAATAATTATAATACAATCAAATAAACGTTCTTCGTAATTTTAATTTTCAAAATCGACACTCAGCACATTTCAATACTTCCGATACGTCCAAACTCACCATCCATAATATTTTTTAAAGAAATACAGTAACACCAAAGATATTCTCAAATAAGATAAATTTATTAATCGTTTATAGGCTCTAAATGAAAACAAATCGTTGAGTTAATGGTTCGCAGAGGAGTAGGTGTGAGTGATTGTTCATTGGGACTCCCCTTGGGTTGATGAAAACTATGTGTAAAATTTTGATCAGGTATACACATGATGCACGATGTTAATACTTGTTTTTGGCCTGAAAATCCAAAAACCGTGTTACGGAAGGAATAAACCAGGAAACATAGTTTGGCGAGGGGATGCTACAGGCATCGTTGCGACGTAGTGGGTAATGCTAGGAAAAAAACGACCGCAAAATGACGGTACGGCACCGCAGTGGCAAAAATCTCTATTGTTCCCTTGGCAACCTGATTTTGTACATAAGTTCTTAACAATGCACAATCCAGCTTTACCATCTAAACAGATGTTAATTTTATAATAAAAATTTATCTAACCAAAAAATAACGTTACAATAGACATATAAGATATTTACTATACCAGAAAGTCTATCTTTATATAAAGGGGTAACAGCCGATTTAAACTGTGGTCTAATGGGAAAGAATGTTGCGGCTACTAATTCTCGCATCGACTAGAATACATATTCATTTTGAAACCATTATATTATAATTAATTAATTATAGGAGAATGTTATTATTAATTCTTGTTAGTAGATAATCTTCATTTATACCCTTTATAACTATTCTTTTGTTGTTATCAGGGACCTATTGTTTGTCGAAGTGTAGTTTGTTATAAGATGAAAATGTATCATCTCCGATTGAGGGTAAATGGACGAGTAGCGTTGAGGGAGCAGCAACATTTCGCCAGTATCGCAAAAGGTGGCCAATGGTTGCTGGACTTTTTTGCAATTTATTGGGATATGGAGAGTGAGGGAGTTTTCACAGGGAGGATTACTGCGAGGCCAACCGGAGAAAACATTGTTGCCAGCCGACTGTGAAAAATTCCCCTCAGGGCCTCCTGTATTATAAAAAATACCTCCCTTAATATTGTACTTTCCTCTTCTAGCTACCGTTGGATCAATGGATGTTTCACGGGGGTCCGACGCCATTCACTACTCCACAACAAAAGCATCGTTCTCCCTCTTTGACACACTATTCGGAAAAACTTGAGCTTTTCTAATAAATAAATATGTATGGCATAAATTCTTATCAGTTATCCATCCCGAAGAAGGATACTGTTCTGTCGGTTTAACGTAACAATGATTCCATAAATCTAAACTTTTAAATATATATACACATGGTATTGTGAAAACTAATTATCCCATCGCCAAGAATATGTATTCATTTTGAAACCATGATAAACCAAAATAATAATAGGAAAATGTTATTATCAATTCTTATTAATAACTAATCTTCATTTAGGCAATTATTTTGTTGTTATCAGGAACTATTCTATGCTGGACGGAACCGGAAACTTTCGCTAACTTTATCTTAATTCCTAAGTTCTAGCACAAAAACTATTCAACCTACCGATTACTTTCACATACAAGGATAGATAAAAAACGGTAAGGCAAACGTAATTATAAATGTATTTCAAAAAATGAATTTTTGAGAGCTAAGAAGATAAGTCGCGTCTTTATTTTATTATTTGATGCACCGAAACCAGTGGTCTCTCACTGGTCCTTGATCAAGATACTTTTATTTCTTTTATGCATATTTCCTCAATACAATTTAGGAAAAACTCTTATAAAAAAAAGTTCTATTGCTAAAATAAAAATATGAACGTATATAATCTTAGATAATAATAATTAGAGATCTTGCCGGAACGGAAAAAGAAGAATTTTAAGCCGGTTGAATTAATTTATGAGACAAGAGATGGTTTAAAAAATAATAACAAATATTTTTGCCTATAAATAGCACACGAACATTTAATAATTTAAGGAATTCACGCTGAGTACTGTGAGTATCTCTCCATATTGTTTCTTCACTAGCCAGGCCATTCATTTCTCATATATATATATATATATATATATATATATATATATATATATATATATATATATTTGAAATGTTAACGATCGTTAGTTTTAATCAATAAAAATTAAAATTTTTAAATAATGATGAGGCTACTGATCCTTGGATCATGTAGCTTTATATATATAAATAACAAAGGGTGAAATTTATTGTAAATTTTTGAATTAACCAAGAAACAAAATTTATCAGTTCACATTATGTGCTATTTTAATTTTAAGAAGAGAGGCATTTCTTTTGGGTATATTGTGTTTTTTGCAATTAGTTGAAAATATACAATATTGCGAGGTTAGATATGCTTCAACAGTTTTGCTAACTATGTTGTGTACTTGTGTCGACTGGGTGCTTGTATGGCCGTGCTTCCATCGCGATTCTATTCGGTTGGAAGTCATGAAATACCAGATTTATTTATTTTGATGAAATCATTAAAATAAGAATCCATCTCTTGTTTACAAACACTATTAAATTAATCTGTAGACATTTTTCTTTCATTTCCATGTTGTATCTTTCAGTTTATTGTGAGCTGTTCAAGTGTTTGTGTAATTTTTTACTATCAGTTGAATCTGAGCAATCACCAGTTATATTCTTATATGAATTTAAACTTGGGCATAATCCTTCCGAAGACTTTTGAAACATCAATATGGCTTTTGGCGTTGGTACAGTGAATGAAAGTACTGTATGGCGGTGGTTCTCTATATTTCAATCAGGTAATACAAAACTCCAGAATAAATCTCGTGGAATGGCAAATATAAAGCTCGATGATGATATAATAAAAGGCTTTAGTATAGGCCAATCCACATCAGACAAGTAGAGAACTTTCAAAACACGTCAGCCATACTTCCGTTATACGACACCTTCATGCTATTGGGAAAAAAAAAAAAAAAATGTACCAGTGGGTACCATATGATCTTACTGATGGCCAGAAACTTTGTTTAAATGTTTGTCAGTAACTTTAAAAAAATTACGTTATCTGAAATAGAAGTTTTACCTCATTCATCATATCATCATTTGTTCAGAGCGTTTAAAGCATTTTTAAAAAACTAAATATTCAAAAATGAAAAAGAAGTAAAATTTTTCATTTCGCCAATTCATTGTTGCAAAGCCAAAAAGTTTCTTTAAGCAAGGAATAAAAAACGTCGCTGGGCGTTGGGAGAAATGTTCTGTAGCTTATTTATTGGGATAAAATTACAATCTGCCTTATTAGGCAATATGTAATTGTGATAAATGTTCTCATTCATACCATTTACAATTTTTTTACAATTTTTATTCACTCACTCATTCATACAGTATTTACCAACTACCTCCCAAATCCACATGGTTGTCACCTCCCTCGCATGCGAAAGAGGAAGCGGACTCTTAGAAAGTTCCCCACGCTCCTCTATCAGCTGCGTCACCGTATATAAGCCAATGGACGTTGACGAAGAGCGCGAGAGCCACATAAGCTCAGGACATGATTGGAGAAACTGGACATTGCCAGGACTCCCACTGTCACGTATACATAGCAGCTCACGAGGCCACTGCCATTTCAGTCTCCGAGGAGGATTCTAGGGATGAGTGGCGCAGTGTAATGACTGTTCTACTGGATTAGGGTGATCGGATAGGTTACTATGGAATTTTATGAACTTGGAAGGGATGAGCTCGGGAATGTAAGGTATTTTAAGATCGTTATGAAGAGTTTTGTTGCTAACGTAAAAAGGGGCATTTACTATTGTTCTCAGGACTTTTGATTGAAAGGATAGGACACGCTTGATGTTCAACTTTTTTGCTGTCCCCCATAGCTCTATTCCGTATGTCCAGATGGGATTTCCTCTGAAGCAGTCTGTACAGTTGTCCTAAGCGTCTGTTTAGTTCTAGTCTTTTTAGCCTCGTATGTGGGTTCCAGGACAGCCGTTTGTCGAGATTGAAGCCTAAGTACCATACTATCTCGGATACAGGGAGAGGAATGGAATTAAAAAAAACTAGTGGACAAGGCTTGCGGCATAGGGTAAAGGTAATGTGGGAACATTTTGTTTCATTAACTTTACACCAATGCTCGAACTCATCAAGGTGTTTTTGAAGGTTATAGGATGCTATATGGGAGTCTGGGTGGCGTGACAAGACTGCAGTGTCATCTGCAAATGTGGCCAAGAAGGTATTGGGGGTAGAGGGGACTTCAGCGGTGTATAGGTTATGGAGGATGGGACCCAGGACACTGCCCTGTGGAACTCCTGCTTTTATGGGATAGTAGGTAGAATATTCTGAGACACAGCGGACTTGGAAGAAGCGGTTTGAATGGTAGGACTGTAGGATTAGGTAGAGGGTCTGTGGTAAATATGTTTTGAGCTTGTAAAGCAAACCTGCGTACCAAACCCTGTCAGAAGCTCGAGCTATGGGAGAAATGTATTGAAGCTAACAGAAGTTATTTTGAATAGAAATAATATCGTTAAAGTTTGTTTTTTCTTTAATTTGCCTCATAGCCTAGGGACTGACATTTCAAACGTTCCAGCCAAATAGTTTGTCAACTAACCGACCGATGCCCATTACAACTATTAACATGGAAATAATTCCAGACTTCATAGGCCGGAACTGTGGACTCACGTGTTCCACTTAATATGTTTTTTTTTAATATCGACAAATCCAATGCTATAAAAAGTTATATTTCAGGTTCTATATTTGTTGTTAGATCCAAGTCAAAATGGCAAACATTTGATAGCCAGTAAGTGTGATATGTCCCACCAGTTTGAAGACCAATCCCAATAAATTAAGTTTTACAATTCCACGATATAAATTGATGTTTTGGGTTTTTTTCTGTTAATAATTTATATATTTACGCTTTTTTACTTTGTGAAATTGACATTTTTAGTGATTGAGATTTATTAACAAATAAACTGAACTATATTGTATGGGGAAGACACCAAATAGTTTTCACAATTTTGTTAGATAAGCTTTTTTAGTAAACTTGGCCGGCACCGACCAGCTCTCCATAGATCCTTGACATGATACGTACTTTATTTCCCAAATATACAATTTAGTTCAAACTGTTGTAAAAAAAGTTCAATTGCCCAAAAAAATAAAGATGGTTGATATAACTTGAAAATAAAAAGAGAACTTGCAAATTTCGAGTGAACCAGATTAATTGTTGAGACAGAGAACGATATCCAGAAAAATGAGAAATGTTTCGTCCCACACTGTTTTCCTCCAGCCATGATATGTTTTAAGTAGTCCAAACATCGGTAGATTCTTTCAATGTTCATCCTTGAGTGCCTTCTTCATCGGTCTGTTAAGTGAATAAGTTGAATAGTTGTAATGTTGTATTATCTCGAGAGCCAGGCAAATTGTTACTAAAGAGTAAATTAAATAGGCGGCCGTTGCATATAGCTAATTATTGGCCAGCAAGTAAATGACTTTGGTGGGGGAAGGGGTAGTAGAGGGGGTGGGGCGGGCTCATTAGGCGGGGAGGGGGGTGAATTACTCCCACCCCTACTCCCTGAATTGATCAAGACCAGCCCTTCTCCGACTTCCTCACCAAATCAAAACTCAACATTTTAAGCTCACAATCACATCACCTACTCATCTTGAAATCAGCGAACTTACATACTAGTGCATAGTTTATCATTCTCTCTAATTTTATAAATTAATAGGGATGGTTATATATTTGATATTTTTGGGCATAATTTAACCACCCCTCATATGGAAACCGAGATTATTGGTTTATCCAATATTACTTTAATAGAAGCTCTAAATGTTCTGTTTCATTATTATTTACTGACTAAAATTTTGTTACATCAATTATGAACTAGAAAGCTAATTTATTGTCATTCATCCAGTTTTCTTTATTGTTTCCTGTTTTTAATTCTTCAGGTAAAATGGTTGTATCTGTGCCATATAATAAATACTTGGGTGGAAAACCAGTTACTGTATGTTCTGTATCATAAATTTGTCCACACATTCTTTAGCAACTGTTGTCCAGGCTCTTTTCTTCCCTTTTTCGTTCATTTTACATCTGATTTTATTGACTAGAGTTTGATTTAGTCGCTCATTTAAACCATTGGAAAAGGGTGCATTAACTGCTGTAAATATCAATCGAACCTCCTTTTCCCTTAGGAAATCTTTGAATTCTCTTGATTTGATTCCTGGGTATTGATCTGTAAGTATTATTCCTATTTTGTCTGTTTCCAGTACATTATTTACTAACTTGACGAAGTCAGTGGCACACTGAGTTTTTGGTATTGAAATGAATGCATATCTTGTGAAGTGGTCAATAAGCAGGTGGAGGTATCTTTTTGTTGATCGTTGTCCTCCAAAACCTCCAATAGTGTCAATTGACATTATTTCGAATGGTTTTGTTGCCGGCCCTAGTTGTGACATTAGCCCATATTTTTCTTGCCCTCTGGATTTGTTTTTATAATACATATTTCACAGTTTTTACATACCTTTTTAATATTTGCAGTTATATTTTTTGCTGTATAATAAGGGCATACCCTATTCATCATTTGTTTAATTTCATTTGTTTATATGGCACCATTCAGAATGTATTTCTTTATTGAATTGTAAACTTAAGTTTTCAGATAAAATTATCTTTTCTTTATTTCTTTCTTTTTTATAGAACACTCCATTTTTTTCTATTAATTTTGTTTTGGTGTTTTGTAATATTTTATTTTTCTCTTGATCTGTTTTAATTTCTTGTATTTTTATCAAATTAACTATTTTTAGGATTTCTTCTTTATTTTCAATTGGTTCTAATACCGGGTTTCTGCTCAAACTATCTGCTTCGGTATTATCCTTTCCCAGAATGTATTTAATTTAAAATATTTCTAACACTGGTTGGGAACATAGCAATTTCTTTACTTCTGCAAAGGATTTTTCACACACTTCCGTCCATAAGAATTTTTCATTTTTCCTTAATAATTTATGCAGTAAATCTAGCAATATCGAGCTTTTTGGTATATACTCGTTATAAAAATTAATTTTTCCTAAAAATGTTCTTTTGGGTTTTTGTAGTTGGAAAGTTTTTTATTGAAATTAAGTTGTCCTTTATTGGTCTTACTGTATTATGTCGAATTATGTGTCCAAGGTATTTTGGTGATTTTGCTGCGAATGTACATTCTTTTAATTTTGATCTGAAACCTTCATTTACTACTGCTTTTATCACTTTTTCTATATGTTCTGTGAATGATTTTTAAAAAATTAAGATGTCATCTATATAATTTTCTGGAAAGTCTCTTAAATTGTGCTTCCTTAAGATGCTGGATAAAATTTTTGGAAAATAGCTGGTGATGTCTTTAAACCGTACGGCAGGCATGTCCACTGGAAGTGCCCTTCTTGTGTGAGAAATCCAGTTTTCGGTCTATCTTCAATGCGTAATGGAATTGACCAAAAAGCGGAATTTATATCTAGTGTGGCGAAGTATTTGCAGTTTCTTGTTTGTATTATTAAATCATCTATTAATGGGAATGGTTGAGCTTGTGGTATAACTAGTTTGTTCAGTTCACGAAAATCTATACATAATCTTGATCATTTGTTTTCATCTCGTTTGAATGCGAGAGTCACGGGGGCTGCAAATGGACTATAAGACTCTTCAATTAAATCATTTTGTAATAATTGTGCCACCTGATCTTCTATTTCCTTCTTATCTGCTATAGTGCATCTATACGGTCTCTTGCTGCAGAATCTGTCGACCAGTAAGTCAATTCTAGCTTCGTAATCCTTAACCGTGCCCACATCATATTTGTTCCTGGCAAATACTGTACTGCACTTTTCTATCAGTCTTTCTATCTTAATCTTTTTCATATCATCTAAGTGATCTAATTTTATTTTAAACCCGTCTTCTTCGATATGTTCATTAAAATTCACTTTAACTTCTTCATTTTTTTCTTTCTTTTTCTCAGTATTTCCTGTTTCATCTTCTTTCTTCTGTAATATTTGTAGATTATAATTTTGAATTAATCTAATTTTTTTTTATAATATCTAATCCTATAAGAAAATCTTCAAAATCATCTCTCTCTACAATGAACACATCAACATATTTTTCTATGTCAAAAATTTTCACTTTTATGGTTACTAAACCTTTTGTTTGTGTCACACCATTGACTGTTTTTAAATATATCTTATTTACGTCTTCTGTTTTTTTCTTTATCTTAATTAATTTTGAATTTATTATAGAGACTTGGGATCCTGGATCATATGTCCCGTTTACCTGTAACTTCTCTTCTAATAATATTTCCAATGTAATCAATGGTGTGATTATTCGTTTTTTTGTTCTGTATTTAGATCTACTTCTAATACTGAGTTGCTTCCTAGTATTCTAGTTTCATTTTTGTCTCTCTTTTTAAACCAGCATGAAGCTTCTGGATGATACCTGACCTTTGTTTAATTGTTCACAATTATTGCATGGCTTTTTCTCTTGAAATTTGTTTTTACTAAAAGGTTTTTCCTCTTTCTTGTTTATAAAATTATTTTTGTTCACTAGACCCTCACACTTTCTAATTTCATGAAATAATTTGGTTGAAATCTCACATTTTTCCTTATCTAACTTATTTGTAATGAACTCAGGTAAACCTGCAGCTATAAGCATCACTAAAGTCTTTGAACTAATATTGTCATCCATATCTAACAATAATTTCTCTGTTTTCATGGCGTATTCCATCAGTAGACCTTCTTTATACCTATATAATATAGCATGCATTCCTGTACTCCATCCTTGCTCTGCAAAAGTTTCCAAAAGTTTTTCCATTGTTAATATTGTTAGGGTTGCCGAGTACCAGTATAAGCATGATTTTTTCATAAACAACCTTAATATCTCAATCTTATTACTGTCTTCATTAATTCCACATCTTCTACATTCTTCCTCAAACATCTCAAGCCACTGTTTAGCATTTGAGTGTTTACATGTAAACTTCTCAACCATGAACTTCTCTGCTATATGTTTTAAATTTAGCTCATTCTCTTTATTTTGTGTGGATTCAACTATCTTATCTTTATTCACTACTTGTTCTAAATATAAATTATCAAACATTATATTACCTTCTTCATCAAAATATATTGTTTTCATTTTCTCAGTTAATGTAATCCACACTCTCTTGTCTTGACCTCTTTGAGTAAAACTGTTTCTCAATCTTTTATAAATAAGTGTCTTAGACAATTCTTCATGACCACTCATAAAGCTTTTCTCTTGAGGCAAAGCATATTCTTCGTTTTCCTCTGTTTTAATTGATGTTATTGAGAGAACATTTGTTTTCTTATCCTTCGGTGATCCCACAAAGTTAAAGGTGAATTGCAGTCTTTTCGCCATTATAACTCCTATTGTCGTTTTGTAAGACAATTATTGAAGGTGGGGTGAATAAACTGAAATCATTTTCTCTGTAAACAAAGTTAGCAATTTTATTCACTATATATTATATTATGACAATTATTAATATTGATTTACACAATCTTACCTGTAAACAAAGAAACGACAATTACAGTTTATAACTATCGCTTCTCTATTCACACTCTATTTACGTGTTCTGTTACCTAACATAACCTTCTCTATCTGATAGCTGCTCCATCTGGTGGCAGCCAGTGGAAGCATCGCGGCAAATTCAAATTAAAGAGAGAATACTTTTATTACAAACATATATAGGAAATTACTTTGTGAGGATGGGACCAATAGCTTGAACTAGTGCAGTTTTCCAGGACGAATGAAAAATTAAATAGGAAAGTTTAACTTGATAAAAGAGACGGTACTGATGAAATTTACTGTTATTGACAAAAAAATAAATATTTATTATACGGTGAATAGGAAGCAGGGACCGCCCCACCCCCGAAATCTACTAGGCTATATAAATGACATCACCAAACTTAGGAGTATTTTAGTTATTAACGAGTATACGATGATAAACCTTTATTTTACATAATGCATGCATTAATTACAATACTAATCATCTCTTTCATCTGATGGTTAGCATGTGTCGGGTCACCCCAAGGAAAGAGCACGCCCGCCGCGGGCTAGGGTCTCTACGACCCGGCCGCTGTCCAGCGAGCGTCAAGAAAGAGATAAAATGGGTAAGTCTTAGACCTTTGCTCATATCCTCAGCTGTTGCAGGAAATACTATATCTATTGTCGGGTCGCCCCAAGAGGGGAGGACGCCTGCCGCGGGCTAGGGTCTCTAAGACCCGGCCGCTGTCCAATGAGCGTCAAGAAAGAGATAAAATGGGTGGACCGGTGGTCTTTGACCTTTGCTGGTGGCTTAGTCGGCGGGCACCTTTATTCGTATTGATCTGACCCCATAACACCTTAGAAGGTTTGCCCCGACAAAGCACTATGTTCAGGAGAAGAGGTATAGGTAGTTATGGTCTTGGAATGACCACGAATTCACACTCGGTATCTAAGGGTAGGTGAAAACCGTCCGGATCCCAAAGGCGAGTGTGAACCGGAGAGAGGCAGACTGGATCACTGGGGGAGACGCTACTAGGTAAAGTTAGTAGGGGCTCAGGAGACCGTCGTCCCCAAGGAAGAGGAGGTGCTAGTTTTAGCGAGACGAAGGCAGAGAATCCCACTAGGAAGGTGAGGGGTCTGACAACGCCGAAACTAAAACATAGCGAGGTTAGGGGAGAGAGAGAGAGAGAGAGAGAGAGAGAGAGAGAGAGAGAGAGAGAGAGAGAAAGAGAGAGAAGTATTCTTCAGGTGCCGGGTTTCGAGAGTCTGGTTCAAAATTTTTTTTCTTTCGTTCAAAACCTCTTTATGATAATATATATACAATGACAAAAATAAATAAATAAATTTAGAATTACACTTGTCTCCTCGTGCTGCATTCGCAGATGCATATTAAGGAGTGCATAAAATATAATACTTTCACATTGTTGTTAATAAGTGGGGTCAAAACCCCAAATCTGGGCCTTATATAGGCAGGTCTGAGGCTGGGCCTCACCCACACCCCTAGTGGGCTTTAGCTGTTTCATGCAATAGTTTACACCTCTCTTAACTGACGCTTAACGTCTTTATTATTAAAATATGGAAATGTAGGTGGGTATTTTCTGGACCGAGAAGAGGGGAACTTCTATTTATTCGTGGTGAAGAAGTTGACACAACAGCGTGTATGAATTTATTCATGGAGGGGTGTCTGGAAGGGGTTATTCAGCCTCGTGAGGGAAAATGAGTTGCTACTTAAATAAAAAATTATGATTCCAATTTATAAAACGAAACTAAATGTAGGAAGATTGGTTTGCTTCTTTCATTTTGTTTTTATTGCTTTTATTTATTTTGTTCATGATAAAATGTTATTTATAAAATTTTGAAAAAAAGGTAATTAGATTAACATCAGACTCTTTGATGAATAGTGAACACGTAATGTTCCATTTTATGTATTTACAAATTTTATACACTCTCCACTGTTCTTGATTAATTCAGTGTATTTTTTGGTAAACGTTTTCTCATCACAATGTTTTATTCTATTTGGTTGTAGATGCATCGGACACAGTACCTGTTGTTTTTTACATGGATATGGGTTATTATGTCAACATTGCTATTGCTTTTTGCAATACACGGCTGGGGTGTTATAAATACTTCACTGATGTAAAATGCATAGATGGATGTAATACCTTCAACGCTGCACAGATCACGCTAGTATATCACTCCTCATCCTCAAAATAATTCTAGTCATTTGATTATTTTTATAATAATATTAAGATCGTTTTAATGTTTAAATTAATTTTAATTAACTCAAACAGTGATTTTTTTTTTAGAGGAATGATGTTTTACATGATAATTATATTTAATAACCTGAATATAATAAAAATAAAACCAGACTGGCGAACCCGCGAAATAATGAAAGATCATTTTTGAATTAATTACTAGTCAAAAAATTAAAATATTATACTGCGGGGAGGCCAACTTTTTTCGGTTGAGTCACCAAACCGTGAATCCGCATCCCCCCCCCCGCCTTATGAATACAATACATTACAGTTCAAATCCTCTTTCCACTCCCGGAACACAAGATCCCGTCTCTCTGGCATTTATACTCCTGTCCACAAAACTGCAGCAAACGATCGGTTCTTCCTTGCTCACTTTACTACCCTCTGGAATTCCCTTCCTCCTAATATCCCCCATCGTCATTATTATTTTTTTTTACATGGTGTAATAGTTATCTTTATTTGCCAGATGTGAGTTCGGCTACAAGCAGCGAATCCCCCCCCCCAACCACCCTCTCCAATTTTGCCACATCGCAAGAGCAGCAGACGCTCAGGACATGAGTGGGATGATGACCAGTGGCAGGAGCCCATAAAATACATTTCTATTTACATGAGTTCGCTACCACAATTTTATGCGATTGTAAGGAGTTGACCAGAAGATTTGGATGAGCGGTTAGGTTTTTGTGTAATTCGGAAAATCTAGACGGTGAAGGACAGTTGGCACATGGAAATCGCTGTGAAAGGACGAGTTTGAAAGGTAGAAGGGACCGTTGACTAAAACTTGTTCTGAGGACTTTGGATTGGAATATTTGGATTCTTTGACGTTCGAAGGTTTGGCTGTCCCCCATAATTCTAGTCCGTAAGTCCAAATTGATTTCAACAACATGTTTGTGTATGTGCAATTTGTATTCTAGTGTGAGGCTAGAGCTTCTGTCAAGTATTACTGTCCAAACCGTCTTTTCAATTCTTGTCTCTTTTATGAGGGTTCCAAGTCAGCCTTTTGTCTGTTCTTGGAGTAACAGCAACTTGGCACAGTGGCACAAAAGTACGTGTACAGAGTGCAAAAGATAGGCCTCAGGTCGTAACGTTGAGGAACACCGGCTTCAATGGGATAAAAATTAGAATATTCTGAGACACAACGTACTCGTAAGAACAGTTAGTTACATAGGGTTTGAGAATTAAGAAACGGATTTACAGTAAGGAGTTACTGATTTCAATTTTATATTAAAATGAACCACAAGACTTTTTTTTAATGGCTCAGCAAATAAACATATACGATCCTAATCAATGCGAGGAAACTTAAAATATCCAACGATTCATTTTTCAATAAACATTCACAGAAATTCATTTTATAGCGATGGATTCCATTTCGGACACACACCGACATCAAGAATGTAAACAAGCTGTACTGTCAATGATAATGCTATACGTATATAAGGCTCCGGTTGAGGAAACAATCGTACATGTCAACAATATCCTATTATTGTTATTATTTATGTATGTCCTTTAAAACAGTGTTGCGATCAGATAGACAGCTAAAAGACAGATAGACAACTCCTCAAATCCTGAACGTACTGCTTTAGCGTAAGGTTGTACAAAATTATATCTTACTTAAATATTCAATTCACTTACAGTTGGTCCCAATTGGATCTAAACCCAAAGAAATTTACCTTAATAAATTAACATGGTGGTCAAAAGGGAAGAAATTCAATGGTAAAAACTAGACAAAATGTTTTATTCAACAAAAACAACAAAATATTAAAATGTTTTAACGAGGAATGATTGATTTTACTTTTAATCAAAGTGAACAGATTACATCAATTCTACTAGCTACAATAAAGCTTAAAACTTACGATTGTACATCGATGTCTTCAATCTGATGTAGAAGCAACCTCAAAGCCAAGGGCTGCCGAGCCAGGGATACCATCAGGCAGCCCCATATCAAAGCTGCTCCCCTCTTTAGAGCCACCTAAGCGAGTGTCGCCCAATTCTCGTCCCAAAGTATGTTCTCGTCATGGACCGAATTTACCTTCAATAGAAGGATTTTTTCTTTATCACCCTTTATGATGGTGTATCCCTTTCCACACCATCATGTGAGAGGGTTATTCGGCACTTAAGACCACCCATATCCCAACAGACTAGGTAGTTACATCGGTCGGCCTACATCAAAAGAGGAGTTTATGGGATGCCGATAGTCGGCCAGAGGGAGAGTAGTACCCCATGTCGGGGGTTGAGCATATAACAACTCAAGTACCTAAACAACGGTAAATAGTTTTAAAAACGGACCTCTTAGCAGACTACTTACCTCTTAGAGTTAAGCACTTCTTGAAAAAATTATGAAATAAAATAAAATATATAATTTGTCATTTTTAAGTGGTGTTAACTGACCCTACAATTTTTTTTTATTTGTAGGGAAAAAATCTACCGTTACCGAATTCCTACGGCTCATTAAAGAAATCAATAAAAATGGTAGATCACCATATATTAAATTTCAACTGTGATGGTCTCCTGACCAAAATAGATGAGGCAGAAGTGTTGCTAGATATTGTAGTTTTGACAGACACGAGAGTGTCTACTCAATCGATCCACATTAAAGGTTATTCAACTGCCATTGAAAGGGTCACCGGTTACGGTGGTGTTATCATTGCAATACGCCTTGGCATTAATTGGAAGAAAGTGGCTTCACCACTGACTACAAGTGATACCAGGCTTCACCACCTGACAGTTAACGTAAATTTGGGGAAACCCATTTACCTCACCGCTCTATACAGGAGACCGTACTCGTCTCTCCGGGAGTACTCCGCCCTGCTACACGCATGTGCGCAGAGGTCTAACCACTGGGTGGTGGGAGATCTCAATGCGAGACACACGCTGTGGTATAATACCGCAACAAACAGGGCTGGGGGACTTCTGGTGAGAACGCCGTTTACGGTCGTTCACCCCCAGACATTTACTTTTCGACATAGAGGTAACCCGCAGGCTACCTCGACGATTGACTTACTATTGACAAAACAACCCCACCGTATCACTAGTTGCACAGCCCTTGACGTCTGACCACAGGCCAGTACTGTATGCAGTGGATGGTAAAGTGGCGACCCCTCGACCCACGAGATACGACTACCGTCGTGCCGACTGGGATCTCTATGGTAAATTTACCATAACCTGCATACGGTGCCAGTTCTCCACACGAAAGACGAAGTAGATCTTCAACTAGCTTTCGTAACTGATGTGATCAAAGACGCAGCAGACAATGCGATCCCGAAGTACACTCCCATGCCACCGTCCCTGCGACCACCTCCAGACCATATCTTAAAAGAATAGATGGTACAGAACGAGAGATCAGCAAGCCAAGGTCGTTGTGAATTCTCGCACAACGGGAATCCGGGGCTGTGCCACTCTCTGGAAAACAGCGCAGACTTCGTAGCACTCACGGAGATCACAGAAAGTTTTGGAAGCTGTTGAAGACTACAAAAGGCAAGACAGCCACTGTCCGTCTTCACGAAGGCGACAATGTTCTGACTGCTAAGCTACAGGCAACAAAACTGGCCGACCATTGCGCTAGGGACATTACGGCTAGGACGGGCTACTGCCACATGCCTCCTCCGGTAGATGCTGAACAGAATCACATGTTTGTATCACCGAAGCAGCTCAAGGCGATTCTTCGCCGGTGTCAGGGAAACCGAGAACCCGGGCACAACGGGATACAAACAGTGCTGCTCAAACAAATGCCGAGGAGAAGGACAGTACAACTAGCGAACTTATACAACTCTTGTATAAGATTGCGGTACTTTCCTGACACATGGAAACAAACCATCTTGTTTCTATTATTAAAGCCAGCCAAGAGTGGAGATCCCCAAGCCCACTACCGCCCGATCAGCTTGCTACCGCAGATGGGGAAAACTTTTGAGAAAATTCTTGTGAATTATCTCAAAAATTACTGCTCGGAAAATTACATCATTCCGCCAGAGCAGACTGGATTTCAATCCAGTATGAGCGCAGGGGATCCCCTATACCGTATACATAGGATCATTAGGATAAGAATACATAGGATACGTAGGATCCCGTATACACGTCTGAAATTGTAGGAGCCCGATATAAAAACACCACAGTTACTGCCTTTGCAGATGACATAGCGATGTACAGCAGCAGCATGAGCGCCAAGGTAGCTCTAAAACAAGCTGAAGTAGCTTGTAACCAGATAAGCGAGAGATTGGGGAGACTCAATATCTCTGTAAACGCGGGTAAGACTGACTGCGTAATTTTCTCTTTTCAAAAGGGAAAAAGCCCACTACCCATTAGTTACATAGTAGGAACGGAGGGAAATTCACTAGGCAACAACCCAGTATATCTGGGAATTAAAATGGACAGACACCTCCTGTTTACGCCTGTAAGTCGTTTATTTTGTTTATTGAAAAAAGAATTATCATTCATTGTTTAAGCCCGAATAAGGGGTCTTGCATTGACAAGTAATTATCTAACAAAGTAGCCTCTTAAAATTTATTATAAAAAGGTGTAAATCAGAGATGAATATTTTTTTTTGTATTTGTTTAGTTTATATAAAGAATTAATAATTATTGATAATATTATAAATGTTCTAAGAATATCTTTGTGTTTCGAATGTGAGTGTTGTGTATTTGTATTGAATAATGAACCTGCCATGCCCCAGGGCTGAAGAGAAGTTATGTTAATTGATTTTGTTTTAAGTGAAAGATGTTTGAAAGTAAACAAAACAAATAACGATACGGGACGCATCCGAGGCCCCGTAATCGGATTGAGAACACTACATCCTTTATAGAGGATTAAAGGACGGAGCACCGGTTGATAAGTCGCTCCCAGAGTCAGTGTGGATCCAGATTTCAGTTGGCCAACACGCACCAGAGTGCCCTCCCCCACCGACGGTTCCAACCTCCATCATCTCACCGCCTTATCGGCTATTGTTTACATCTCACCGCCTTATCGGCCTATTGTTTATGTGGAGCACCTCTGGTGGGAGTTCGTCTTGGAAGTCGTAGCAGTGAGGACCTCGCTCAACTCTCCACTAATCGATTACCTGCCATCGATGCCATCAATTATTAGCAACACAAGCGCCGCTTGTGTCCCAGCTGCCAGCTTGGGTACCCAATGAAGCAGTCAATAAGTCCTGTACTTTATTTATTTATAAGCAATCCTAATCTGTAGGATCTTGCTCCATTGATGTTTTCGTCAATAATGCGTATTTTTTATTTATATTTAATATTTTAACCCAGTTATAAGGCGAATTCATTATTAATTTTCTGCATGTGTTTTTATGTTTATAATATGAATTCTTTTCACGAACACATTTAGAAATTATTTAGTAATCTGAAAAATGCAAAATTATATTGCATAGAAATAGAAACAGGATTTTAAATAAAGCATAACATTCAGGTTGGTTAACTCAACTGTTATCTCTTTTCATGTGTCACTTAATGTAAGAATGACACTTAATTAAGTAATTTATAAAACTCATGAAATGTGTTTGTCTCTTGGATCATTCCAATTAGAGCATAATATTTTAAGGTTAAAATACCATATTATTTAATCTAAAAATTATTTTTATCTATTACAATTTTCTTATATATTAAATACATGTGTGCTTGTGGACGCGCATACACACGTGTTTGTTGTTTTATGTAAATATTGGGTGCGTGTATGTATTTATTGCTGTAGTAGATTTATTTATTTATAAATTCATATCAGTTATTTTGTTAGAAAACTGTAAGTTATTCTGGGCTATCCGTATCATGCCTAGTTTGATCCTTGTATTTCAAACTGCTTTTCTCAATATAAGGATTTTCTAATTGAGATATGAAAGGCAAATGTATTTAAATGTATTACTCATTATATTGTTTGTTGTCAATCACGCATGTAGTCTCTCGTTACATTAAAATACCATTTGTTCGATTTGCCATTTCGTTCTTCTTTATTTTTTTTCTTTCATTTCCCTTCATTAATGTTTCCGTTGTTTGTTTGAACCCCCCGCAATTGATACCTCGTTACCTTCTTTCATGAGCTCAAAAGACCGGCATAATTGACACGGGGTCGAAGAATTACACCTGTCGATTTTTTCTTTATGGTGTCACTCTCCCCAACACCAAATTTAGTAACCATTTTACGAAGAAGTTGAAGCAAACACGCCCGAGGTCTTACCGGCTTACGCATTACTGCGTCTGAAGCTACTGATCTACAAGAATATACTCAGGCCTACACTGCTGTATGGTGCACCGCTTTTTCGTCATCTGACGTATACGACAGCTCGGCGACTCCAACAATTTCAAAACGGTATACTGATGAAAGTGGTCAGAAATACTTCATTCGAGCAGCGGAGCAACAGTGAGCTTCACGAGATCTTTGAGCTGCCTACGGTGGATGAATTCATCCAACTTAAAACTTTTGATCAATGAAAAGGTTTTGAAATTAAAAAAAAAACAAAAAAAAAAACTCATTAAGTGTCAAAAATTTCACTTTGGGAAAATTACTTTTTTCGACCGCACCATGTGACTGACTTCTCCGATCCCTAGGGCTTGGAGATGCTTGCAGATAAACTAGGTTTTTTTTTTCTGTTAACCGCTTCTTTCAAGCATTTTTTACAACAAATCATGAACAAATTGGTGATTAATGGCTCCTTTTTCTGCATAACGCATAACGCGAGGGTAGAAAATACAAAAACAACCGTTTTGAAGTTAAAATTACATAATAATGTCTTAAACACCGGGTTTGTCAAGTACTGTAGGGAGTCAAAAAAATTGATAAGTCTACGTTGGAGGAATTCATCCACCGTAGGCAAATCAAAGATCTCGTGAAGTTCACTATTGCTTTGCTGCTCAAATGAAGTATTTCTGACCACTTTCATCAGTATGCCGTTTTGAAATTGTTGGATTCACCGTGCTGTCGTATCCGTCAGATGACGAAACAGCGGTGCACCATACAGCAGACCAGGCCTGAGTATAATCTTATAGAGCATGAGCTTGAGGCGCAGTGATAGATTGGGGGAAGTCAATAAATGCGTAAGGCGGTAAGACTTCGGCTTCAACTTCCTCGCAAAATGGTTACTAAAACGAAGGTGTTGGTCCATTTTAATGCCCAGATATACTAGGTGTTTTCCGGTGAGTTTTGCTGTGTCCCTACAGTATAAGTAGTAGGCAGCGGACTTTTCCCTTTTAGAATCAGAAAATTACGCAGTCTATATAAACTAGGGCGAATCCTAGGCTGTATTTATACTCCCGCTGGTATTTTAAATATTGAGTCCACGAGAGAGTGAATGCGATATTTTACGATTTAGATCTTGAATGATATAAGCTAAGTCTTTTTGTGCAGTTGGTATTTTTTTCCTAATTATACACAAACTATACTAACTATACACACAAAAATGTGGACAGCCGGCTAGCACATAGATTGTACTAGATATTTTTCCGTGGTGGCCTACGTCCCTTCATTCATTTACCTGTGTTGGGTCGTCACGAGAGGGTGTCTAGTTACCCTAGTCCTAGTGACGAAGTGAGGGTTGATTAGGCTATGGCCTAGTCAATTGCTTCATGACGAGTGTTACTACTGTACTATCTGACTCCCTATTTAATAGGTTTGTGCCCCGACAGTGCGCTATGTTCAGGAGAAGAGGTATAGGGTAGGTACCGTAGGTAATTTATGTGGTCTTGGAATGACCATGAATTCACGCTCGGTATCTGAGGGTAGGCGAAAACCGCCCGGATCCCAGACTGGATTGCCGTGGGAGACACTACAAGGTAAAGTTTGTAGGACCTCGGCAACCGTCGTCCGTGAGGGAGAGGTTTCTCCAATTGAGGTGCTTGTTTTAGCGAGACGAAGGCAGAGAATCCCACTAGGAAAGTGTGGGGTCTGACAACGCCTAAACTAAACTTAAAATAAAACATAGCGAGGTTAGGAAGTGAGATGTAGAAGTTTTCATAAATGAGAAGGCCAAATCTTGAAACATCAGTGCAGCTGCAAGTACCAGCCAGAGAGCCGTAGTTAGAATGACTTATCGGCTAAAACTAGGGGGTATATATAGCCCCCAGTAACCAATGATCTGGGGTCTTATTCTGACCAACCAAACCGCAGGATTGCGGTGACGCTAGACTATTCTAGACCGGGACCCACCCAGGCCTGGGTCACTACCTGACTCCCCCTTCAAGGGCCTCTGACTAGTTTTTTTGCAGCTGCGTCTTTTATTGTTTACAATATTTACACTGGTATGACTTATGGTTTCGTAATGTTATTTACATTTGTTTAAATTAATTTACAACATATTATGACCAATTTACAATATATATACAATAGAGTATAGGGTGATTTATCTTATGTAGTTAGCGCGGTCGCTACAACCTGTTTATTCTTAATAGTTTATTTATATGTATAACTGTTATGAACAATTTTTTAACAGTAAAAAAAAAAATAATCGAAACATTGTATGATACAAAGAAAGAAAATGGTGAAGCCATCCTTGTGTCTGCTTGTCTGTGCTAAAAAAAAGGATTCCATTTCATTACAATAATTTATAATGAAAAAAAAAACTCATTATTCTTTATTGAACCAATTCTGTATTAACATTAGTTCTATTCAGGGGACAAAGATAAGTGCGAACGGAGCAGGAAGAGCAAGTGCAAGAGAGTACGTACGATATTCACAGCTGAACAGTTGGAGAGGTTGGAAGCGGAATTCGAGAGGCAACAGTACATGGTTGGACCTGAGCGACTATACCTAGCTCACGCCCTCAGGCTCACCGAAGCCCAGGTAACAGCAAATAGTTTTGTATATACCGAACAATAAATGGGTTATATCACTAAAAGGCCTAACTTTTTTAATCACTTTATTATAGCTTAAATATAGATATCTTCAGTTTCCCCCCTACGCCGAGGCAAGCACTGGTGGATAGGTGAAAAGATCTAGTGAAAAAGGGGTATTTCTTCCAATCAAAGGAACCATCCATATAAAAATATTTTAGAGCATTAAATTCTGCTTAAAATGCCTACCAATACATAAATATTACTTCGGTACTGGCTTCTCCTCAAGCTCCAGTCATCGCTAGTAAGCGCGGTTTTCGTTATAATTGTCTTTTTTGAGGAAAGTACCGGTTTTAAAAAAAAATAGCTCTAAGTAAATGAGGGGGATTGAACCCTGCGTTCAATGACTAATACATGAAAAGTAAAAAACATAAGGGTATACAGGTCATTGAAAGGTCTGTCATTGTAATTTTTTTTACGAACCTATATTTATAGAAAATAAATTGAACAAAATAATAATAAGTAAAAGCTGTATTATATACCAAGATCATTACACATTATACATGGAACATTAGGGCAGTGGAGTAAGTAGCACACACCAGTTTTGCACGTTTTGGTCGGTTTGCATGGTTACTGCAAGGCATCTGCAGTTTGCTCTGCTTACCCTCTTCTGGGTCTTCTTCATCCTTACTCAGTGTTTCCAATTGCTTTTGTAGTGAGTCATCGCTCTACCCTTCTACGCTAGTCTCAGCGTGACTGCTTGGCGGAGGGCTAGTCCAAGAAGTTCCTTTGCAGTTGTACAAAACGGAACAACGAATCCCGGTTTCCAACAGCTGCACGCTGCATTGCGCCCTTTGGTTAATCTGCATGATATTGTTTTGTGAAGAGATTTAGGAACTGGATGTTTCTTTGGGTCATTGGAAGTAGGCCAAAGTTTGTGCTTCTCCATCCCAAATCTAACGGGTTTTTCGAGTTTCCATGTTTGAACTTATAGGTATGATTTCAGAGAAGCCAATTTTAAATTGATTTTTATCAGTGATTTAGCAAAAACCAGCTTGAGGTATAAACATACCTCATGCTATCCATCGACTCTTACCACCTCCATATAGAGCGTCGAAAAATCTCTACCCTGTTTCTGCAATTTTACCTTCCTGGGCATCCAGGTTCATGAACAACTGAACAACACCTAAACGTTTCTCATCCTTCAATAGCAATTTATCTTCCCTAAATAATGAAGATGTTGTGTCACAACTGTTGAAGGCGTGAAGAAACAGGAGGCTGTTTTTGATGGAATCTATATATTTAAAACTGCCGGAACAATATAAGGTGTTTTGTATCTTACCCTTTCCCTGTTTCAAGAACACAATAATTGAATAAAGAGAATCTAATACTGCAAGTATAATAAGAAGATCTGTACTCTCAGGCTAGCTCAGATAACTGAAATGTTTCTATTGCGATTGTCACAATTAGGTGGTCAGCATCTTTGACACCTCACTTAGCCACAAATCGTTCATTCCGTATTACCGCTGACAGCATTAATATCAATCCATTTTTGTTGTAATCATTGGTTAGAAATCTCCCTTAAGGGATAGTAGATGTAGTTGTTTGTTGGAATGGAATCCCAGGTGCAGCGTGTACAGAACGCTGTAGGCCCAAACAGTAGCCCGTTACGTTAGTAACGTTAAACTCCTTGTTCGCACATGTAACATATTTTAAAACTATTGATGAAACCTGTTCACCAATACTTAGGTTGAAAGCCTCACTGAGAGGGGCGAATAAGCCATAAAACATAGCTTTTGGGACTTAGTTACGCTTCTCAGTATCTTCTTTTCAAAAAACTCAAACACTAGGGAAAAACACACTTACCTGCAAAAGTTGAACAAATGACGGCAACATCGAGAGAAGTTAGTAAGTAACCTTATTAGCGAAGTAATTTGTATGTATTGACACTCATTTTACGCAGAATTTAATGTTATACAAATTTTGTATATACAGTTCCGTTGATTGGATGAATTGATTTTTATTTATTTTGAAGAAACTAAAGACCAACCCTTTTTTCATGAATCAAAAAACCTCCAGCGCTCACCTCAGTGGAGGGGGAAAACTCAGAATATTTGACCTAAAATAAAGTAATTAAAAAAGGTTTTAACTTCTCAACAATTATTCCCGATTCCGGGACACCTGTTAGACCAAGCATCGTGAATTTTTTCACGGGAGTTCCATTTTACGTCCCAACCAGCGGGGAATTACACCTCTGAATGTCTTTACTCAAATGGGCTGTTTCCAAGAACAGGGAAAACACCAATGAGAACATTCAAAAGTTAATGGTTCCGAACTCCCACGGTTGTCACTATTCTACTCAAGAGCTGATAGTACTAGCTTACCAATAAACCTCTCCAAGGCCCATAGTTATTGGGTTCCTGCCACTCCTAATACCCCACCACTATCTTCCAGCTTATTTAACAATTTTATTTGCTATCCTGCTCATCCAAATTTCCATGTCAAAATCCATTTATCTCGGTAAAAAGGTGACATCAATTGGAACCAACAGTCAAACTGACACAGGAGCAGAAATATAAGAACCAGCTATACCATATTTTTATTAATTTATTTATTGTGAGTTCAAATTTTGAAGAACGTGGTCAAAAGTGGCCTGTCTACACTTTACCTGTAAAATTATAAATAACAATCTAACCCCGAATAAAAACAGTCCTAGATCATACAAGCTGCTTGGTGATTTTATATTAATTATTTTGATTATATAATTTTTTCACTTGAAGAAAATTCAGTGATTTGGTTTCAGGTAAAAGTTTGGTTCCAGAATAGAAGAATAAAGTGGAGAAAACAGCACTTGGAGCTGGAACAGCAAAGGCTGGCCGCGATGAAACGGCACCGGGAGCTATCAGAAGCAAGCACCGAATCAGAAGAAGAAAGAACTAACCAGTGCGAAACCTTCACGTCCACCGAACTAAAACAGTGTCCTACGCATCAATAATCCCAGGACATGTTTTTATAATAGTTATATTTTTTAATCTGCGTATGTTTGAGTAAGCTGTGATGTTAAAGTCTCTATACGGGAAAGCAGGTAGGAGGAAAGCGCTGAGTATAATTTTGTCAAGGAGCCAGTGATGTACAAACTATTCAGAAATTATCAACTTGATGTAAATCAATGAACTGACTGTACAATTTATTTAATGTAATGATTGTTAAAAATGTGTACATAATTTAATATAAAAGCCATTATATTAACAGGTTTTGGACTAACTATACTGATAATTAACAATCTATACTCTAGTCTCCACTAAAAATGGTTGTTTTGAATGTAATTATTCAATTGAGATATTTCAATCAATATTGGATGTGTTGTAAATATTACAATTTTTTTGTCGTTGGTTAATGTAATACTGAACGAGAGCTGTCAATAGAAGAAAAACGACAGCCAGATGATTTATGTTGTAGCAATTTTTCAATATTTAAGTTAAGATTCCGAATAATAGGTGGTTTTGAAATAGCATTCACTTTTTCGGTACTAGAGTGTGATTTTTTTTTATTTCTCTTTTATTTATTTTTTTTAATATACTTTATGGTGATAAAATTACAATCTGCCTTATTGGGCAATACGTCATTTTAATAAATGTTCTCATTCATACCATATTTACAATTTTCATTCCCTCGCTCATTCATACAGTATTTACAAACAGCCCAGAGATCTCCCGAATCCACATGCTTGTCACCTCCCTCGTATGCGAAAGAGGTAGCGGAGTCCTGGCAATTCCCCCCACGTTTCTCCGTCAGCCGCGTCACTGGCCTGGTCACAGGAGCTCCACATAAAATATACATACATATTTAAAATACCATTTTTTATTAACACTTGTAAAATCACCTTTTTGTGAATTGTTCGGTTTTTTTTTTATTAAAAAAAAAATAATAGGTATATTAAATTGATGTCCACTTTACCGAGACTTAAAAATTGATACAATAGAAGATTTTATCAAAATAAAATTCATAAAGTACCATCTCAAATTGCAATATGTTGAAGGAGCAATCAAATATAACATTGGAAATCCGTCTTTGAATATAAGATTGAAACCAAGACTCCTACAAGACATTCTGTTGTAAAAAAAATTATAATTCATCTTTGTCATCAAATTTTGGTTTTTTTTTCATGTTTCTTTTTTTTGATTGTCTATCTGTAACATATACATATTTAGTAAATTATTATTATATATTATTGAAATTATTTTTATATTCTAAAAATTATCATTTTATGTTACAAATTATAAATAATCAACTTAATTTTCATCATAAATGATATTTAGTTAAGGGGTCAATTGGCCCATTCCCCATTCTCTTCAGTGAAATTATTGTGTTATCTGTTGTATCCATGTATGGCTGTCAAGCCGAGCTGGAAATATATTTTTAAAAAATTGATCTCTAACAAAGTAGGCTCAATGAAATGTAAGAACGTATACTTGATGAACATTAACTGCATCATTGTTACAGTGTAGTTTGTTTTGTAGTTATATAAATTTTTATAAATATTTTTCTATTCTATTCTATTTATTAACTGTAGAAAAGAGGAGTTTTTCAATTTTATCATAAATACATTTTTTTTAAGCATACAATTTAAAAACAGGAGCATGGATCAGTTTGTTTTTCATTAACTGTATTTGTATAAATTCTGATTGATTAAACGTTTCCCGGAAAATTAACGTTAGAAATTAAACCGCCTTAGTAGAAAGAAACTAAGTTAGGAAGAAACATTTATCAATCTAATAAATACTGTAAACAAACTTACCTTTATCCACAGTCTCAGAGTTCAAGAAAGCCTTAGGCTATATTGATCACCCTCATATATGGATTAGCATTTCTAAATTTATTGAAAAACATGTCCGAAAGATTCAAATAACGAAATAGAAGGAAACATTCTTCCACTTTTGAGGGGAAAACAGTTGAAAAGCAAAATTTCTAGGACTGCTTTGAATTTCTTTTCCTTTATTTGATTTATTCTTAACCTTGTGATGAAAAATAGATCTATTATCCTAAACTATTTTCTAAGGAGAGAACCTTATCATAAGAGTAACAGGACCGATTTTTGTCCTGCATTTTATTAAATTACTACATTATATTATAAATTATTTTTTTCATGTCTTTAACTTTTTTTCATTCATTTTCTAACGTTTTATATTAGCCAGCATTATTTTATGGAATATGGGTACGCTTAAATTTCAGATGCTTTGGATCATTTTTACGATTTTTTCGCAAGATCGTATCACAATTATAATCGTAATATCACAGTATTATTATTGTATCGTGAATTTTCACAGCGATGTGATATGCAGATATCATACGATACAAGTGAAGGTTCCTTCACTCGAATGAAATGAGGATTGAATGGGCGAGCTGCATGCGCACTGGAGGGCTGGATCGATACCTGCCAAGTTGATGGGCATCTTTTATCTTATCTCATCTTTGTATATCTTTTAATTTGATAAGCGAACGCTGTACAGGCAGTATAGAAATTTGTCAGGGATCTATCCATTTCTATCCAGGGTCACTGAATTTTAGTCATTGGTTGCTCAACTTGTATGGTAATAAACATGACCTTATTGTTTTCAGGGATCATCCAATCCAAGATCACAAATAAGGGACATGGTGTTGCACAATCAATCATCTTTAAAACTTAAACAAAGCTCTGTAAAGTGTGATAACGGTTCGGCGAACTCTCTATATTACTCACTCACAAAAAACGTGATAAAACTAAAAAAAAAAAAAATACTAAGCTTTTCAGAAGAGGCAACAGAAAATAAGATTTTTTTTTTTTTTATTTACCGCGAAATAAAATTACAGCTCAGGGTGCCGCTTTAAAAGCATAAAAAGAATCATGAATTAGAATAAATAGGGGGGGGGTTAAGTAAATTTAATCCTACTCCGCCACTATAAATGTACTCTTATTTTGAGTTGAGGCATTTTCCTTGTGGCACAGTTTATCGAATTCCAAGTCCCTCTCAAAATTATACATGCTGATCCAAAATGTGGATTTAGCTCAATCGTAACGTATTAACTTTAGCACATAATAAACCATTAACAAACATTGCATCAAGCGCAGATTCATAGCAGGTTATAGGTTTTAGGAATAAAAGTAATTATTTTCAAAAACGTTCCTACTTGACCCAATAACAACTAACTTTCAATCGCATTTCAGTGAAACGGCATCTGAATCTTCAGCAAATAAATAACATCGTAAACACACCACAACATTGTTGGTAATTAGGAAAATATAGAGTTATTTTTCATACTTTGGCAATAACTATGTAGATAGTTATTACTACTACAAAAGACTGTATATTGCATTAACCTCTATGTAAAGAAACCTTACTCAACATAACAAGAAACACATTAATAATTAAAAACTAATATGGTATTTACCATATTGTGGATACCATATTTACCCTTCCACGACCAGCACTAATCATTTAATAATAATAATTGTTTTTTACTAAGTATGTTGTTTACCTTCTCATCTCTCTACAAACTAACTTTTTAAAATGTAAAATAATTATTAAAAGCAGTAATTATGATAGATATTTCCAAAATGCTTCATTTAAAAAGGAAAAGTAGATAGGCGTTTCTACCTTTTTTTTTAGACATCTAAAATAAATTCTGCTACACTATAAAGAACTTTTAAAAACAGACTTGTATGAGTAGAAATTCCCAGTCATCCCCCACATGGGGAATGTTAAGAGGTTGATAAAAGTGTGGAATATCATAAACTGGCCTACTTTTTTTCTGTTATGTGGTTCTCTATTAATGAATGAACGGGATCGCCTTCCTTCTGCCCGGCCCACAAATCAATAGTTTAAAAGTTCTTCTGTTAAACATGTAAACTACGAATCTCGAAAACTGTCATAATACAAACAGGGATATAGACTCAACTCAAAATGTGACACTTGACATTTTCTGTGGTGGAGAAGTGAACCGTGGTCTAATTTCTACTGGACAACTACACTTACAACACTCCTGCCGCGACACCTCACCTATTATCGGAATGAAATACAAAACTTTTTTTTTTCAGTTGTGTCAGATATCTTACGGGTGAAAGATTAACAAGATTGGTGAAAGTGAAATACCTCGTCTTAAATACCATGACCAAATGATGAGGCTCTACCTTCAGACAGGTACGGATAAATCGTGTTTCTCCTGCTTATCTGTTTGTTAGTGAGTTCTACGACAATGACCGCCAAAATGATCCAATGAATCCGTATTTTTAAATAGACATTTGATAACATTTCGGACTGTATGCAGAAAGTATATATATATAAAAAAAAATGAAACGGGAAAAAATCGGCCTCCGGTTTGCTCACCTTTTTATCTCTGATTTTTAAGTTCACAATCTACTTACTTATGATTTAATGTTCTCATTTCCCCACATGACCGAGGAGGATTTATGAAACAAAATAAAATGTTCAAAGATAGAACAAAAAAAAAATGTTTTTGTGGCTAACAATAGAGATAGTGTATTTAACGTATGTGTGGCCGTTAAACCCGACTTTAATATGTAAGACAAAATAACTTGAAATATGTTTGTATTTTCACAATGGTTTAAGAAATTGACGCGGAGTCCTTTTTTTTTTTTTTTACTTTCTTTGCCATTACTTAGATTATATATATTGGGAAAAAATAATTAAGTTCACCATTGATGTAACAAAAACATTCAATGAAAAAAATGGCCAAAAGGTTTTTCCAAACTGTTCTAGCACCGATTATTTTTTTCCCGTCATGCTCCCTTCAACACATAAAGACCAAGTATATATTTTAAATTAAAAACATTTATTATAATTAATTTTTCTAAGGAAATATATAAATAACCTTTGAAGGTGATCATATCGCATCACGAATCCTAATTCAAATCCTAAAATACCTGTTATGTAATTATTTGAATAAGACGATGTTTTTCTAAATTAATAAATCGAAAAATAACTGACACCCGGCGTAATCGAGATTGTACTTATTATATATTGAGTTTAGATTACAAATAATTAATTGCTATGAGAAAAATAAACACACAATTGTTTTTACAAATGAAAGCTTTCGTAATTTCATATCATTTCAAGTTTTTATCAACACTATTACAAACAGAAACTATTAAGACAATCTTAAATATTTACAAGAAAATTTATCACATTCAAAATATAATAAAATACAAATGATACAGCTGGAAGATCAACAAATTATTCTGAGCAATAATTATTTACAATTTCAAGGCACCTATCTTCCGGACTCATTTTTTTGTTTCAGACATACCACTGTCTGTGAGATAATTAATGATGTATATATATATGTATATAGTAAATTTAATGTATGAAAGGAGAGGAGTCCACCATCCTCAAAATATAATAACTGAAACTCATTGAATGTAAAACTCAACCACTACGCCAGATTTTTAATTATTTGTCTGCTCTTTTTAATTTTGATTAAAAGTTTAAGTTTGAATTGAAATTAACAGATAAATTTAAGCTGTAAATGTTTATATCTGTGTATGTCTCCCTGCTTTTTCAGGATAATTAATAGTACAATGACTGTGTTCGTAGTACTGAAATTATGTTATAACATTATTGATTTAACTCAAGAATCTCTAACAAGATTCAAATTATTTATAAATTTTAGTCATGGAATGTAATTTATAAATGATGTAAAACTATGTATGTATGGTAATCCTGTAAATCGTAAATTATAAAATGCAAAAAATATTTAATTGATGAAAATACCCCACCCTCTTCGTTCCCTTGATGATGTTATAGTTGATTTCAATTGTATACTTTTTCGTTTGAATTGATATCATTTTTTTTATATTTGTTAACGAAAGTATCATTAATAATGTTCTTTTTAATCTTCCTAATTTATTTCATATATGTATTTCTTACCATGTAAATACAAACATTTTAAGAACCTAAGCTGTTTGAGAAAGTGACTAGTTAAAATTATGCTTTGTTTCCATTAATCAGATGATCGATTAGTGATCAAAATGTCAAGAATAGAGACATTAAAAAATTAGTTAATTATTAAAAAAAAAAATACACCTACCATAAGCATATCATGTAATATAATTAATCCATTAATAAAAAGTGTATTTTATGTATATTAAGTAGTTTTATACTTACAAATGTTGTCAAAACCAAGATTAAAATAAACTGAATGGCCCTATATGTCAAGATCTGCGTAATTTTTGGAAATTTCCATCAACTCTTCATCAAGGAGTAAAAGCATACTGTCCTAGGAAAATGATCTTTCTAATGAAACTTCCAGTTTCAGACTCTCCCTCGCCATAGTGACAGGTACTCATTGACGCATTAAATTTATTTATCTTCACAAGACATTTACGCTATATTTTAGTTCTCATTTATATCTCCTGTTATTTTTATTATTGTCAATAACATGTTTACACTATTTTTAACATCTCCCTTCCCTTTCTTATTGCCATGACCTCATACATACTAATTAATTAATACAACTTTTGTCTGTCCACAGTTTTTTTTATACGTACGCAAGGACCTCGCTTATCCGGCCCTTGTCGATCCGGATCAGATTTGTAAACTCGACTCGCAAGCTATAAATAACTGTAGGGGAAGTGTTGAGCTTGATCCCTACATATCAAGTTTTGTTTTGTATCAAAGAGTTCAATTAGGTTGAACAAGTTTAAAATTGCATCGAAGGGAAGGAAGTTTTTAACAGCTAAAAGGTTTGACGGTATTAATAGAATTGATTAAGGAGAAGCATTTGAAGATCACAGCCGTTGATTCGGGAGTTAGAGCTTTAAAATGGCTTAATTTTAATTATCGACACAATTAGAGGAAATGGAAGAAATACTGAAAAGGTGTTTGTGATGCGTAATGTAAGTGGCTGAAAGGTGAGAGGGGGGGGTCCGCATTGCCTCGAAAAATTTTTGAGGTCGACGTAATAAAAAAATAAAAAATGGTACTTACGTATGAATAATTCAAGACTTTCAGGTGTAGATGCATCCATCACTACTGACTGGCCCATTCGATTTTCTGGCAACCTAAAAAATGTAATAATATTTTTAAAAATTTAATCCCCCACCACCCATCAAGCAATTAATTAATTGTGTAATTAACCAATTAATTACTTTAATGCGTACGGTTTGCTTTATATGGACCGTTCCCAGAGGTACTGCAATAACGGGTCAACCCGCGACAAAGGTGGGCCAAGCCCCTAGCACTACTCCGTCTTCTCAAAAGAAAATATAGCCTAAAATTAAAATTAGCTTCGGAAGAAGCTAAGAAAAGATATTGAAGATTTTTGTAGTGAAATGGTATGCAAAGACAGTTTAGAAGGCAGAGGAATGACAAAAAATGAAACATTAGACGACGCACTATTCATATGTTACAGTGGACTCCCTATATCCGGACTGATCTTGGCCCAAAAAGCTTTGAGCTTAACAAAAAGTTACCGAATCCACACCTAAAATTCTCTGCTAGCCAGGGGTGACAAGATCGTTGGAAGAACCGTCACGGTATTCGCCAACATACTCTGGATGGAGAGAGATTTTCTAGTGATGTGGCTGGTACTGAACATTGTTTAAAAAGACTTCGAACAATTTGTATTATCAGTATAATTAACACCCAATCAAATTTGTATTGCTAGCAAAACTGGGCTTTTATACGAGACGCGTCCAAGCAAAACGTTAGCACCAAAGCTTGAACAGGGGTACATAAGTTTCCACCGCTGCAACCTATGGACCAGGGGAAAACATCAAAAGAATTTACCGAAAAGAAATGTTTGGTAAAATAATTGAAGAGAAAGAGGGAAAAAGTAATAACGTCTCTGATATTGATTGATTTCAACAAATATCAATGTCAGAGACGTTATTTGCATGGTTGCTGACGCTTCGGATTGAATCTCAAAATCGTGGCCTACATGGAACGATAGCCCGACACCACTCTAGCTGAACTATTAGTGATAAAGCTTTTGCCTGACTGTTGATTAAAACGCCACAGGTATTTGACGTAGAAGACATTGGCCCGAGTCACCGGATACGAGCCAGCGGAGGCTAAGAGCGTGAGAGCCCGCACGCTCAGAACATGATTGGAGAAACTGGACATTGTCAGGACTCCCACTGTCACGTATTTATAGCAGGTCACGAGGTCACTACCGTCCGAGGAGGATTAAAGGGATGAGTGGTGCTACGGGATTAGGGTGGTTGGATAGGTTACTATGGAATTTCATAAACTTGGAAGGGATGAGTTCAAGAATGTAAGGTATATTAAGATCGTTATGAAGGGTTTTGTTGCTGACGTAATAAGGGCCATTTACTATTGTTCTCAGGACTTTTGATTGAAAGGATTGGACAAGCTTGATGTTCGACTTTTTCGCTGTCCCCCATAGCTCTATTCCGTATGTCCAGATTGGCTTAGGTATAACTTTGTAGATTAGTAATTTATTTTCTATTGAAAGATGTGATGTCCTTCGAAGTAGTCCGTACAGTTGTCCAAGGCGTCTGTTTAGATCTAGACTTTTTAGCCTCGTGTATTGGTTCCATGTCATCCTTTTGTCGAGATGGAAGCCTAAATACCGTACTGTCTCGGATACAAGAAGAGGAATGGAATTTTAAAAAAAGTAGTGCGGCAGAGGGTAACGGTAATGTGGGAACATTTTGCTTTATAAACTTTGACCCACCATTGGTTGTACCAATACTCGATCTCATCAAGGTGTTCTTGAAGGTTATGAAATGATATATCGGGGTCTGGGTGGGATGACAGGACTGCAGTGTGCCAAGTTGCCAAGAAGGTATTGGGGGTAGAGGGGACAACAGTGTAGGTTTTGTTGAGTAGTGAAATGACCAAACTGGTGAGAAGGAAAAAGGTTTTGGGGTTCGACAATTGGGAGTAGACGTTTTAATAGGAGTATTTCAAATTTAGGAGGTTAGGAAATAGGGTAATTGTATGGTAAAATGAGGTAACGTGGAGGTGGTTTACCGGGTTTGGTGCATAGGACAATAATGGAATGTTTCCAGAGGAGAGGAAAGTGCGTCGTTTGGATAATCCAATTATAAATGTAGATTAGAAGAGAATTTAAGGAGTAAGGAGATCATATCCAGCGGATTCTCGGTAAGGTAATTTTAGTTCTTCATTTGACCTCAAAGGGGTTAACGGCTTTTGGTGGAAGTGAGGAAATCTACAACAGTTCTGCCATGAGTATGGTTTTGATGAGAAAGGTAAGGTGTGAAAGTACAGGAAAGATGCAAAGCGAATTCTTCCGAGCTTTCCCCATCCACAGCCACTCAGGATCCATCATCAGGACGGAATGGGTGTGAAACAGGATGATATTTTAGGATTTTTTTAGTTACATTCCACAGGGAGTTAGTTACATCCCTGGTAAAGAGAGAGGAGAGGTGGGAATTAAGAGAAAGGATGCTAAATGCCGCTTTACCAATCTGCAGTAATGATTGTAAGACCGACGATCAGCAGGATGTCGGGATCTTTGCCACACTGTTCTTGAGTGGCGTTTGGATTGGATTAGTTCTTTGAGATGCTGAGATAAAGGATTTTGATTGTGAATTTTTGGATATCGGGGGGGGGGGTGTGACGATGCCTTCCAAGCCGACCTCTGGATCAGAGTAGTAAATGAAGGAGGAGGCAGTTTGTGAATTGGTCTTAGGGAAATGGTTAGAATCTAGTTCTCTGGTCTAAGGTTAGTCTGGTTAGAATATGGCTAGTGCTATGATCGGAGGAGAGGACATCGAGGTGCATAAGAGTTTAGTGTTCCTAAACTATTGCAGAAGAAGAAGTCAAGGAGATCAGGATTTCGGTTGGGATCAGAAGGCCAGTAGGTGTCTGTGTCAGAAGAGATAGTGGTGCAATGTTTCCATGTGAGTGCAGAAAGCAAAGCAGGTCCTCTTGTATTTGTGGATCTTGAACCCCAATGTTGGTCCTTTGCGTTAAAGTCCCCAGAAATAAGGAAACCTTGAATGCGATCGGTTTTACAGATCACGGAGATGGAAATAATGTGATTATTGAAATCACGTTCCACGTCTTTTAATTGGCTTCCATGTCTACGTTTTTATAAATATTTGATGCTCGGAATGATTTATATTGTAACAGCACATTATTTTATTATTTTAAATGGTGAAACCATAACCTAGACAATTGTAAACAATGGTGGAGCCTTTTTCGGTTCAGCCATACTGTCCACCACAGAATACCCGAGTTTAGGCCTATTGAGCGCGGAAAATCAGACACAGAGATTGCCACAATTTGCATCGCTTTGTTCTTCTGGTTGACAGCACACCCCACATCATCCTCAAGATTACGCCTAGCCATCCGAAAATATCCCAGGGGTCGCTGGAGTCATCGCGGATCACGTAGGTGCCTTTTTGGTGTTTATTTGTTAGGACCAAGAAACCGGTGACCACTTATAACCTTCTGTTCATCTGTGCCCCACCAGAGAAGTGGAAGCCACAATCGTTATCCGCAGTCTTCTTAATTTAAACAAGGAAATTTCATGAGAAATTTGCTAAATACATATTTCTTCTACTGAAGATAGACATTTTATTTTGGTAATTGATAATGAAGAATTTATTTATTTGTTTCTATAATGAGGAATATATAAGTTTGTTTTTCCTAACAGTGTTTGTTCTTATTGGTTGAGAAGGTTCTCTATCCGCAAATCATACAGCTTGCTGATTCTACCCTGCCTGCAGAAGTAGTGCGAACTTTGTGACTACATATTCTCCCAGCACGAATCCAGGAAATCTCAGCTGCAACGTAGCAGGAAGACATATATAGATATAGACAATCTCCTTACTCCTCAAATTCTCAAACAACTCCCTCCTAAAGCCATTAACTTCCTAACCTATATTTATAATTACATTATCCTCAGCCCTTGAAACTAAACAGTATTGCACTGCTGCCTTTCTGGACATAGCTCAAGCTTTTTGCAGGGTATGGCACGCAGGTTTGCTTTACAAACGCAAAATATATTTACCACAGACCCTTTTCCTAGTCCTAAAGTCCTACCTTTCAAACCGTTTCTTCCAAGTCCGCTCTGGCTTAGAATATTCTAATTACTATCTCATAAAAGCAGGAGTGGCAACCAATGGCGGATTAAAGTTTTTGAAGCAAAAAGTTCCCACATCACCTTCACCCTCTGCCGCAAGTCTTGTCCACTAGTTTATTTTAATGCCATCCCTCTTCCTGTATCCGAGTTAGTACGGTACTTAGGCTTCCATCTCGACAAACGACTGACCTGGAACCCACATACGAGGACATATGGAATAGAGCTATGGGGGAGTGCGAAAAATTCAAACATCAAGCGTATCCAATCCTTACAATCAAAAGTCCTGAGAACAATAGTAAATGCCCCTTATTATTTCAGCAACAAAACCCTTCATAACGATCTTAATATACCTTACATTCTTGAACTCATCCCTTCCAAGTTCATAGAATTCCATAGTAACCTATCCAACCACCCTAATCCCCTAGCACAGTCATCGAACTCCACCACTGATCTCTATAATCCTCCTCGGAGACTAAAACGGCAGTGTCCACGTGACCTGCTATAAATGCGTAACAGTGGATGTCCTGGCAATGGCCAGTTTCTCTAATCATCTCATCAACGTGTGAGGCTCTCGCACTCTTGGTTAGCCTTCGCTGGCTCGTATCCGGTGACGCGGCTGACGGAGGAGTGTAGGGGACTTTCGAAGACTCCGCTTACTCTTTCGCATGCGAGGGAGGTGACAAACCATGTGGATTTGGGAGGTCCCTGGGCTGTTTGTATATACTATATGAATGAGCGAGTGAATGAAAATTGTAAATATGGTATGAATGAAAACATTTAACACAATTACTTATTGCCCAATGAGGCAGATTGTAATTTTATCATTATAAAGCTGCTTAAAATAAAAAAATATATATAGACATATATAGATAGAACAACCTACACAAGTTTCGTCATATCATCATCCCATCGCAGTTTTTATGTTGGAGGAAATGCAACAGTTACGCGTGAAAGGTGTACAGGTCAAAGAAAACGACAGTGCAAGAAATCACTCGTGGTCGTATCTCTTTAGTCATATTCTTCACCATACCCACCACCCCTGGGTAATGGTTACGCCTAAGCCATACAATTTTTTGTAAAGTAGTGTGAGTCGGTGGTTAAGTATATGTATGTTTAAATTTATGTGGTGAACCCACCATGACAATCGTCTGTCACATTTTAGTCCTGTTTCTATTTATTGAACTGGGTGGGTGTGGTTTGTTTGGTTTCATTGTGATTAGTTTTGATCTTTTATTTCATGAAGTAATTTATAACGTCGTTACTTGATGTTGTAGAGTGGATAACTCGTATCCTAGATTCACGTCTTTAATAATTACGGCTGTGCCGTCTACATGTGTGGTTACGAGTGAATTAGCTGTCAGATGCGTATAGCTTGTACAGAAGTGGTCCAAGCACGGACCCCAGAGGTAGGCCAGCGTAATCTCTATTGTGGAGAAAAATGCTTTTCCCTTTCAGACAATAAAAAACCGGTCAGATAGAAAGGATTTTAAGATTAAATAATGTGTTGATGGTGTTATGGATTTAAGTTTAAAGATATGTCCTAGGTGCCATAATCTGTCGATTGGTTAAATTACATCCAGGCATATCAGAGCATTTTTGGGGAAATAAATCGTTTATATAAATGTTTTCTAAGCTTTTGGAGAGAGTGGGAGTAATAAAGAGAGGATAGTAGCTAACAGGACGATAGGAAGAAGTATTGTCTGGAAGATTATTAGGTGTTAGTATAATTTCAATGAGGAAGAATTTCCGTAAAATAGGGAATCAGTATTTCAAAGAATTCCATTAAAGATAGATGTGAGGAAAGCAATAGGTTTTCTGTGACGCCTCAATTGTAATTCAGGAATTACGAGATCATACCCTTGTGTTTTTCTTTTCAGGAAGATCCTGATTGTTTCAGAAACCTCACCTGGAGTAAATCCTTTTGGAGAAGATGTCAATACATTTTGGTGTTGTGTGTCTGTATGGTCTAAATAAAAAATAAATTAAATTAAATGATATTGTAAAAAAAAAAAAAATAGGGAGGCCACCGTTACGTGGATCAACAGAACTTAATTTCGGCTTCACTTCTTCTGGTCTCTTCTTCTTTCTTGCGATTTATTCTTCGTTGCTCTTTGGATTGTGTTCCAGCTATCAAGGAAACATGTCAGGTTACTATCATCAGAAAATGGTTACCCTACCTGGTTTATTATTCATTAGCACTGCTGTTTTGAATAGTATTGTTCATTATATCTAATAATCTTATTTTTGTTGTAAACGCATTACGATATTTTCATCTTATGTTAAAATAGTGCTGCCCTGTTTATTCATAAGGAAAAATAATTTATTAAAATGTGACCATTTTTAAAATCTTTATGAGTATCTGTTCTTTAGTTTTATGTTTTTTTACTATGTCACTATCTGGTTCTGAAAGCAGTGAACATCTCAGTGGAGATTCAGTTCATGGCTTTGTTACTGTGATCCCTTTAGATTATTCCAGACATAGAGGATTTTTACAACCACCTGATCAGTATAGGTATTAAATCATGTTTGTTGTAGTGATTTTTTTTGTTATATAACTAGCTGTGCTTCTGTATATTTTCATCCTGCGGTGAAATTACATTTTTATTTGTCGTTTATTATTGATTGTTATCATTAATCCTTTATATCTGCAAATAAAGTCACTTACTATGATTATATTGGTACTTATTCACTGATGCACCTTGATGCACGAAACCCTCCTAATTTAGTGTATAATTTTGTTGATTTTATGCTTTTTTTATCTGAAAATTCCTTTTACTATTGCTGTTTTATTTTGAGTTATAGTTCAAAGCTGATAAAATTTTGATCGATGCATGGGTATGAAGTGAAGGTTTGTTGTAACAAAGGTTTAAAATTTCTGTAGCTGTTAACATCATTATTATGTGGTTAATTTGGGGCGCTCACATTGTAACTGCTTCATGATGTCTGAGGTTGCCTTTCCTGGGCAGTAGAGTCAGTCTAAAAGTTGAGTTTGCCAGTAGCTTACGGGAGCTCGTTCAGCCTTTCTCCACTCAAGTGCCTATTTGGAAGGGGCAACATGAGTAGAGTGGATTGGCGGGAAGAATGTTTGTCTCCCCAATAACTCATTGACAAACTCAAGTTAGACAGACTACTGAGCGGAGTGCATAAGGGTTTAAGGATATATGCTAACAAATAATAAGGTTGATCATTCGGAGTGTCCTTCTTAAGAGATGTGTGGTCTGTAATTGCTTATAATTTTTTTATATAAGTTAAATATTTCATTACACCTTCAGGTAAACCAAGTTATTCAAATCCCCCCTTTATTCTATAGGTGATGCTACACCTCATGAAGAGATACAGCTTGATATGGTTGCTGTTAGTTAGTATACAGCTCTGAAGTACAATCATGATAATTACTAGCTTTGAGGTTTCATCTTTTAGTTTGGTTTTCTAGGCTGGATTTACTACTTATTCTTTCTCATAAGGATGAATAGACTATGCCTATGTCTACACAACAAAGACAACTAGGATAGACTAAAAGGATTCGAAAAATAATCAGATGATGTCAATAGTGTGCCGATAAATTGGCACCTATTAAACTTATTTGTCATCCTATAAAAGTAGTGCTTAGAACAGGGGGAATGTTCTTTGCAAAACCTCCCAAAGTAGGGTTAGCACCCTCAGCAAGGACTGGCCGGCATGCCTATGTAGAAGTACTTTATTTGGTATAGCAGCTAAATGCTTAAATATATCCTTAATATATTTATAATATCTGTTTCACGGCTACTACTGATGCCATGAAATTTTATTTTAGTTTAAAGATATTAACATTTATTTAATACATTCAATATGCACTGAGATAAAAACATCAACAGCATAGGCACAAACGATTTGATAGAGTGTGTCAAAAATACAAAATAGAATTTGAATATATCGTCATTGTTAGTAAGATAATGACGATATATAAATTAACATTGCAGAACTAAACTAGCTTTCTTGTTTATAGAAAGAAATCTAAATAACTTTTATCTCATTCAAGCTTGTGATAAGAAAAAGTTGATTATTGGTTAATGGATTCAGACAATAACTTACAATGTAGTTATAACGCATAATTAAAAAAGTTTTTTGTGTAGTATGGTAGAGAAAAAGACTGCTTATTATTATTAAAGTAGTTTACACCTTATGTAATTTTAAGTATTTTTCGTAGATAAATAGTTTTCTGGAAATAATTATTAAAATTAAGAACTATTATCATTACTTACGACTAAATTAAATCTTTAGCCACCTCATGAAAGAAAAGGCCGACCACAGTTGCCACCTTAGTCGGTAGATGGTGCTGACATTCTAATCATGCCTAACTACTCATTTTCATTTGGGAGGCTAAGTGAACTCCAGCAAGATCCACTCCATCAGAAAAAAAAAATGATTAGGGGTGCCAGGAATTGAAATCAGGCATCCATATGCACTATAGTTGCAGTCATGAAATTAGACGCTTGGGATGAAAGGCCTGCTTGGCGCGGTGTTGCCACATACGAGTGGGTGGGTGACCAATCACTAGTTTGCTTTTATTGTTTAATGATTGACACTATCGAAGTAAAAGGTATAGGAAGAGAAGTAGTACACAGAGGGCTTGCCATGTATTGGTTGGTCTCAAGCTTCTAATTTTGTAACGGCAACTATAGGCTTCAACCTAACCACTACATAGTTGATGGTTGTTATTATTATTACTAAATGAATTAAAACAAATAATAATAAATAGTAGAAAATATCTCGGGAGTTGGTGTAGCAAATATTTTAACTAATGACTCTTAAAATAATTTTAAAATCCCAAATAAAAAAATATGTTAGTAATATAGAAAATAATTATTAAAATCAAAATTTCTATCAGGGGCATATAATAAATAAACCAATTTTAGCTTATTCTGAAGACATGGGTTACTTGTGAATCTTGAGATCTGAAGAATAACTATTTGATAACAAGAAACAACATTTCACTGTCGTAATTATTCCAATACATATTATCGTTAAAATTTGACAGCATTTTTAAGTCACTCAGGTTTTGAGATGGGCCATCGTAATCTGCAATGCATTCAACATTAGGACTGTAGTTAAATTTTTTTTTTTTGGAGCGAATTGTCCTTGCGATCTGATTTAAAACATACCACCAGCTAAAAATGAATCACTATTGAAAACGAATTCCATTATGTTGCTATGGTTTAATAATTGTTACAAGGTTTGTAAATTTTATAATAGCATACAATTAGTCTTCAGATATGGTATTATAGTATAGTTTTTTCTTCAGTATATGACTCTTGCTTGTCAATCAAACAAGTATATATCTTGTTTACCACAATTCATGATCAACCCATGACTTAAACAGTTCTTCAACTTTATTTGATTTTACCAGCAAACTACAAGTTCTTGTTTCAAAAGTGTCCAGTTTTCTAACTCTTTTATTGATAATGTAATAAAACGCCTAATATTTATTTTATTTTATTTTCACTCATTTAATTATAGATAGAATGTTTATTTACAGAAAAAATATATATTTGTAAATATACTGGGTTGCATTATCATATGGGTTAAATTTAAAATCATTTGCCAAGATGAAAATATAAATGCAAAGTTATCTCAAATATTAAGAAAAATGTACTTTTAGTTCTAAAAAATTCATAATAATGCACATGTTTAATGGAGTGATTAATTGGGTTGTCTTTGTTTGGTTAACAAAAAGCAAGAGTGGAAATGGTAACTTCACTCTGCAGAGCCAGCCCAAAATAAAATGGAGCTCATGTAGTTCTGGTCTACGTCTACACTTAATAAGATGATACTCTATCTAGCTCACACAGTCAGTCATCCTGACTCCAGTTGAGGTGGGTGGGGCTTCTTGTTGGAAGAAAAAAATTGTTTCAAAGTTTTCACCAACTTATCGCAATGTTCAATGAGCAATTTCCACAAATATAGATGTGTCAACATCTTCACCACAAATAAATAGAAGTTCCCCTCTTCTCGGCCCAGAAAATACACACCTACATTTCCATATTTTAATAATAAAAAGCGTTAAGAGAGGGGGAAACTAGTGTATGAAACAGGTTAAGCCCCACTAGGGGTGCGGGTGAGGCCCAGCCTCTGACCTGCCTATATAAGGCCCAGATTTAGGGTTTTGCCCCAGACTCTCGGAACCCGGCACCTGAAGAACACTGGTATCCCTCTCTCTCTCTGCACTGCGCTTGCTGCTCTACTCAAACCATGGCTTTCTTATTGAACTACCTCTGCATCTCTCTTTCCTAACCTCACTATGTTTTAGTCTGGCGTTGTCAGACCACACACCTTCCTAGTAGGATTCTCTGTCTTCGTCTCACTAATGCTAGCACCTCCTTGGAAGAGATCTCTTCCTTGCGGACGACGGTCTCCTGGGGCCCTACAAACTGAACTTAGTAGTGTCTCCCCCCCAGTGATCCAGTGTGCCTCTGTCCAATTCACACTTGCCTTCTCGGACAGTTTTCGCCTACCCTTAGATACCGAGTGTGAATTCGTGGTCATTCCAAGACCATAACTACCTATAATACCTACCCTATACCTCTTCTCCTGAACATAGTGCTTTGTCGGGGCAAACCTTCTAAGGTCTTATGGAGTCAGATCAATACGAATAAAGGTGCCCGCCGACTAAGCCACTAGAAAAGGTCAAAGACCACAGGTTCACCCATTTTATCTCTTTCTTGAGGCTCGCTGGACAGCGGCCGGGTCGTAGAGACCCTAGCCCGCGGCAGGCGTCCTCCCCTCTTGGGGCGACCCGACAATAGGTATAGTATTTGCTGTCAACAGCTGAGGATATGTGACTAAAAACGCAGAGACTTTGTTGAATAATGGGGTTAGTGTTGTCAACAGAAGCCAAATGATGGATAGTAAGAAGAAAAGCTTCACTAATATAGGAAGATACATTGAAGATTAATTCTTTTTATTTTAAAGTAAGCTAGTAGAATGTTGTGAGTGTTCATTATGTATCTAGTCAGAAACAGCCTCTGGTTGGAATCCATCCGGCACCAGGAGAATAGGTCATCCTATTTAAACATGGACGATGGACTATATTCATAAATGGTGAAAGAGAAAGTGAAACTATTGGGCTTTAGTCTTATATATTTTAATTATTTACAAATAAATAAAAGGTCTCGAGCAAAGATGGATGCAAAAACATCATTAATGTGTTATGATCCTCCAATAGCTAAAGTAAAGCACCACTAATATAGAAGTCAGTGGGTCGTCAATGCTTTTTTTTCTTTCAGTAATGCAATTAGTTCGTTTGTGAGATTTTTAATTCCAAAAGAGGATGTTAAGGGATATTTAAAATGTCATTCTCAATTTCCTGGGTAGGGCATGAAGTAGAATATGAATATGTTCTAACTGATACCAGAGGAGTGGTAACGATTCTGAAATCTCTAAGTTAGTAAAGAGATCAACTTTTTTTTTACCTCATAAAAATCTTTACTAGAAAAAAAAAATACAGTCGGTCCTACTAAGGATATAAATAATTATGCTAAATGATCTGATTTGGACCAAGTTTACAATATTGCATTCACTCTCTTTCTCATTCCTGCAGTAATGCAATATATGTACTTAAAAGTAGTCAGTAATAATAGCACAGGAATGCCCTAGGTTCACCTGCGGTGTTATCACACCCACCACTAACCGGAAAGAAGTAGGGATCAAGGAGACCCCCACACTGCTCCTGCAGCCTCATCACTGCTCGATAGTAACAGGTGAGACAGAAAGAGAGTCGCAGATGCTCCAGACATGAAGGGAGAATACTGACCAGTATCTAAACTCCCAGTGATGGGTAGGCCATAGGAGATCATGAGGCAATTTTTGCCCCGAGGAAAATCATAGAGATGATTGGTACAAGATAGCGATCCTGTTAAGTAACGAAGACTGGAATAGATAGTTTTTTATGAAATTTTAGGTAGGTATATTAAGGTCATTGTGGAGGGTTCTATTGGTGACCTAGAAGGATGCATTTACTATGGTCCTAAGGATTAGATTTGCATGGTGTTTGACTGCTTTGTTGTCCACCACATTTCAAGTTTGTAAGCCCAGAGAGGTTTTGGGATGTATTTATATATCTTTGTTTTGTTTTTTCTATGAAGATGTGAGATTTCCTGTTTAGCAGTATGTATAGTTGTCCAAAATGTTGATTAAATTCTTGCCTTTTAAGTTTAGTATGTTAGTTACTATTTTCTGAAGGTGGAATCCAAGGCAGGATCGGTGTCATAAGGTGAAAGTAAAATGGATGCGCTTATCTTAGTTGACTTTAATTCACCATTGGTTGCATCACAGCTTAATAGTGGTGGAGTGAATTTGGAGGCTATGAGATGCTATGTCAGGGTCTAAATGGGTTGAGAGAACCCCTTAATTATCCGGATAGCAAGAAAGGTACTGGGAATTTGTGAGGTATAAATAATGTGGAATACCTTGGGGAACTCCAGCTTCAACTGGAAAATAGTTTGAATATTGTGAGCAACAACGGACTTGGAAGTATGGGTTGGATAGATAGTAGCAAGGATATGATAGATGGTATGGGGTAGGATAAATTTAAGCTTGAAGAGCAAGCCAGGAAGTCAAACTCAATCAAATACCTGGGCTACATCCAAGAATGCACCAACACATTAGTGGTTACCATCCAAGGCTGAAGAAATGTAATCTGCCGCACGGAGACCCTGCTGCGCAGTGGAGTCTTGTAGGAAGCCTAATCTGATGGATTGGGAGATGGTATTGTGCTTCGAGAAGACGAAGGAGGAGTTTTATTAAGAATTTATTGAAGATTTTTGAGAGAAGAATGCTGATCTGATAGGGCAGTAGGATGAAGGGTTATTGGGTCACTAAGCGATTTTTAAAGAAGAGAAAAGCATGTGGTTCTAAGGATGCATTATAAATGTATGTGGGAAAACTGGCTTTTTGTGGGAGTTGGCAGAGGATTTGGGGAGTGAGAAGGATGTATCCGTGAGATTTATGTTTTAGTAGCTTATTATAAAGGAATTTGTCCCCATAAGGGTGAACTGCTTTAGGTGGGATAGATAGAAGAATTGGTGTAGAAATAAAATCCTCAATAACAGATAGTTTGGGATGATTTTCTGGGTCAGGATGCGTTTCGAAGGTGTAGGAGAGGCAAAACCCAAACTCCTCGTACCTTTCTCCATTTGGTGTGGCTCAAGACTCATCACTACAACAGAGAGGGTGAGATAGTGAGGTAAACTAAAGGTTAATTAACTAGCCAAAGAAAAAAAAAAGGATACTGTCAGAGCCTGGGCTTAAGCCCAGGATATCTCAATCTCCACAGTCAGGTGCTTTTTCCACTTAGATATCCCTATCCGAGCCAATATCAAAGCTCAGTAGATATCTTGACCGGAAATTGAGAGGTCCCAGTTTCAAGTTCCCATTCTGTCACTATAATTTTTCTTTGGTTAATAATTATTAAAATGGTGGGATTGTATACCACAAATAATGATTCTTAATATAAAGCTTTATTATTGTGAATTGATTATCGAAGATGAAGATTATTGGTAGTGGTTGGTTTACGTCTTGGACATAAGAGTCAAACATAATTCAATTCCTTGGTAATGAGAGGACTCAAGTGAGCCAGCAATGTGGCGAAAAATTTGATCAGATATATAAAGATGCAACAGAATGATGATGCAGTGTTTCATATGATAACTTGCTAGGATCTGAGATACGGTTGCATCCATGAAAACTAAAAACTATAGTGAGGGTTCTTCAATGAGACCTGGTTTCTTTAAAAGGGTTACAATAAATTTGTGACAATTACACAGCCATCCTGATTAAACTACTTGACACAAAGATGTCAGACTGGCCTCACTTTTTATTTTTCATTTTATGAAAGATAGATTTCATTTATTTTTTACTGATTTGGTGTTGTAATTATAGGGTTAGCTATTCATGGGGGTTCTCCCACTTCAACTTTTTTTACTAACGTCCATAACACTAGGAAGTAATTTTATCGTGAAACAAAATCACAAGTCAAGAGCGGACTCAAACCTCAGTGGCAGTGGCGCACGCTAATCTTTACCATACCAAGCATGGTACCTATTTATGCATGCATTTCTAAAACCCCTGATTATACATTGCATTTATTTAAATAGACAAATTTGTATAGAGCATTTTTATTAGTAGAACTAGGACTTATAGTAATGTCTTTATCAATTTTTCCAGTGATTATAAAACTAGAGATACAGATCATGAGCGTAATGATTGTTTACCTTGTGGGAAATACACCCAAATTGAAGATGTTAATTTAGGATACAAATCAAATAATTTGTATGATAATCATACAAGTCATACCGAATGGGACAAAGTTCAAAAAGTTAATACAGTTAATGAGCAATCAAATTTATTTGAGCAAACTTACCAAAGTGAGTATTCATTTACTTTTTCATCATAAATTTCTCATATTTGCTATCATTATATAGGGTTGGAAAGGATAAAATGTCAGACATATTTATTTTGATGAAATCATTAAATTAATAATCCATCTCTTGTTTACTAGCATTAACACTATGGGTATTAAATTAATCTGTTGACATTTCTCTTTCATTCATGCTATATCTTTTGGTTTATTGAAAATTGTTCAAGTGTTAATGTAATTTTGTACTATCAATGGAATCTGAGAAATTACAAGTTATATTCTCGTATGAATTTCAACTTGAACATAATGCTTTCGAACATCAACATGGCTTTTTGTGACATTAGAGCGTATGAAAGAAATGTAATTGACACGGTGGTTCTTTAGGTTTCATTCTAGGAATACAAGTATCCAGAATGAATCTGGTAAAAGGAAAAAGACAAAAACAAACCTAGATGATGATGAATTAAAAGCTTTAGTATAGGGCAATCCATATCAGACAAGTAAAGACCTTTCAAAACACTAAAATGCCAGCCATACTTATGTGATACGACTCCTTCATGCTGTTGGGAAAAACAAAAAAATGGACGAGTGGGAGCCACATGATCTGACCGATAGCCAGAAACTTAGTTTATATGTTTGTCAGTAACTTTAAAAAAATTACGTTATCTGAAAATAGAAGTTTTACCTCATCCATCATATCCACCTGACTTGTTGCCAACTGACTTTCTAATTTTTTCAGAGAGTTTGGTGAATTTAAAAAAAAAAAAATAATTATAATAAGTTTCTTTAAACAATGGATAAAGAACCTTGTTAGGCATTGGGAGAAATATCTTGAAGCTAACGGAAGTTATTTTGAATACAAAATATTGTTTATGTTTGTTTTCTCTTTAATTTGTCTCATCATTAGTATTTTATTTTGATTGTTTGCATAGCATAATTAATGCATATGCTTTCTTTTATGTATTAAGTGAATTTATATTGTTTGGCAATATTGTATTCAATTGATTAATAATGCTAGTGCAATGCAACATATTTTTCTCTTTTACCAATAATTAAGAAAAATTACTTACTTTACTTTATTTTATGTGGTGGTAGAATGTATCTTGGCCTCTACAAAATTTCACCCTTTCCTTCATTCTGGTTTATCATACTCCATCAGGACTTCTAGTTAGCATGACTGGATCTCTCCCCCTACCACCAAAGCCTAGAACATCCCACTCTCATATTTGCTTTTATTTTGGTTCATTATTTTTTTCTTGGATTTAATAAAGTCCTCTTTGATTTGGACCACATAAAAAACAAAGGACCCAATCCAACAAAGGTCTCCGATTGTTATGTGCTAACCACATTCGATTCTAGGAATATCATGTACAGTTTCTCATTGTGCTTTATCCTACAATGGTGTCTTACCCATATATTCTGTGAGAATTCTACTCTCAAGATCTTGAAAATTTTTGGCTTCTTGTTTGGTTGAGATTTGTGACTCCAAATCAAAAGTCAGCACAGCTTGGGCAAGGGTCTAGCACTTAAGGATTTTGTTCTACTGGCATTAGTTTGCAGCCAGTATCCTGATCTAAAATGTCTGGCCACACTCCATACGTGTGTCATAACACAGTAGTTTGAAATTGACTTTTTTCAGAAATAAAAACATGTAAAGTTAGGGTCTGTATCAAATAGAAAAATAGTTTTTATATCATCTTAATAAGAATTAAATTTTCTTTAACATATATCCATTCATTAAGTTTTCTGCATTTCATTTTTATATTTTATTGATTAATTGTATTATATTTAATAATAATGTGAAATTTCAATTTTATCCAGAAGACAGTTTCATAGTTGTTCTGCTATACTCAAACTAGCATTTCGCACGCATATCCCGATCTCTCCCTTACCTTCCTCGAATTCCTGCTTTACAGTAGTAACTCTACATTTAAAGTATTAACTCTTTACTCCTCTACTCATCCCTCAATCTCCATTTATCTTTGCTTATCTTTATCTATCTTCTGTTCTGTTCTGTCCTTACTTTCCTTCACTCATAAGTCCTCATCCCTCCTAAACCTACCTACTGGCCTACATCCCGCTTCTATTCAGTTGTTCAATGTCAGTCGACAGCTTAAAAAACTACTATAAAATTTAAATTAAAACATGAAATTATATTCCTCTGTTTTACAGGAAACAATAACTAATTACCTTCTGCCTTGCTGTTATTGTGTATGTTTGAAACTGTTATTACCCATTCATTGAAATTAATATTGTTTAAAATGATATTATTTAAATAACCTTATTTTTGTTTAGCCGTAATTATTTTTAAAAAGCCATCGAATTGTGAAAATGGATACTAGGCATCTAAAAATCTGCAAGTACCGAGCTCTGACTAACTTTGTTTAATAGACTAAAATAAATTAATGGTATAGAATCACATAATTTTCAGATTCAGCGACTACTAGTTAAACGATGGTAAAAGTGGCTTTTTTACTCTCCTTTCAAGTCCTTTATATAGGGTGTATTTTTCCATATTCTTTCCTTTATTTATTTTTTCTTAATATTTTTGGAAATGTAAATTACTTATTTACCCCAATGAATTCTCTTTAAAAGGGGCCGATTCCCTAGTTTCATTTTAGGTGTTCTGTATAGTAGCAAGGTGACATTTATAAATTCTCTAAAGTTGCCACATGTCCTATCCTTTTATTTAAAAAAATTATTACAGAAAAAATGGTGGCTTCAATGTTTCACTATTACAGGGCCACTAAACATAATATATACTATATTTGTTTGTTGCCTTAATTAATTAAATTTTGTCTTTTTATCAAATTTTTTTGGGAGTATGGGCCCAAAATTTTAATCCTGAACATTTATAACTCGAAGATTTTTCATTCCAGTTTTTCTACCCATCCAATATTCAAATGGAGATTTTCCTTTTTCTGATGATGGACCAGTCCGATTTAATATGTAGGCTGCAGCATTAATAATTTACATTGCCCATAGGTCCTTAAGTAGCAATACTTCTCCTGAATGCATGATGGCTCTTGCAATCACAACAATCATGGTATACCTGATTACAATCCGTTTTGATTTGAGGAAGTTTTCTAACCTTGTATTTTTAAATTCCCCTCCATTTTCACACTGAATGCACATGACTTTATGAATTAGCATGTTTAATTCTGCTAAAAATTCCTTCAATTTTTCAGAGTTCATCCTCAGTTTTAATAAAATATACTTTTTGAAATTTTGAAAAGTCATCTTTGAATACAAGAAAATATTTAAAACCACTTTTTGAAGGAATAAATGGACCATATCATTCATTTTGTCTCTTTTCTGACTTCCAAACTTGAGTCTATGAGCTTTTCCTTTTATACAACCTTACTGAGTTCGCCATCAAGAGCTAAATTTAAATTGAGTTCTCTTTTAACTACTTCCTTCACATGAAGTTTATTCTGATGTTCCACCCTTTCATGGTAAAGTTGCAATAAATTATGTTCTTAGGTAGGAGTAGATAAATTGTTGTTTTTCGACTTGCAGCTCGGCGTTGTGTGTACTACCCAAATGGGTAGGTTATGTGAGAACACCAAAAACTTTGCAACTGCCTGATGCAAGAGTTTCTTTACTTTACTTCAAATACCAACCAACTGGATATTGGGGAGCTCTTGTGTTCGAGTCTCGACTCTGCCAGTATATTTTTTTCTTTGGTTAATAATTATTAATAATAGTGGGATGCATACCTCAACTGAATTTGACTAGATTTTAATGACAGTTAAATTTAAGTTTTGGAATAATTTTTCCCTATAGTATCAACAAATTATTTATTTATCAGGACATTGAGTCTTTTAATTTGAGATCCTGTGTAATCTGATAAGAAAAAAATTATTTTGAATTAGGATTAATTCATTAATAATTGACCCTCCATTCATTTTCATAAGGTTGCTATTAATTTTAGTATCTCTGGGCCATAAACAAAAACTTTCTTGCAAAATATAAAAGTGGGTTTGTACACAGATTTCAAATAAACCATTTATAACAGTTTTAACGACTTTATGAAGTTATAATTAACTTACACCCCAACATAGTTGAGTTAGATAGATCTAACGAAGGGGTGAGCTATTAGAATTATTGGTCGACAACAAGGCCCATTTTGTCAGCCCCTGTGTTATACTTATGTCCCATGCTACTGTTCCTCCTGGAATCTTCCTCCTAACGAAGTCAAGAACTGATCTCCATTTAAAGGAGTGAAGTTCTTCTAATGGGATTCTGTCCCAGCCTAAGATATACAACATTAATTTGCTGAACGCTTCACACTCTCCCAAAAACTGGTAGGAGGTTTCCTCCTCCAATTTACATTTTGGGCAAATGGAGTTCTGGGATACGCCTATCAAGGATAGGTGTCTGCTTAATCTACAGTGTCTGGCCAAAATACCAGTTATGAGGTTAATGATTTGCCAGTTGCAGTTTAATAATTATGAGTTATTTATATGGGTCTGTTGATGAACAGCTTGGCCTGTCTGGAGCTAGATCTATTGGATTATAGTCCCCCTGCCTTGATTCACCTCCACCATTCCATTTTGGAGGCAGATGCTACTTTTGATGGACCAATGCCAAGCTTAGGACCAACAAACCAGTGAGTCTGTTCTCTTTTTGGACAGTTCATCTGATTCCTCACTCCCATTTATGCCTGCTTGGCCTGGGAACCACTGTAGATGTACCTCTTTCTTCAATACAAGGTTGATTAGGAAACTCTTGCCTTCGCTAGCTTGGGGTTATTTTGGTTCAGTAGAAACTAATGCCATAATTCCTGATTTGCTGGCTGCTGCTGACTGTGTTGCGGGTTCAAGGCAGTAGTGATGATTGCATATACCTCACCCTGGAACACAGTAGCATATTTCCCTAGCAGCTGATACAACCTATCACCTGTATTAGAAAGACAGGGGCCATCCCCAGATGATCCTGAAGATTTCTTATATGATCCATTCTTGAAGCACACCAAGCTGAAGGGGGGTTCAAAGATCATTTGGTAAATACAGTATCCACAATTATAATCTATTTAATATGTAATATTTTCAATTGACATTGACAATTGAGAATGAACCAACCTGAGAATAAGTTTTGGAATATATAACTAACAATGACTGAAAAGATGTTTTTATTATTCTTAAATTAAATTATCATTTTAGCTTAAATATTTTTTTGAAAAAAAGAGAAACAAGACCATATAAAATTAATATGGTTTAAATTCTTTCATAATATCATCAAACATGTATGCTGGCTTTTAGATGACATTACTAAACCCAGAAATATAACTTGCGATTTCGTATAGATTTGGCTCTTAGTTATATATTTATTCTAGTCATAAAAAAAAGACATTTCCAATCAATTTTGTATTTGCCACCATTTATACAATATAACTAGATAAAACTAGAAAGGTGAAAAATAGGTAAACCCTACTAAAATTTGTAAAAGTTCTAAATATCAAACCTCCCAGGAAAAAATCCAGGTTAATCCTCCAAATGACTCGACTAATAAACTTAAATTATATTTGGACTATAGATATGAAGGTGTGTGTATATATGATGACTGATTTGGCCTTAAGGATGGACGTTGAAGATGGTGCTAACATAACAGTCCAAGATTTAGTGTTAAGTATAACTCTAGAAGAACAATTACACTTGCCAAGGACTGCCTCAAATATCTTCACACTTTGGATGTCTTCTGGAATACTAGGTAAAACTATTTGAACAATATTAATTTAAGAGAAGTGGAAAATAATTTTAGTTGATTTAATACTGCCTTTAAGTACATATGAGTATTTTTTAAATTTATATCCATTTGCATTATATTTACAATTTTAATGTGCTTTTTGTTTCCTTACAAGAACTACAATTGAAATTGCACCATAAGCCACTTCACATAAGAAATAAGTGGGCACTTCTATTGGCAAAGTATGCTCATGCCTCAGACTCCAGGCAGAGGAGAGATGACCCTATTTTATCATTCAGACGAAATGTTTTTTTTCCTTTGACACAAGAAGAAAGAATAAAGTAAGTAAAATTATGTGTCATAACAAATCTATATTTATTCTGAGAACCTCACATTACAACAAAGAACAAAATTAGGCTTTATAACCTACTGTAAATATAGTGCTTAGTCAAAGAGTGAAAGTAGGTTTAGAAAAAAAAGTAGTTGACTATTAATTTACATTTTTTTTAATCCCTGAGGGGGTGTATGTATATCAGGAGTTAAAAAAAACAGAGTCCCATTAGGAGGTTGATATTACAAGGAAACATCTATCAAATGTGAACATCTATGATCACAATGTGCAATGGTTCTGAGTTTACAACTCCGAAAGACATGAGCGGTGGAATGAAATTAGTTGACAGTGAAGAGAGATTAGTTCAAAGTTGTTAAGTTCATAAATGTAGGAAATATGATGAGAACTTAAAAAATTTTTTAGAGGAAAGACTGGAAATACTGGCAACAAAAGAGGCAATAGTGCTCCTTCAATTCAATATAGGGCAAATAAATGGCTGTATCCCTTGGTATCTCAAAGATAAATAGAAACGAAAACAGTCTATTAGTCGTTTAATTAAATTTTGGTTCGAGATCAGGATACTCACAAGTCTGTAATGAAAATAGGTATGAACGTTCTAGAAACCTTCTAATTTGGAAAAGTTTAAAAGGGAAACTTGGAAAATGTGCTCTTTCTGGTAAAAGGTATGCTCAAAATGATTCCAAAGTTTTTAATTATGGAGTGGTACTTTATAGGATTATTTTTCAGAAAAACAAGGTTGCATTTTGAACATTGTGGCCAGTTTTTACTGAAGCTGCCAACAGATTGCTCTTGCTTTGAGGAGTTGTGGTGTGGAGATCTATCACCACAGTGTAAAAATAAGGAAGTGTGTCTGGCATTATAGGGCATGAAAAATTCATAGTTATCTACTGGAATTTGACGTCTGTCAACCTGTAAACCTGGTGTCAACATAGGCCCCTGAAGGGATAAGAATGGGAATGACCAGATGAAACTGGATAAAGGATGCTTGAACAATTTGTAGCTGGCCTCTGAGAGAGAGTCCCACTTGCTTCACATCATGTCAGAGACTAACTGGGGGTTGCTAGGTTATTACTGGGAGTCATGCCTGCACACATGAGGTGGTGGGGAGGTCCCACACACTTCTGAGAAATACGCACTAGCCACTCTGAACACACATCTGTCAAAATCACGCAATGTCGCCGCAACATAGGCCAATGCTAATATTTTAGCTTTCAGTCCTTGTTCCTACCTGACTATAAACTTGTGAGTACTGAAGTATGTTAAAAAAACCCAAGGATCAGTTGTCTATGTGTTCATGGAATGTTACAAACTTTACACCACTTCTGGTCTAGAACAAACGAATCTACCTTCTCTAGCCACACACCTTCCCCCACCAACTATGCTTTGTTTGCCCAGGTCAATCAATCCCTTGGCACCTAGGTTCACACTTAAGGTCCAATACACTAGTTCTACCCACATTATTTCAACAAGTAAATCACTTCCAAAAATTAATTTAATCTTAATAAATAAATGTAGTTGACAATAAAAATATTGTTACATTACATTTACAAAAACAAAAATATGTAATTTTGGAATCACATATGTGAGTTTGTATGAATGGCATATTTGCCAATTTTTATTGTCAATTTGATTTCTTTCTTTTTTTAATAAAAAATTATTTATGAGGGTTTCCCCTGGAAGTATAATAGAATATTGCATAAAGATGTTGAGCTTCTAGTAAGTGGAGTAGTGTCGTTATAGTAACAATTTTTATTTTGGCTATTGTTTATATTTTGAAAAAACATTTTGCATAAAAATGTTGAAACAAGAATCTATGAATTTATGACGTAAATCTATTTATTGATTTATCTGTTATATAGGGATGATAAAGTGTTAGAACTATTATATGCTGAAGCTAAATATAATATTTTGGAAGGGCGATACCCTTGTGATATATCACAGTACATCATGCTTGGCAGTATACAAGCGAGGATAGAACTTGGCCCATACAATCCTCAGTATCATACTTTACATTTCTTCAGGTAAATATTGTGTAAAATAATATTTTATTATTCTTCAGTGAACAGACAGGGTCAGAGTTCAAACTTAGGCCCTCCTAATAGTACAGTCATGACAAAATCATTGTTTCTTTGGCTATTAATTATTAGAAATAACATGATCAGTTCAGCTAATAATTAATAATATTTTAATGTAAATTTCTTCAAATTAATTTCAATATTAATTCTTAAACAATCGCAATAGCAAAAAATGAAATGAAAAAACTTTTTATTCTGGAACATTGTTTCTTAATTAAAAGGAACAAATAAGTATGTCTAGCTGACAAAAACAAAATTATAATAAAGTAATAAGGTGACATATGTAAAAGACATACCATTGCACTCATGTGATCTGCTTATAAATAATAAAAGGCCTATTTACATATGTATGCGACTATTTCCATGAACCAACAGCATAAAATTGAAACAAAAACATAGAGGTGAATGACATACACTAACAATTGAAACTCAGAAAATAAGGAAAATATAAGAATTATTACTAGGGGGGAAGGGTTGTGATGTATTAAAATATGAAATTAATAAAAAGGAAAAAAATGAATAGCAATGACGAATTATGAATTGTTAGATTGAGGGGAGATAAGGAACTGGTAAAATCTAGATTTAAAGATTGGGAGAGAGAGTTGATGAACATTGAATATTTATGAGAATAGAGTTCCAGAGGTTTGTGGCAATGATAAAAATAGAACAGTCGAAGGAAGCAGATTGGTGGGATGGGAAATTAGATCGACAGATCAGATGAATTTGAGGAGGTTGTAAAGGTAAGGAGGCGAATAATTGAATAATTGTGCTGTAGAGGAGAGTTCCAAGGAAGTATTATTGATGGGCAGAAGAGTACAGCCACCTCAACTCGTAGTAGTGCTGCAAAATGTGAGTCTGGGGATCCTGAGTATAAACCTGGGAAAACAATTCATATTCAACCGAGTATGGGATTTGTCTTTTTCTATTGAGCATTAATTTGGATTGATTAATTTAGATGTTTAGATTTCATACTATTGAAATGTTAAAATTCACTATACAACTGCAAGACCTCTTGTTTGATCACAGCCCTTTGTTCCAGTTTCTCTAAGCCCAATTCTCAAACTGCTTCCTCCTTCGCGCCTAAAGCCACCCAATGACAACATATCTTACAGTCCAATTAGCATGCTTCCCATCTTCTCAAAAATATTTCAAAAAATCCTTTTAAATTGTTTGCTACCAATACTGTTGGAATTGACAAATTAAATCAGTACAATTACTAGGTAGATTATTGCAGGTTAAAAAGTTGTTAGTAGGTAAAATAAACTGGGACCATACAGGTTATTTTACTAAGAATACAACTTTACCTATACTATTTATCATTTATTTTCTCTCTTACTTTAACATCCTTTATGTTCAATGTCTTCTGAAAAAGTAAAATATTTTTAGGGAACAACAAGCAAGATTTTTGCCTTCTCATATTAGAAGTGTGAGTTGGAATTCTTGGTTAAGGCTAAATGGTAAAGAAGCACCTGAAGTGAGGCTTTTGGAGCATTACAGGAGGTTACCGGACAGAAAACTGCACAAGAAATACCTAGAGTTTTGTTGGTCACTTCCATACTATGGGTAAATCTTTTCTGAATAATATTACCAAGAATTTTGAATCCCATCTGTTGTGGAATACTAGAGGTAAACTAACTGTAACCTTAAGGATTATATACATTATAGAACTATATATATACCATCCCAATACTAAGGATAATACATTATAACTTATACAATAACAACATTATTATGATAAAATTACAATCTGCCCTGCCTCATTGAGCAATAAGTAATTGTGATAAATATTTTCATTCATACCATATTTACAATTTTCATTCACTCTCTCATTCATACAGTATTTACACAGGTGGTCTGAAAAGTTTCCGACCTCAACATGAAGATGATAATAAAATAAATAAAAGCTAGTGAAATAAAAGCTAAAATAAAAGCTTTGTTAGGTCGAAAACTTTTCAGACCACCTTCGTGTACAAACAGCCCAGAGACCTCCCAAATCCACATGCTTGTCACCTCCCTCGCATGCGAAAGAGGAAGCGGAGTCTTGGTAAGTCCCCCACGCTTCTCTGTCAGCCGTGTCACTGGATACAAGCCAGCGGAGGCTGACCAAGAGTGCGAGAGCCACATAGGCTCAGGACATGATTGGAGAAGCTGGCCATTGCCAGTACTCCTACTGTTACGCATTTATAGCAGGTCACGAGGCCACTGCCGTTTTAGTCTCCGAGGAGGATTATAGGGATGAGTGGTGCAGTGCAATGACCGTGCTAGGGGATTAGAGTGGTTGGATAGGTTACTATAAAATTTATGAACTTGGAAGGGATTAGTTCGAGAATGTAAGGTATATTAAGATCGTTAGGAAGGGTTTTGTTTCTGACATAATAAGGGGCATTGACTATTGTTCTCTGGACTTTTCATTGAAAGGATTGGATACGCTTGATGTTCGACTCTTTTGCTGTCCCCCATAGCTCTATTCCGTATGTCCAGATTGACTTAAGTATAACTTTGTAAATTAGTAATTTGTTTTCTATTGATAGATGGGATGTCCTTTGAAGTAGTCTGTACAGTTGTCCAAAGCGCCTGTTTAGTTCTTGTCTTTTTAGCCTCGTATGTGGGTTCCAGGTCAGTCGTTTGTCGAGATGGAAGCCTAAGTACCGTTCTATTGGGGGTAGAGGGGACATCAGCAGTGTATAGTTTATAGAGGATGGGACCCAGGACACTGCCCTGTGGAACTCCTGCTTTTACTGGATAGTATTTAGAATATTCTAAGCCACAGCGGACTTGGAAGAAACGGTTTGAAAGGTAGGACTGTAGGACTAGGAAAAGAGTTTGTGGTAAATATCTTTTGAGCTTATAAAGCAAACCTGCTTGCCAGACCCTGTCAAAAGCTGGAGCTATGTATATTATAACTAAAAACATGAATAAACGAATCCCCGCAATATTCATATGTGTGAGTTTTAAATGGAGTCTGGAGTAATTTTTAAAATATAAGTGATTGATTGTTTTTGTTCAAATCTAATCCATTATTTAAAAAAAAAATATTGTTAATTGTCTCAAACCAAAATGTCTAGAAATTCATTATTTTTCATTTTTCTGGCAGTCCTGTTCTAATATTTTTAGTGTTTTGGATTAAAATTTAGATTTTTGGAGTCAGTTTTGAAATTTACAGTGAACTAAAGATTATCTGTGATTATGTAAATCCTCCAAATATAATATAATATCTTACTTTTTCTTTTTTTTTAATTTGGAATTTTGTAAAATCAAATATATGTTTCAGGTTTTTACTATGTTTTGCTAAGGATGTTTTAGCTTATTTTTCATCTTTACTTTTATTTTTGTAATCTATACAACTATTTTCATTTTGGGATAATCTATTTTTCGTGTTTTGGGATGTTTGTCCAATGTAAATTTTATTGCAGTGCAAGCAGTTAAGTTTGTATACTATGTCAGATTCCTGGTTAGCTTTAATTTTCTCCTTTAGATTTGTATAAAATTTACTTAATTTATTAGGTTTTTTATCAGTTGTGATAAGTGTTTGATGTATGTGCATGAGGAAATTTTTTTTTTTTGTTTGAAATTCAATTTATTAATGTTGTCGGGGTTGTTACTTGGATTACTATGTTTAATTTTATCATAATTCAAGTGCCATTTTTGTTTGATGATCTTGTATGGGTAAAGGTTTTTACTAAAAATCTCAAAAATGTCCTCTTAAGCTGTTTCAAAAATATATTATTGGTCAATTTTATGGCATTGTGCATAATGTTTAATTTTTGATGTTCTGGATGTTGTGATACATAATTTAAAATTCTGTGGCTGTTGGTTTCTTTTTAGGTCCAGTGTGTATAAATTCCTTTGTTTTCTCAGTAATAATTTTGCATTTACGATGTCAGGCTGAGATATTCGTAAATAATCTCTGATATGGAGCCACATAGTATGGTCCAATCTTATTAATTTGACAATTTGCACATTTCTTTAGATTGGTTATCAATTTCCTTAACTTATTACAATTGAATCTTGCCCTGATGACCTGCAAACACTTAATTACCCCAGAATGTGAAAGATTTTCATGAATTAATTTATTAGCTTGGCCATATCTAACTTATTTAAATATATTAAAAATGTTTCCCCTGAAAAAAAAATGTTTTTTTTTTAGCTCTCAAACTTATAAAATAGGATGTGGGAAAAATAAAGGAAAATTATTTTGTTTAACTTATCATTTAGCCGATCATTCATAGAGATTCGATTCATTTAATTATGTTCATTATGTATTTCCTAGTTAGATAATGTTATTAATACGAGGAATGCTGGATAACATATTGTATAATAATAAGTAGTAATAAGTAGTAATAGTATGTATTTACTAATATTTCGTTTGATGCAGACAGGAGAGAGGGAGAGGGGGGAGAGAGAGAGAGGCACTGATAACAATGTTTGTAAACAGGGTTCAACGGTGCGTATTTATAAGTGTTTTGATCCCCGGGGATCAGTAGTCGTCTGTGAACCATCACGCCGATCACATTGAAATTGTGAATTTCATGATTCTCGACTTGTGTCCCGTTCATGTTTGTTTGACACTCGAGATTGAACATTTACTGTCTTCATTTTTTCTCGCTTAGCGCCCAATGCTATTCAGTTGCGCTCAAGTTTGTGCCATAATATGAAGATCAACCAGACGGCGTGTTTCATCTTTAATTCCAGTATTGCACTGTAGCTGATCTACGGATGTTTTAAGTCTCAACTGACTGGATTGAACTGATTACGAGCCTTCTACCTGGCTATGGTAAACTCAACCCGACGCGTAAGGTACCGATTAACGACTCTCTCTCTCTCTCTCATTTGTGAATTAACAATCGATAATCATTTGTTTATTTTCTTATTCATGAAGTATTATTAAGTTTAGTATTAAGTTTACTGAATAAAGATGTATTTGTTTTGCTTTAATATTTGTTTTTTATTCAGTTTCTTCATTTATATTTAAAATTAAATTAAGTTTAACAATTTCCTTCTGGCATATAGGCTGTAATATTAATTGGAAGTCTGGCCAATATTTTGATGGTTATTTTCAACTGTGATGGTGAGTCGCAGTTTCTATGAATGAGCAGTTTCTCTTTTTATTTCAGCTCGTCTTCGTACTTATTCATTACTTTAGTTTGCATCCAATATTTTCCTTGTTCCTTTTCTGTCTTTATTTCCACAATTAGCATTTTTTCGGGGCTGCTGCTGGACGTCTTCAAACTTGCAAAACCATTGAAGCCGGCGAAAACTTTGGAGAATCGAGGATTTCAGGGTCAAATAACTAACTCTGCTCCGCGTTCTCAACATATTTGATCTTTGACAAATGAAGCCATCTAATAATTTGTAGCTGTTAGGATTTTTCTTGTAGATCTTTATCAAATTATTACTCAATTAAATTATTTCCATTAAAGTTGATTCCCAATTGCTCAGGTTTCACGCACAGATTCCTACTTAAAAAATTTCCCATTTTATTACTTGAACCTGGAATATGTTCATAGTTTATATTCAATGGTCCCATATAATCAGTTCATTGAATTAACCTATTAGGAGGGGGATTTGTGCACGAATAAGTATATGTATATGCATAGTATGTATATGTCTTGATAGGTTCTTTTAAAAACTTTTAAATCTTCATTGTCTTTATTAATTAATTGGTCCAATGGGGATTTTTTATTTTTTTTATTCTTAATCCAAAACTTGTTTATTTTTCTTGATATTTTATTTGTAATGTTATTTTTATGGTTGTCATCAGTGATAATGATGTCAAAAATATGTTCAGTGTCAGCTAATGTCATATTTCTTTTTTAGGGGAAAAATATTATTACCACCCAGGTTAAACAAATTGAAGATATTTTTGGGTATTTCAACATTTGTCAAATTTTTAACAAAATTGTTTTTGTGTAATTGTCGATTATGTCTGTATTTGCATGTTGGTTAGGTCAGCATTCATTATATGTATTTCCACTGTCTATCGCAGTTTTATGCATGGCGGGATTTGTCCCACTATTGTTGTGGTAAGGTTTAATAACTTGAAAAAATATTTGTTGTTTAATTTTTTTTCAATTTTGGTACAAAATTTTTTACATTTGTTAATATTTTTCAATTTATCAGTGTATTCATCAATGGTAGACATTTATTTGTCCCTGTTAGGAAAACAGGAAAATGTTTTCTGATGGGCATTAAGGAGCCTGAAAGTTGGATTGATCTCCAAATTTAATAATTTTAAACCTATATCATTGAAAAATATTATATAGACCTAATTTTCAGCAGCTGCCAGCTCCACTGCAACCTTGCACCCACAGGAAATAAACTGTAGTGGTGACTGAGCAAATATTAGAGAAATAATGGCAAATATGGAAAATGTGCAACTTTTTTAAAAAACTTTATCTCATTAATATTGGGTTCAGGAAAAAAAGTTTCATATAAACGTTTTAACATATTTTGTTTTCTTTCAAATTGCTAAGGAAATAATTACAACTATAATTAACTTGAAAACAGTTAGTTTCCAAAAACCTAAAAAAAGTCCGATTTTTCATGTTTTTTTGGCTACCAAATATTCTCCCGTGGGGGGGTGAAGGAAGTCGAAAACTCATATTCTTTTTCCTACTACTATTATATACAAGATAAAAAAAAACCTTCTACCTGACCTTTTACAAGCAAACCCTTTAATCTTTAATTTCTTTTTATTGTTATTTTTTTTGTTATAGAGGTTTTCATTTTATTTTACTTTGTATATTTTATTTTTTTAATAATGAAATAATTCTTTTTGTTTGCCAGAAGTGAATGTGTTATCTGTTCATCATTGTTATTCATAGGGGACTTTTTCTTAGCATAAAAATTTGTATCCATCTAACAGCATCTACTCTCTCTAGTGGATCTAATTTATTAACCAAAAACATCAGAAGTTTTTTTTCAAAGTAGGCTAAGATGTAGCTTTTTTTTAGAGAGTAGAAAAATTGGTTCAAATAAGTTGTAAATTGGTTCAGCTGTTGTATAACTTGAGATAGGAGGGTTAAAAGTTAGAAGGGCCCAGAAAACTTAGAAATGGAAACCAGAAAACTCTGGTGGTACTGGGTTAAATCTCGGGCCTGTCACAATTTTTACTCTTTTCCAAATAATTATTGAAATATTAGGCACACAGACTAGGAATGTAATCATTAATATGATTATTTATGCTAGCAACAAATCTATAATGGTAACTAGATTTTTCTCATATTTCTTGTAATTAAATCATTAATATAACATTTGTAGTGTAACCCAGGTTGTTATTGACTACACCTTTGAAATTTTAGGTATATTGTATCATTTTTACAGCTGCTTTTGAAAGATAATTCCTAATTTTTATTAGAGCCCATGCATTTGGCTGGTTACAATTACAAATTACAATTAAAGCTCAAAAAATCTTATTCACATTAACCATAAGGACGGTTAAGACTTGCAATTATTACCAATAAAAAAACTAATACTTGATGCACTTTTTATTTTATGATTTTATAATCATTTATCATTATCTGTTGCAGCTCAGCATTTTTTCAAGGTCAAATAGAAGAACCAGTTCGAGGCCTGAAATCTTTAATTACACACCAAGATATCCCTGTTTTAGTTGGTATAAACGGGCGTGGAGTTTACATTATTAACAATATTCAATGTGTAAGTATTGATTTATAGTTTATTATTTTTAATATTAATTATCTCCTGATTTTTAATAATCTTTGGCCAAAGAAGAACTATACTGGCGGGGCTTCCTCAGTTGGTAAAGAACCCAACTGGGAATTGGGGAGATCCCAGGTTCAAGTCCCGACCTTGCCAGTATATTTTTTCTTTGGTTAGTAATTATATATTTATCTTTTATTAATTCAATTATTGTTATTTTAGAATTTAGCAATTGATCTTGTACTATTATAGGATTTTAACAAATCTTGAAATTTGTTCTTTCCTTGATTTTATGATATGGTACATTCATATGATTCATTCAATTAGATTGTTTATTAATAAATATTAAAAGTAATTTTAGAAATTGTGTTCACTTCTGTAATACTTCATTGTCAAAAATTCTTCATAACAATTTTGCCTTTCCTTTAGGTAATCGCTGACTGGTCAGACTAGTAAGAACTCTCCTTGAGTCTACTATCTCCTGGAGTCATTGATGGCTTTCAACCCCTTAAACTCAGCATTTTCGTGTGCTTTTCTTTTGTCACAATGAATAATTGAAAAGATATATTTATGCTGAGAAATAGTTCCATTAAAATGACAAAAATTAATATTTTGAATTGTCTAGCCAATAAACATAAATTAAAATAAAATAAGGTGACATACCGTAGGCCTAGAATGCCGCAGTACAATTGGAAAAAAAGGGAACCGCCGTATGTGGAAAGAAAAAGGACGATGGCAGGAAGAAGGAGACTGGGCCAAGGAATACCTAGAACCGGAGGAAGGAGGGAGGACCGACAATGCCATGAATGTGGGAGAGTCGGACACCTGGTGGGCGCAGTGCCCGCACATGAAATGCTTCGAATATGGGATGGAAGGGCACCTCACCAGGTAGTGTCCTTACCTATACCGGATAGGGGAGAGGTATTGGCCAGAACCTGTAGAAGTAAATGCACAGGGGGTGGACCCTCTTCGAATCATCGAAAACATTGGGAACCTCAAAGACGGAGGAAGAAGAGAACAAACCCGGTGGCAGCAGAGGTGATAGAAGAGAGGACAGCAGGGACCACAGAAGAGGCAGTCGTTGGAAAGAAAAGGTAAGCAGTGGCCTGAGGAGCGGGCGGGCAAAGGGGTGATCGCGCGTTAGTAAATGGGAGGGCATTGCAGATCCGAGCATGCGGGATCAAGCCAAAAGGAAATTAAATTAAAATTGTGGACTGTATATGAGAGGGTTCATAAATTCAGTGCATTATACTGTCATTAACCCAGAATGAAATGTATTTCAAAGAAAATTAATAATAATACAAGAAAAAGTGGCCACCCAGTGAAAAAAACTAATAAAAATAACTTATTTAGAACTAATGAAAATAATTACAACTACCAAATGAAATGAATTCTTAAACATTTAATGTCTATTAATTGGCTAGATCAAATTAATGAAGTATATTAGATAACATATCTATCCCAAAATTTTTGTCGTGAGTTGCATGTTCAACTTTGTCTTCACCCAGAGATACTCATCCAGTGGCTTACTTCATATCCCTTTAAAGATGCTTGTCCCACTGCTTACTTCTTCTCCCTTCAGAGATATTAGTCCAGTGGCTTGTTTCTCGTAAGGTCATGTTTCTGATAAGGGTTACAACAGTGTAGGTACTATTAATAGTGTTTCAAAATGCAAGTGGGAAACTAGGAATGGTGGGGAAATGAATAAACCCAATCCTTAACACAATAAAGGCTTCTTAATGTTGACTGCTTCTGATAATAATATATTGTGTTATCTATATGATAAACTTTCCATTAAAAATTCTCCTAAATTTTTATGTGTTACTCCCATGGATCACTTTAAATTGATTAAAGCTAAGAAATTATGTACTTCTTGTTTAAGACCTAAGCATGAGGGAGGTTGTGACCCGGTTGTTCAGTATGCAACAAAGTGTCACTCAACGAATCTCCATAATCTGCTCCATTTTGGTAATTTCAAGACTAACTCGTGGGGTAATCTTCCTAAGCCTCCAGTATCCACTGCAGATTCACCCCCTGTTGGCCATGCATGTATGTCTGTCTCATTAGCCTCTACGAGCAAGCATCTTAATGGCGACATGTTTGGTCAGTGTTCAGGTAAACCCCCCATAAGTTTTTGATTGCTCGAGGTGTACTAGACAGTACAAGTCAGTTATCTTTTATAACTGAGCATGTGTGCAACAGCTCGGGGTTGAACGATCCATAAGTATTAGTGGCATTGATTTATCCACTTCCCTGCCTAGTAAGGGTGTTGTAGTGTAGACGTCACTGGTGTAAATGGCTATATGCTCACTGAGTCCTCACGCCTTTCATATTTTGTCCAATATAGCTCATATGACTCCCAGGGTGCCTATTTCCCCTAAAGTTTTTGAGACTACATTTTTTCTTAGCTGACCCTAAGTTTGGTCAACCCTCCAAAGTTGACATGTCTCCTTGTAAATTAGACTTAGCCCAAAAACATAGTCTTCACTCTTGACTATAATAAGACAGAACCATGTAATTCCAGTGCCCTTTGGTCTGTGATAAAGTTGTCTGTAGCCCCTGCACGTAGTTCTTCCCCTCCTTACATAAAACATATTTTTGATTCCCCATGTTTGATATCACTTATGAATGATGAATCCAATTTAAATTCTTCTCTTAACCGCTTTTAGGAGGTTGAGAACCCTCCCCAGGTAGGTTCCTTTGTTTACTATGAGGAACTACAATGTGAAGAGTTTTATGCTACTATGACTACTCATCATTTTTCTGGAGGGTATGCTGTTAAGTAACCCTTAAAGGATAACTCTACAGCTTGCCTCAGTGATTCCTATAGTGAAGCTCTTGCTAGACCTTGTTCTCTTGAACATAAGTTTTTTAAAAATTCTGACTTTAAATCTCTCTATACTGAGTTTATGAAAGAGAACTAGTCACTTGGACACATGGTTCTGGTTACTGATGTTACATTTCCTAAATATGATATACCGCATCATGTTATTTTTAAAGCCCATGGCGACCAGAAGAAGATAAGAGTAGTGCTTGATGCCAGAGCTAAAGCTACCACTTGATTGTTTCTCAATGATACCCTCATGACTGGTAAGGGTTTGCAGTCATTGATTTGTGATATACATACCCTTTTCAGCCGATACCGTTTGGTACTCCGCTGCGATATCCAACCTTGTTTGTCCGTTGTATAAATTTGGATCATTACTCATGTATGCTGTTGACCTCAAAGAAAAAGTTTTCACCCTTAAAAACCTTTTCTATTCCGCGTCTGTAATTACAAGGTTCAAGGTTAGAAGGCTCACCTTCTGTTCAAATTAGTGAAGCACTACACCACTCTTTTGACACCCCATGTGAGGTTCTCAAAGGTCTTCCATTGACGGATTCCACTATTGCCCTACACTGGATCAAGACTCCTTTTTAGCTCTTAAAAACTTTTGTTGCCAATCATGGAGTTTGTAATGGGTCTTAATAAGAACAGATTATCCTTTGCAGATATATGGGGGGAAATACCTGAGATGAGTGCGAAAAAAATTAAAACAGGAATATTTGACGGCCCACAAATAAGCCAACTCATTAAGGATCCTGCCTTTCTAAATTCGATGAATGAGGCTGAGTGAAAAGCCTGGACTTCATTTGTTGCAATAATCAAAAATTTTCTGGGCAAATGCCAAGCTGAAAACTATGTTGAACTGGTAAACGAGATGCTTTAATATTTTATATCCCTTGGGTGTAACTTGAGTATTAAGGTTCACTATTTACACAGCCACTGAGATCGTTTTCCTGAAAATTTAGGAGTCACCAGTGAGGAACAAGGTGAAAGATTTCACGCACATGATGGCAGATAACTGCTAAAGTTTAAAAAGCGACTGTTCCAAATTGCATTCAAGAATGTCACAGAAAAGAAGCTTCCGAAGTGTTCAGTGACTAGTTTGTTTCATCAATGACTTGTTCCTCTATCTTTGTATATAATAATATTTGTATAATATAATAATAAAAATTCTGTGTTTAGTTTTTTTATTTGATCCATGGATTTAAATTAAAATACACAGGTGGTCTGAAAAGTTTCCAACCTCAACATGAAGATGATACTTATTTCATGAGTTCAGGGCATCAAATTCATATGAGATCAGTTCTAAATACCCCGGCACCAAAATACCTGTTGGCCTGTGTTTTTTTCTTAGTATTTAGAATATTTTCAAGTTATATTTTATAATTGCATCATACTGCGTTTATCATTTAATTACCAGTGTAGGGTTGGTTTGCTGTCTAGGTCTGGCCTACCCAATCCTTTCCCAACCTTACACTTCTGACTGGAGAATTTTTTGCATGAAGTACATGTTGGATCTGAGCTCAGTACATTGTCACTTGATATGTACCACATCATATGCGTCGGTTTCTGGCTTCAAGCAGCCTATATATTTGCATATGTTGATGTATTAAAGTCTCAGGAAGTTACCCCATTCACTTAATCTGTTTTTTCCTGTATAAATGGGTATTATTTTATGAACTATTTGAAACTTTAAGTTATCTCCTTCTACTCTTGCCTCAAATGGGTTTGTATCTCCAACCATCCTTTGTTAGAACCCTTGTCGGGTCGCCTTCATTGTTGAGACATCACGAGGGAAGTCCTGAGGACCCTGGCGGAGTAGAAAAAGTTAGATGGTCTATGACCTCGACAATGGCTCAGTGACGGGTAACATCTTCGATCTATCTGACTACATTTCCTTTTGATAGGTGTGTGTACCCCAACAGTCCAATTTTCTAGGAGAAGAGGTAGGTATAGGTTAGACTTTGGGTTATTTTTACTTGGTCTTGAAGTGGCACAAGCTCACACTTGAAATCTTAGGTTAGGCGAAAGCTGTCCCTATAGCCGAAGTGAATGTGAACCGGAAGGACACAGACTAAACCGTAGGGGGAGTGCCACTAGAAAGGTGTGTGGCACCCCAGTGGCCGTTGTCCAAGGAAGGGCTAGTTTTAGCGATATGAAGCCAGTGAACTCCACTGGGAAGTTGTGAAAGCTGACAGCACCGTACTAAAGCTAGCAAGGTTAAGGTGCAGCAGAGGTTAAATGAGAAGACACTATTTCGAAACATAAATCCAACTGTGAGTACCACCACCGAGGCTCGACTGGAACTGAATGAAGTCAGCCCAGAATCAGGGCTATATGTAGCCAGGCAGCAGCCAATCAAAACTGTTTGTTTCAGCCAATGAAAACTGGCTTTACTACTGAAGCAGCCTGACCCGGCGCTCCTTGTAGTGGCCTAAGGAAAAGCCTCATTTTGTTCTTTATTTATATGAATCATTATTTACAGAGTTTGGTTTTACAATTATATCAGCATCACAATATTTACATTATTTAAATCAGACAGAGTATTATTATATTACGTTATAATATTTGCCTTGATATATCAGAGAGAGTATAGGAAAACTTAATCTTGTCCCTGAAAAGGTTGGCACAACAACACTTAAGCCACAGCTGCATATATTTTAAGGTATGTATTTTTATGTTTAATTTACTCTCTGATTGTGCTCACCATAGTCTCCTTTTTTATATATAATTTTCATTTGTCCTTTACTCATGTTTTATTTCATATATCATATGCGAGTTAGTCCCAGGGGCCTATTAACTTGGACTACCTTAGTCCCTTGGATCAGTAACCTCTAAGCCTGGATAGCCTGATTCTTGAATGGGTTTTACCCGCCTTTATTAGATCTATGGGTGCTGCCATTGACTCATTAACATATGGGTTCATCCGCTAATGCTTCAAGTGTGCGCCCTACATACAATACATGCCATTTTGTTAGGCCAGGGCCCTGGCTGCCCCACCAAGGCTCCTTTCTCTCATTTGTTTGCCAGCCCATCCCTCCATCCATTGATTACTACTTCACTGTAATCAGTTGTTCAGCTTATTTGGGAAGGAAAGAATAAGTGTCCATGTTTTAGTCTTCATCTATTTATTACAGTTTGTAAATAATTTTAAAATTCTGTTACTTTTTCAGACTCTCCTAGTTGGTTTGAGGTATGAAGAATTTTCATGGGACTTTGCTAAGCCTTCCCAAGAAGAAAACCCAGACTGTCTTCCTTGTTTATTCATTCAGTTTAGAGTTGTAGAAAACGGAACAAAAGTGTCAAAAATACTACAGATATTTTCAAAGCAAGTAAGTATTTTCTACTTTTATGTTCCTACAATTTTCCTTAATAATTATTTGGTAAGAATAAAACATTGTAGATCCATAAATCATGAAACTGCATGGTTTGAAATCCTTTAACCAACTTTCTTCAATTGCAAACTGTAACTTTATGAATGAATTTTAATGTTTGTGACTTAATTATCTTAAGATAAGTATTTTTAATATATAATTATGTACATAATGTTTATCAACCAGTGCTGTTGCTGCTTGTTGGAAGGCCGATGTTGTGTAGGCATGTGTATGAAGTGAGAGGTTTAAAGAGAGTTTAGTGCAACCTCAACTTTATTATGTGACACTGAAAGAGTGCTCTATTGGCATCGATCACCCTGTTATGGATCTCATCCATTTCTTCGAGGATGACATGAATCTTATAACAACATGCAAGAAGCTATAATTTCCAGTAAAATAATGATGCTGGGGACATGTCGGGGGTTCTTCTTCCTTTTTAAACTAATTTATATACTAATATTCCTGTTCAATATCACCACAAGGACTTCCTCAATGCTCTAATAACTTCGTTTGACAATTATGATGCAAGTGGAGAAGTGGATAAAAAAATATTGGTATAGAAGCAGACATCAGGGGAGGACAATTGTTGGATGAACATGCATTGGACCCACTTTTCACCTCACCAAATCGTCTCAGCAGCACAAACCTAGAACTTTGACTGATGCTGCTACCTATTGAGAAATGCCAGGCATCACCTTAGGGTTTCAAGCCCTAAAGTCATACCCCCATAGGTACTTACCCTTAGGACAGTTAACTAAGAGCTTACCTCTAGGAACCACTAGGCACTAGATTGGAGCACAGTAGACTCTTTTTGTTCTACTTGATGCTCCTCATGGGCACAATGATTGAGCAGAACATCACATCAGCTAAGTGAAGGGCGATAGAAGAGATGGGTTAGCCAACCACAACAATTACCAAGTAAGGTATTGTTACAAACTCTAATGAACCTGGATCTAATTCCAACAGAAACCTGTTGGAAGCACCTTAAGTCATCAGCATTTAGCTTTATAATTTTCACCATCCCCCACCATTCCTTCTGTAATTTGTATTCTTTTATTTTATAATTTATTCAAAACATATAGGCAAACTTTTCTTCACTCGCGCCCTAACCTAACATTGTACCCTGATTTTGGCTATTAACCTTACTTTTACGAGTCATGTTTAAGTTTGTATATCTATCATTTTTATTGATCCATATTTTTATTAATTAGTATTCCTTTTTTATCATATATTTATATACAGTCCATTTGCACTTTCAGCATCTCCATTACCAACACAGCACTCACACATCATTATTGGTAGTAATATCTGCCCTACACAGATTAACATCATTAATTCAATAACAATAGTAAATTATAATAGTCTGTGTATGGTTACCTGTAAAAATTACATTTTAAAAATTCAAAACGCTCTGATTGTTGTTTGGGACCACTTTTGATTTATATATAATTCTACAGTAGGAGTTAGTTATGTAAGAAAAGTTAGACCATTACGGTTTTTGTTTTAGTAAAATTAAAAAGATAGAAAGTAGGGGAAAAAAACAAAAAGGAAGATGGAAAAAATTATGTAATGCATATGAAATTTAGTATGTTTATTTGGGTGTGTAAGGAGTAAGGTGTTCTGCCTTGTGTTCATATGTAAGTGCATTCACAGTTAGTTATTTTATTTATTTTTTTGGTATTTCTTTGGTAAAAAGTGAAGTCATCAGTACCTTATACTCCCCCTCTCCCGCCTAATATTTTTTTTTGTACAAGCGGTTGATCCGCTAGTTTCAATTTATTATTCATTCCACCCCTCCTCATCAGTCATATAATTTCGGGTTTTTGTTATTTTCATCGAAAAGGAAACCAAAACTACATGGCGTCCAACCTTGTAAGTTGCGTTAACCAGAAAATAGCTCAACCCAACACATGTGAGTGTGGGCCAATGTCAGTTGCGGTTTAAGGTAAATGTAGTTTTAAACCAAATGAACCATAACCTCTTTTTGAAACTGAGTTATAGTTGACTTCTGACCTGAAACCTCACACACTTTTTTAACAATCTGGGCAACTTTGATTAAAAAAAAAAAAAAAAAAATTAAAGCTTTAAAGCTTTTAAATATAAAAATAAATAAATTTTCATGAATTGTTCATAATTCTAGAATTTATATTTTTGTTTTAAAATTTCATTTTGTTTTTATTTCTATCATATACCTTAAACAACACCATATACCTATTTGTTTTCATTGTTGATAACTCAGTTATTTTTGTATGAAGGGTTGTGTAGTTCAAATAATCAGCTGTCATATCATCATCAGTTGGATGCAATGATAAGTTTGTGATTCCAACCCTACACAGCTGCTTTATACAACATAACCTTATTTTATATTTCTTAGGTTAACAGTTTTTTTGTTGTTTTTTTTCTATTTCAGTACCTACATGTAGGTAATATCGTGGCTTTATAAAATAATAATTATTTGTTGTCAATTTTGTAGGCCGTTATGATGGATGCATTAATAACAGGATTTGTAGAAGAATTAAAATTGAAATTGTCTTCGAACACGTTGACAAATAACAGTATTGAGCGATCAACAGTGCTATTCGATAACAATCTCAATATTGATGGTGGGTAATTTCAATGATATTAAATCACCTTTCCAAATATTTTTCTTGAGATACCAATATATTGTTGTGGTTCCTTATTTTTCAAAATATATTTGTTAGTAGTTTATATTTTCATAGGGAAGGAAGAACACTTTGTAATGAATGCCATTTATTTTGAATTAAATATATCTCAGGGTTCGTGATGATTCTTATTGCATAAATAAAGTTACTTTTTAAATGTTTCACAATACAATTGAATATAAAAGTAAAAAATACCTAATAAAAACATGAATATTCTTTTTTGTGGGTTGGTGTATGGTCTTCTTAGTTGTTACTTTCTGCCAGGCTCTCATTCTATGGTGACTTCTCCTGTACACTGCAAGCCAGGCCTTTCTAATATGTTATGGGTTTCGTTGAGCTTTATGACGAGTATCTGCAAAGGTCCTGGGGCAGCTTATCTGGTCCTGGCCAGGTAAAAAACCTTTTGCATTCAAACCATCAAAAAGAATATTCCTTTTTTAGATCCAGTCTAATAATTAATGTACTAATAATAAGAATCATTACAATATATATTTAACAATTCTATTTTTTTTTCAAAGCTCTAATTGATTGGGGGCAATGAGTACACAATTGAAAAAAATGTCATTATTAGAGAAGACATTTTAGTATGACCTGGTAAATTTCAGTTTATTTTCAGGTTTCTTAACCTACCAACTCTCTCTTTCTGTCTTCTAAACTACACAGCTTATCAGTGAGATATAGGCCGGCCATATTGCTATTAATATTATTGATGGGTTTTTACAATAATTATTAGCCCAAGAAAAAAATTTTTGGCAGGACTGGAGTTCAAACCCAGGACCTTGCCAATCTCCGGTCAGGTGCTATACCTGTACAAAACACTAGTCTAGTCAATATCACATCTCCTTAGCTTTCCTCTCAAAAATACTGTTACCGATACCATAACTAATAATTAATTGTATGTACAATAGTATATATGACACATAATTTAAACTTACCACCAATTAATAATTAATTTAATAATTTAAATGACAAAGAAATAATGATCACACTTTTTTTTTACCAACAATTTGAGATATGCTGGTAATCCAATACTGTATATGACATTCAGTTATTATTTTTATGATACAGTGGACATTCATAGGTGTTAATATATCATTCTTCGTAGATTGGTCTGTAACGTATCGTAGGTTAAGAAAAACCTGTATGTTCGTGAACCTCGCATATCCTATTGAAAAAACAGATAATTTATTATTTGTGATAGCTTCTTTATGGTGATACCCAAGCTCTATTTTCAGCCTTTTTTTTCTTAATATCTGACTAGTACAATTTTCTTTCTTGCCATCATAGAGCTAAATGATATTAGCAAAAATATTCAGAGCAATCTGTTGGAATCAATTTACATAAACAAAAGGGAAGAATTATTTTTTTAGAATCAGAGATCAAGCAGATGGGGGGGGGGATATATGCCTTTCTATAATCTAGTTTTTTAGAACCAGTCTGTGTGACAAGAGGAGTAAATCTAGCTCCTTGCCCAGTAAAAATCTTGGGTGATCAAGAGGGTGTCCACATATATGCACATCACTTTATGGTTTGCGTCATTAGTTGTAGGGTCAGCCGGGGTACTTTAAAACAAGGTGCTTGTAAGTTATGTGAGGCTACTAATTCCATTCAAACCACTTTGTCTATGTTACTAACCTCTTTGGCTACCTCTGTAGTGATTCTCACCTATTTGGTAACAGTTGAGAAGGAATGATAACAGCAAAAAGTTTAGGACTATCAAAAAAGTGTCAAAAGCTTTCCTTGTAGTTCCTGTTTTGTCTCTGGAGCTGATCCTACGTAGTGGTAAGTTTCAAAATGATTTTTACAGGTTTAGTACATTGTCACAGTATACAGTACTGTATTTATCTCACGATATTCTGTTGGTCCACAATACCAAAAATTGAGTGTGATTAACTAACTTTGTAATTACGTGTTCAAGAATGGGATTTCCTTGTGACAACAGGGAGTTGATCGAAATTTCAAAGCGGCCTACGATAACATCAGTATGAAGACTTAGTCTAGGGATCAAATCAGAAAAAACCAATTACATGGTATCCAAACAGACCCCTACGCCTGGGGAGAAAGTCCAGTTTGGTACCTCATTCTTCGAAAAAGTCATTGAATATACAATTTTAGATCCCAGGTTACCTGTAATAACAAAATGGGGATAGAGACCAGAAGAAGCAGACTATCTGCAAACCACAGCTACTTTGGGCTGAGATACTACTTGTAAAGTAGGTTTATTACAAGGAGGACAAAAATTCTTGGGTATAAAACTCTAATACAACCAGCCCTCGCATATGGTGCAGAGGCCTGGACCAAAACCAAGGCAGTGTGTCAAAATCTAATGATTTTTTAGAGAAAGATTCTCCACCAAATATTTGGGGTCCAATTTTGGGGGAATATGGAGAAGGAGGACAAACCGGGAGATTTGTAACCTCCATGGTAAGCCCAACATTGTCTCCATAGTAAAGCGAGCCAGATTAAGGTGGGCTGGTCATGTTGTGAGGATGAATGAGAAGCAGAACCCGAGAAAACTGTTGATGAATTCATCCACGAACAAAGAAGGTCCAGCAGACCATGACTTTGCTAGATTGACTGCAAGCCCAGAGACACAAGGGGCCTTTGAGTCCACTAGACAGACCCACTATATCATCACTAGACAGAGACTCCTGGAGGGTGCTTATAAAAGAGGCCTAGACACATTAACATGTTGTAGTGCTGCACAATATATGTAATGTATGTACATATAAAAAGAATGTATATGCAATGTGTAGTTTTAGAATCTCATCTATAAGCCAGGGGTAGCAAGGTATGAATTGATGTGAGTGAACAAATGATAGATGAAGAGAGGAGTGAGGTTTAAAAGAGCAGGTGAAAGGCCAACAGAGAAGAATTACTGAGATGATTTGGAGTTAGCCAGCATTTAGTGCTAAACCAGCCAAAAACAAGTACTGGGACGATGTCAAGCTCAATAGAAGCAAGTAGTTTGTTCTAGACCAGTAAAGGAGTGTGTTTGAAGCAAGGAGCAAAGAGTGAAGGATGATTTAGAATGAAGCCTATCCAGAAAAAGTTAAGGATGTATATATATATATATATATATATATGTTTGTAATACTAATTAGGTAAATATTCTTTAAATTATATCTAAGTTATCTGTAGTAATTTATATTTTATGAAATATTTAAATAGCCAAAAATATCCACCAGCACCAATACTCTGAGATCAACTTAAATGAAGCTTACAAAATAAATTCTTATTTATAACTAATTTTTTATAATATTCCTGTACTCCTTATAAATAAGCAAGAAAAATTCCACTCCAGATAAGATATCATTATAGTATACATTTTCCAGAAATTCAATAATTTCGGTTTACGGAAGCCTTAGTTTAATCGTTCAAAAAATTCTAGCCCTACATCACCAAAAGTTTATCTCCCAATCCCTATCATTTCTAATCTCTCCAACCTCCTGAAACACTAGTTCAATCTCATATCTCAAATTTCCTTAAAGTCAAAACTTGATCCTTTCCAATCTGGTTTCTGTCCTAGCTACTTCACACTAGTGACATTCGTCTCTCTATTTATCAACCTTATTCTCCTCTCTTTTGATAACATATGCCACTCAATCCTTTTTTCTAAATTAAAATCATTAACCTTTTCCAATAGCTCGATTTGCTGATTTTTCTCCAATTGTACACAAGTAGTTGCTGTCCCTTACCAACCCTGATCTGCTCTCCATACTTTGTCCTTGGGCATAGCCCAATCCCCAAGAGGCATGTCTCATCTTCTTTTTAGATCCTATATTAATAATCTTCCTAAATCCATTCATCATTTTCCTACCATATTCACGCTGATGACTCCCAAATTTATTTATTCCCCCTCTGAGTTATTATCAGGTAGTTAGGCTGGTAATTATTTTCTCTTCTGTTTCTATAAACTTCCTTGGAATTTCATTAGAAATTAGTATAGTTTCTAAATTGTCACTCCCCAATACCTGTCTCCATTCCTCTACTTAAAGTCCTACAGATGTTGTTTTATCTTAGTTCCTTAATATAGCACTCTTATAAATACTAATATTCAATGTGGTGAATAATTTGGATATTTTTCCTACTTTCCAGTTCAAACATAAGTTGTAGACCACATAGATAGCTCATCCAATAGACCAGCTGTAATTATTCAAGTAGAAACCTCAGATAAGTATTCTATTTGTATCATTTTAGATTTAACATGATCTTATCTTGCATTTTCTAAAGTGCTCTTTATCTCTGCCATTTCCTAAGTTACAGATTAAATCTTTATTTTATTCTCTATATCGGTGTTAGTTATTTCCCATGCCTGTTCTGACTTGCCCAAGTTCTGAAGCTTCATTTTGTTCTATCATTGTATCATTGTTTAAAATTTCCTGTTCTACTGCAGTTTGTTTACAATCTTTCTTGAGAGCTTCTATTTTTGTGTTAATAATAGATTCAATCTTGATAATTGTATCCTATATCCTTAGTTCTAGGTTTTCCATGCCTATTTTTAATGCTTGTTTTAATTTTTCTATCCTATTAATCAATGTTCCAATTTCATTGCTTTTATTATTTCATAATTATTCATTGTTTTAAAGTATTTACTTCACACATTCTTTAGATTACTAAAAAGATTTGGTTGATACTTTTCCCGTGATCTTTTTTCACTATTATGAAACCCTGTGTGCAATACTACTATCACCCACCTCATTCTTTGATTATTCTGTACTACTATCAATTAATTTTTTTAATTTAAGATTATATGTCCTGATCAAAATGTCTTTTATCCACTCTCTCTAAGCCTTCACATATAATAGTGAAATCAATCTTATTCATTTACCACAATAAATTTATAAAACATTTGAATAACTCATATGCAGTGCTAAGAGTAGACGACTTTAATAACTGACCAAAAATAATAAGTCCATACATTGGGGAACAAATGTAACGATATCTTGTCTTTGCTAAAATTTTAATTATTTATTTATAAGGATTAAAAGGACTTCACTTAAAGTTGATAATTAATAAATGTTATAATGCTTCTTCTATGATTTCAGGGTTCTAGTGCATGATTTTGTCTGTTTCAAATATTTCATGTAAACATAATGGGCTGTAAAAATTATATATAATTTAAATAATAGTTGCCTATTACAAACAATGATTACATATTTCACTGTTGGAGGGATGGGCAGCTCTTCACTCCAGGTGTCATCTTGCTTCAATGATCTAGGCTACCACTTACTCTTGCTTCTAACTAAACCAAATCATCTCGGTCTGTCTCCTGTGAATGTCTTACAATAACTGAACTTTTTGGTCTAGAACCCTTGCTATTTATTGAAAACACACTACCCCTATCAACCAATCTTGGCTTTCCCAAGCCTATTTGTTCCTTACCCCTTGTGATTTATACCATGGGGAACTTGTTACATGCATTTTCTAAATATTTCATTTTAAAATAAAATTCAATTTGATCATAAGCGTATCATTACAATCTACACAGAAGTAGGGCAGTTCTGTCTAAAAAAATTTGATCATAAGCGTATCATTACAAGATACACAGAAGTAGGGCAGTTCTGTCTAAAAAAAATACTTCATGTAGAATGACAGGACATTCTCCATCCAGACTCGTCAGCTATTCTTAAAATTAACGATATATTGAAATTAAATAATTATAGGCAAAATAAAAAAGGTAGTGACAGGACCGTGGTTCAAACGCAGGACTTCCTGATCATTGCCAGAGTGAAATATTTCAAAAGAGAAAGGAGATTTATGAGAGCGAGCTAAAAGATTGGATATTAGTTATGCTCATGCTCAATAGGAAGAGCACCTGACCTGGGATCAGGAGATCATCCCAGGTTCAACCCTCAGTTTTATCGCTATATTTTTTCTTGGGTTAAAACAGTGGGATTATATTCCACATATATTAAAATTAAATGGCATATTTAATAATATTAACAATGCTCTAAAAGTAAGGTCATTTATAGTGATGGACTGACAAGAAATTTAATGTGTTTCTTTATTTATCTATTTTGTGTTTTCTCAAATTATGTACCAATGTAAAGGGTTGGCCAAAAAGACCGTTTGGTTTTTTAAGTGAAAATAAGACACAACTTTTAAACACAAAGTGATTTATTCAATCAATGATATAATTGCCGTTTTGTTCCAATATCTTCTGCCATCTCATGGGCAGATTCATAATTCCATGCTCAAAGAATTTCCTGTCTTTACTGGCAAACAAATTTTCCAAGTGGATTTTTACATCTTCTTCAGAGTTGAAGGTCTGTCCATTCAATGAATTTTGAAGAGACCGAAACAGGTGGAAATCTGAAGGTGCAAGGTCAGGCGAATATGGAGGGTGCAGCAAAACTTCCCAGCCAAGCTCCAGTAACTTCTGCTGTGTCTGCAAAGAAGTGTGCGGTCTGGCATTGCCGTGATGGAAGACAATTCCCTTACGATTGGGTAGTTCTGGACGCTTCTGGTGGGTCACTGCATTTAATTTGTCCAGCTGTCACAGTACACATCCGAATATATATGGTCCTGTTCGTGGGAAGAAGTTCGTAAAAGACAACATCCCTCCAATCCCAGAGCATAACCTTCTTTGGGTGAAGTCCTGCTTTGGGGGCTGTTTGTGGTAATTTGCCGTGCTTCCCCCATGAGCGTTTGCACTCCACATTGTTATAGACGATCCACTTTTCGTCCCTTCATCATTCTCTTCAAAAAAGGATCGTTTTCTTCATGTTTCCGCAACGAATCGCAGATGGAAATCCTCTGGGCGAGTTTAGCCTCACTAAGTTGATGGAGAACCCAAACATCGAGCCTGCTTACGTAGCCAAGTTGATGCAGAAGGTTTTCAACACTCGATTTGGATATTTTGAGGATAACTGTGATCTCCCTAGTTGTATAACGGGGATTGGTGTCGACTAATTCCTTCACTTTGTTGCTGTTAATCTCAGTTGGCCGGCCAAATCGAGGTGCGTCTTGAACCGAAAAATTTCCCGATCGAAATCTTGAAAACCACTTCTGGCACACACGTTCTGTAACAGCATCCTCTCTGTACACAGTGCATATCTTCCTGCAAGTTTCCACTGCTTTCTTGCCTTTTTTTAAATAAAAAAGCATGAGGTGTCGATAATGTTCGTTTTGGTTTTCCATTTTCAGGATGATCCTACACAAAATACAATCAGTCTTGTCGGAATTTCGCGTCAAACTACGTTGAAGTGTCTAGTATCTGACGAGAGCGCACTCACAAGAGACTGACTGAAGTTTGCTACATATTAGACTGCTTGAAGTTTCATGACGACAAAAACCGAACGGACTTTTTGGCCATCCTGATATTACGATTTAGTTTGCATCGGACATAAAATTGTAATAAATTTATATCTATTTTACCATCCAACATTATGCAGGAAAACAAAAATGGAAAAAAATACCATAAAACATCAACTAATATAAATACAGTGTATTATCTATCTGATAATAGTATATATAATCTATCTAATAATAGTAAAGAGAAAATCAGGGGGGGAAACCTAGATTATTGATAGAACCAGGAATATTTTCTGGGGTGGGCATTGAGCATCAATGAGTGGCCTGTACCCCCTCTCCTTGGGTTCCTGCCTATGAGTATATACTTAATATTTTCTATGGAGGGTACCAATTAATTATTTTGGGATAGAGCTGGTCCCTTTTAGACCCCTCTAGCTCCACCTAATCCATAGAGTTGTATCTGTCAATTCATTTCACTCTAACTTTTTCAAGTAATTCAAGAAATTATATTACTGATGGTTGCAATTTATGAAGAGAAACTGATTTTTCCTGTTTTGGTTAAGTTGTTTTTACTAAATTTATAATTTTATATAAAAATATATCTACAATTATTTATTTTTTATTTAATTATATCTCAAAACACATTTTAAAGGTGCTACAAAACGAAAGGACTCTTCACCTAGTTTCCTAATAAACAAATTAAGAAAACTGACTCTAGCCACATTTGATGAAGAAGGTAAAGTAAAATATATTTGTAATTCAGTTGAAAATGTGTATAAAAACTAAATATTATCAACCAGAGAAAAGACCAAATCTATTTAAGATGTAACATTCTATTTTTTTCATGGCACATGAAGTAGAGTAATGCAAAAAGCAATTGAAAGATCTTGTTAGTTGGAACTGATTTAATAGATTTCATTTTGTCAATATTTAAGTATTGACAGAACTAGCGAATGTTGTCTGTGGTGCGTCAGCTAGGGAGCCCCACCCCACCCTGCACTACTTGAAGGGACCCACCTAGGGATAGGTCAGTTTGCTGCTGGAAGAGGTGCCAGTTCTGGATGTAAGTTTTATGCTACTGACCAAAATAACACAAATAGCTAAAAATAATGCAAAGGAGTTCAGAGGGAATACTGAATAAAATGATCTCTTTTACCAAAAGACATTTAAACTGGATAGGGTCAAAGTGTTCGGGGAAAGGAAACTTCTGATTTACAACTATTACCCCCCAAGTAACACCAAACTCTCCCTGGTACCATAAATGTCCAGGATAGTGACTTCATTATAGTTAGGAATTTCTATTCCCTCTCTCCCAGTTGGGGTTACCTGGAATTGGATAGTAGAGGAGAGGAAGCAGAAGCTTGACAGATTGAGTCTTAATTACAGGTTCAGAACAAACTAGACTACCCTTCAGCATGGAGGACCTACCTGTCTCTAGACCTTACCTTTATAAGTGACAACTTTGTTACATAATCCAAGAGAGAAATAATGGGCAGCTTGGTGGGAGTGAAATTGACTATCCAACTTGCCTGCTTGTGATTTAGGGCTACACATTACCCTAAATGGGACTATAAAATACCAACTGAAAAAAACTTAGGGAAGTAAGTAACTCAGGGAGGTACAGTTAATGAGAAAATTACTAAAAATATCTTAAAGGTTCTGATCTCACCATTCCTTGGGAATCAAGGAAAATCTATAGGCCCTTTTGGGAGAATAGTCTTGAAAGCCTCAAGGTTAGGCAGATGAGGCTGATGGGCCCTACTATGCTAAGAGGTGGCCCACTATTCCAAATATAAAACTAAGGCAGAATTAAAAAGACAATCTAACTTGCTAAAGAGAAATGCATGAGAAAAACAGGACCAAAGACCTAAATTTTGAAAAGGAAGGTGAGAAGCTGTGAAAATTGATCAGACAGTAACGAGTCAACAAAAAATTTCCAACAAGTACTTGAAATTGAAATAAAGAATGATCACTGCAAAGAAAGTGCAGACCGCTTTATCTAGACTTATTCATCAATTGGAAAGCTTATCTGTAATCGAAAATGGCAAAAGGGATTTAGATTTAAGACACATTTGGAGAAAGGGAGAACATACATCCAAGCCCATACCTGTTATAGACTCAAAATTGAAAGCTATAGAACTCAATGTGACAATTAAAAATAAGAAATCTCCTGCAAGAGACAAAATCACTATTGAACTGCCTATTAACCTAGGAGATTTAAGAAAAGAAAAGTTTCTAAGGCTCTTAAAGCTGATCAACAGGAATTGTGCCTAGAAGTTGGAAGCTTACAGTTATGTGTCCAATCGATAAAATTTTCTGGGCTGTTACAGGCAAATAAGTAAAATAAGTTTAAGGAAACAAATGGTAATTAGATTGAGTTCTTCCTATAAAAATAAAATACCACCTACAGTATACTATGTTTTTACTAGCCATAGGTCAAGTGAGAAGCATATGTCTTTAAATGGGAATAAGATAAGCCGAGAATTAATTCTAAATACTTTGGGGTAAGCGTTGATGCAAGTTTAACATGAAGAAAGCTCTCACGGGGGTATGAAGTTGATTCCTTCCACATTATAAGGAAGGACTTACTATTTTATGTAGAACTACGTGCTCTCGCTCTAGATTATCTGAGTGCATGGGTCAGAGCGTACACTGTTGGATCTGCATAAGAATCAATAAGGGATGGAGGTAGTGGGATGAATAGAGAATATCCTCATGGATGGGTACATACTGGCACTATCTCTGTAGGAAGTAACTTCCAACTTGCAATATGCATCAGGAGCCAGGTTTGTTTTTCTTAAGGAGTCCAAGTGAGTCCTCCAGAAACCTTCAAGCAACACTTCTTGTGCCCAGCTTACTGTTCTGTTCGCAGAACATTAAATAATTCTCCAGTTTGAGGAAACCATAACTCTCGTCAGGTCTCCTCATTATGTGGTGAAGTTCAACGAAAAAAAGTATTTTCAGGCATTTATTCCCCTAAATGTTTTGATCATAAACAGCAAAGAAAAGATTTCAGATGAAAATACAATCAGTTTTCTCTATAAAAAAAAAAAAATTATAAAATAACATCAATGCCACTAAGAAGCTAATTTCATATTCTGATGTTTTCTGTCTTTTAATAATAGTACACGTGTAGTCCATAGATTAACTTTACCATATTAATTTGATGACTAACTCGTCTTAAACAAATATTAAATCTATTTATGATGAAATAAAGATTCAGAGTTTCAAAAGCACTATTTGAATCCAATAGTTGTTTTTTGACAATCATTTAAATAATTAATAAAGTATTTAAAAACCTCACACAGCCTGACCAGTTATTGCTAGTGTTCCTTTGCTTTTATCCTCCTATACTTCATGTATATATATTTCATAAACACTATTTAGCTCATAATTGATGTAAAAAAAAACTTTAAATAATGAAAAGTCAACCATTCTTAGAGTTAAAGCTATTCATGATGAAATCAAGATTCAGAATTTGTTGATTTCATAATTTGAATAAAAATAACTAATGAAAAGGCTTAAATAAAAATTCTTTTTAATGGATCCCTTAGCACAATTTTGATGATTTTAGTTGATGGAGTATTCCACATATCTAATTAAAATATAATTCAATACTATTATAATTGTTACAGGTCGCTGCATAGGACAAATGGGGTCATGGTCATTCAGCTACTGATATGTCAACCATTAAATAAATAAATTGAATCAAAAACTTAATAGCAGCTATTAATACATAAACCAAATATGTAGCAATCAGAGTATATAAAATATTTTTAAACAGTTAGGAATAAAGATCATAGCAAATTTTAACATGGGAATTTTACTATTTTTTGCTACTTTAGTCTATCCCAAAATTTATAGTATTCAATTAGCTCAACCTCAAAAATTTCTATTTCTCTTTGATGTTTTATTACAAGTAAACTTGCTAATATTCCACAGGCACTGATTTAGATATAATGTAATTGTATTTTAATTGATTTATTATTTCACTATGCATGACAATTTTGTGTACAATGAAATGAGTAATTATTGTGTATCCTTCTAAATAATATTTATATTTCTAGATGATTTTTTTAATTTAGCCTTATTTCATCTAGTTCATAGTTTAAGTACTTACATGTGCGACATTAATTAGCATTATAATTAATTAAAATATAAGGGTGATTTGGTGCTTCATATTGCATATTATTGATCAGAAGAACATCAAGGTATTTAATGTTTTACCCAACTCAAATTACCAATTAGGAAAATATTTATTTTTAATTATAAAATGATAGAATATTAATTATTTTTCATGTGGTTGTTTTTAACATATTTGAGATATGAAGTCAAACTTATTAAACATAATACATCAGTCTAATATTGTAGTTGCTAGCACAATTCTGACTTGATATCTTTAATTGAGTACCTTTCTAAATATGAGAGGAAAATGTTTATTTATTTGTTATTGTCAGTTGGTTGATGACTCATTTTTTTTCATGAAGTTGCTATTATTTTTAGCATCATCATAGTTGCAAACACGATGTAAATTATAGTTTCAATAACTTAGTATAAATATAAATTTAAAGAACAAATTACATAAAGTTAATAAAGATGCTGAGATCTTAATTTCATACCCTACTCAAAATTATAGTGTTTTTTACCACAATTTAATTTAAATATTTTGTTATTATACTGAGTAAATTAAAGTAAAGGTATTATTTGTTTGAACATTATTGGACTGAAGTCGCAAAAAGTGTTTAAAATAGTGTTCGGTAGTTTCTTGATGGCCCAGAGATACTAAATATTCTAAATATTAAAGCAACCCTAAACAAAAGTTTACTATAATTACAAAAAATCTGTTTTCCCAGCTGTAATAAAATCCTAAATTCTGTTACATTAAGATTACTTATTGAATTATTTCTTGTTTAACTTATTACTTTCACATTTTTGAGGTATATGAACTGTAAAATTCACTTTTCCAAGTAAATCACTTATTAAAATAATTTAGAAGACCGTGCTGGAATTAATGGGGCCGCAGTTATATGTAGCAAGGTAATCCCTGCGGGCAAGTGTGTACATTTCAGATTTGACTCAAGGCCACATCCACCCAACCCACCCTTCTTAGCCAAATTTATCAATTGCCACCATAGTCGTGTGCACGATACATCACCACTGCAAGTAACCATAATTCGTCCTTGTCTGCAAGGTGTGGAATTAATAAAACTGATCTGAAGGCAATAAACGAGTTGAAATAATATTGAACTTGCCAGCTGGTGGTCATCATAAAGATGTCAGTGCAGGCCCGTCTAATACCACTGACAGCTCGTGGAAGGAGTGCCATCAATGAACAGGCTTAAGCAATAAGTTGTGGAGTTAGAAGACACTGCCTGCCTGAAAGTGGGAACAGCAAGATAGAATCCATCAGAGGAAGTAATATCTTAAGACCTAGGCAAGGATCCTGGCAGCATCGCAAATCTTCTCCTTTCCAGACCCCCAATATAACTTAAGTCTCTTACTACTACCAAATATACAATAGTGTATCATACTCTTCAAGCTCTATTGGAATCAATCCTTCACGACCTTGTCTTTTCCTTTAATCATATCATATTATCTGTTGACATAAGCATCAATTTCCTTAGTAATACCCCCAGATGAGTGCTTTACTGGATAACAACAATAATTTTAAATTTAGAGCTGCAGTGAATTACCTCAATAATATTTAAATTACACTTTTAAAAAAATACATATTTATTAGAAACAAAATATTACAAATCAAAAAAAAAATTTGATCTGTTATACATGTACGGTTCCAATCTTGTAGTTGTAGTTAGTTAGCAAGGGGTTGGAACATAAGCTTACAAATAAAAACTTTAAATGACTGATGAGTTAGCAAGGGGTAGAACCCTCCTAATGTACGTATGTAACAAATATTGATGAAAACTGGTAAGCGGATAAAACTGAAGGCCGGGTTATAATTAATTAGATTATTAGTTAGCTGAGCTTTAAAATGTAATGAAATAAAATAAGTCACGGGCTTTATACTAAATTGGATTTACAGAAAAAAGGAAAGACATGGTGAAAAACAAAGAAATTGTGCCAAATGGAGAATTTTCTTATCTGTGGTTGATGGTGCTGTGGGTGGTAGATTGCAGCTGGGTAGGCTTTTTCTTTCTAGAATGATCAACTTTGTATATGCCATTATTCAAGGACTCAGCCCCTATATTTGAACAGTTATAAACAAATTCAGTTCTTCAATGATCATGGAGATATCAGAAGAATCCTAACAGACACTAGTGTAAGTAAAACAGACTATCCCAGGATATAACAGCAGTCACCGCCATTGAAGTTGAGCAGCACTTGCTGCTTTTTAAAGTACATCTGCAGCAGGCTAGGGAGCACTTCTGGGGACAGTCTCGATAAGGTGGGGGAAGATTGTCTCTTTTTTAGGGCCAGTGACAGCTTATTTTATAAGTACTTACTGAAAAATATAGATGATGCCAATGTCTTTTCATTGTTGGCCAAGAAGTGAGGCATCTCAGCAGTTTAATAGCTCAGGTTAACTTTAACTTATAGACATTGAAAAGGATTATCTGGACTATGACGTAGGATCTGTTTATTTGAATCTAATTACCAGGACTGGTAACGAGACCAGTTCAGCTATTCATAGAGAAGCGGCCAAATATGGAGCAGTCCACATGACATTGAAGAGAAGAGAATAGGCCTTCCTAACTTCCTGCTGCTCCCACAACAAACCAATTTTTGAGCTAAAAAGAAGCTCAAGGTCACTTTCCTCTCGATTTCAGGGATCATTGATTATCTGGGATTTCCGCCCATGATGTATCCTCTAACAGATGTAGAACTGGAAATTCGGAAGAAAAAAACTTATTGCAAAGGAAACCCTGCCTCAGCACCTGGCACAAGATTTTCTTATTGTAGAACTTGTTTGCATCATGTTTTATAGGAGCTCCACAGCTTACTTCCTAGTTGTGAAGTTATTTATCTGTCTACCTTTTTCTTTCGTTCACTGTCATTCATCATAATCTTTTCATTTGTATCCACCCAATTGTATCGCTGCGGACAATGTTTTATTAGTGATTGTTCAGTATAATAGATACACTGACAGGCAGAAAATTCCACCCACCTGATTTTGTCGTCTCAAAATATTTCTGCTTTGGATTGGTCAATGTTTTTTATGAATAAATATGTATTTTTTTTATTAGTTTTCAATTAGAAATGTCAATACAGAGGATAGTAAACCCTTAATTCAATTAAAGGACTGTCGTTTCCAATGTTTACTTTCCATGGAATTAAAAATGTTTATTCAGTGTCATTTGCGTTCTGGTGCAGCAAATTTCTTAGTTTTCGGCTTCGATATTTTAATTTTAAAAATGCCTCTTCGTGCCGAGGATGTTGCACGTGGTGTGGCACTTATTGATGATGGACGTTCCATTAGATATGCAGCTAATGCCATCGGAGTTCTCTATGAAACTCTACGAGACGCCATCAGGCGTTTTTGAGAAACTGGGTCTTACCATAGAAGGGCCAGTTCTGGACAGCCTAGGGCAACAGAACCACAGGATGACCGGTTTCTTACTTTAAGAATTTTACGAAACCGGCACCTTACCGTTGTTCAAGCTCTAATTCTTATGAAATGATTCATCAGCTCCAAGAAGTTTGAGGTGTGCAAATTTCTGAACATACTGCTCGGAGAAGATTAAATCCGTATGGACTAATGGCTTTTCGCCCCGGTAAGAGGACCAGAACTCAAAGATTTACACGGCTGGCTTTTGCTCGAGAACACAGTCATTAGACTATAGACGAATGGTGTGCTGCACTTTTTACAGATGAATCTAGATTTGCTCTACGATCTCCAGACAGGCGTGAAAGGTATGCAGCCTGTAATTTCACCCAGAGCCAACCTTTTCAACGTGGTTCCTTAATGGTGTGGGCTGGGATTTCAATGGAGTGCCGCACAGAATTGGTTGTTGTTCGTGGAGGGTCTTTGACTGCCACTCGCTATGTAGATGAGATTTTGGAACCTCATGTGTTGCCTATCCTCATCGAAATCAGCGATCATTCATTTATAATTCACGTCCACCTACCAATTTTCATCATATTTAATACATATCCCCTTGCTGACTTTCCAATTCCTTCAAACCTTTTTTTATTTATAAGTGTTCCAATCGCTAGTTACAGTTACAATTGTAAGGTTTAAAGCGTACAATACAAAAGAAATGTAGCATAGGTAATTGGGTTTTAACTTAGAGAATTGAATATAAATAATGATAACTTTATTTACATATTGATATGATTTACAAGGCTTCTTTATTCAATTAATTTCCTGGACTTGAAAAACTTCCTAAGATACAGAACTTGCCACACAGAAAGACTCAAAAGACATATCATACTGAGGATGCTGAGATAGAGAACTCTGTTGTTGGTTGATTCTACCAAAAAAAACAAAATATAAATTTTTAGAATAAATTATTATATAATATAAAAATGAGAATGTGGCATTATCTGCTACCACAGTTTTCACATGGAACTTAAGTACTATCAAAATCGATACTACCTTATAACGTCTATTTTGGATTTCTAGACCTGATAAAATATTAAAGTGTCATCTCCTTTTTCCACAGGAGGGTTAGTGCACCTCAACCAAATGCATCCCTCTAAACAAAAGTAAAACTCGTGTCTTCCATAGATAGTTGTCACCAGTGTTGAGCAAATATTATTTTAAGTAACGAATATCATGAGGATGTATTTGCAAAAAATAAATGAGTATTTGTTATTTCAACTCTGTGCAGATAACTTAGTGATTATTTGAAATAAATTTGTATTGGACAAATAAAAATAATTATCTGATTATTAAAATTTTTTTGTGCACAGACAATGATATATTCTCAGCTATTACTGATTCTTCTAATCTTAGGATAAATTTATTTGATTTGAAGGGTGATGATTTCAATCCTGTAGTTAGTTTTTTGCTAAGCATACACACCGAGTTATTTTCAGTCAGTCTGTTTAGTATTTCGTTGGCAATTAAATATAATGTCATACGGTAGCATCTTATTTTAAGAAAGAATAGAGCTAGGTAGCATTTAAAGCCACTTTAATTTTAATATACTGCTATTATAATAGTATTATAAATAGTATATAATAGTACCGTTTGTATCTCTCATAAAAACTTCACGCTCCCTCATCTGAGCAAAATCTTGAACAATTGATGAAGACAGGTCTTCAAGCTTCTTAAGCTCAAGTTCCATAGGCTTTAACTTTCCTGCTTCTCCAAGCTACAATAAAACACATAATAGTATTTATCCAATAATGGTGGATAAACTGATCTGTTGTGGGATTAAAAAGAGATAGGGGTTATGAAATTAGTTTATTGGCTCTAAGGAAAGATAATGTCTTAAGCAGGATTCAGGAGTGTTACTTAATCTATAAACCAACCAATTATTCATAAACCCACTCTAAACCAACATTAATTCATAAATTTAGACTAAAAAAAAACTATGTAATGAGTGCAAAAATGAGAAATTTTAAAAATCATAGCTAGTAAGTTCTTTAAATATTGTGATGTAGAAGACAAATAATAAGATTATTTACCAAAGACAAAAATAAAATCTTAACTGGGAACAGTAAATATTTTGGTGTTGGAAAAGAGTTTAAAACTATTAAAAGATTATAACATATTCACTGATTAACTCTAAGAATACACATTCATTTCAATAGTATAATTAAGAAGGATGGAGGGTCTGATGAAGACATTTCTGCTAACATAAAAAACTATAATTAGGATTTTTACAACAAATGAACAAACTGTTCTATTGTATGGCAGCGAAATATGTCAACTGTATACAGAATGTGATAGGAAGCTGACTTTGTTAAAAATGCAGTAAATTATTGTTTGATACGACAAAAACAAAATTTGGCTAGGCCACTGATAACTAGGATATGTTTAGAAATACTGAACGACAAAAGCTAAACATCGTGTAAGAGCATTAATACCACAGTATTTCAAAAGAACACACACTATGATAATACTGAACTAAGCAAAAGTTGTTTTTATGTTAAACTTAAACAATGATTTCAGTGGGGGTGATTAGGAGCTTGTATAATCAATTATTATAAATTGTGGAATATAATCCCACCGTGGTGTAAATATTAGTAATTATTACTAAAAGAAAAAAAGAGTAAGATAGTCATTTCCAAAATGAGAGTAGTTCAGTTGGAAGGAAACCAAGTTCCCAGTTTAAATCCTGGTTGTAGCAATATTATTCTGTTTTACCAATAATTATTGTAAGAAGGACAATTTTAATGTGGTATAGTATTAACTGGTATAAAGGTTAATCTAACAATTTAGCTACTATTTTAACATAATGACCTAAGAATAATATGACAAAAATAAGATTGACTAATAGTTATAATAAAACTAATAAATGATTCAAAAAATATATACATACGGCTTCATAAGGTTTTGCTTCTAGTCCTCTTTTTAAGATTAATTTGACATCTTGAGCAATGCCTCTTTGATCTAAATAGAATAACAATTTATTCAACATAGATATAACACAAGAAAACTACTAACTTATGAAACTTGACAATTTTAAGCACTTATCATTTTAGATATTTTAACTAAAGGTACGGCAATTGCCTTTTTGTATTTATTCACTAAGAAAGTGGAATTAAGAAGGAGCAAACTAATTTGAAACTTTAAACATATGTTTCATTTTTTATTCATTGGGTTTAAATCAATTTAAAGATGATAACGGGAATCAATGACCCTTGAGATTATAGCATAAAACCTAACTAAACTTACATCGAAGACGCTGGAAATGGCCCACAAGATTAATCACCCTGTTGACACAGGGGGCTTGTGCTTCGTTTCAAAAAGGTCAATTATTTAAGATAGTAAATCTACAAGTTAAATGCATTATAGTTACTTGAAAATCATTTTATAAAGCTTTCTTTATAACATAATTAGATATTAATCACATTATACAATTAATTATATCTGTACCTCGGAGGGATACAACACGAGCTCCTTTGGATTCGTCCCACATAATACAATGGACTGACGAATCAGAAGAATCAAAAAGGGTGTAATTCAACGTCCAAAGTTTTCTCTTGTAAAAGCTTATGCAATTTGTTATAAGGGGTGACGGCAAACATTTTTGAAGATCACCCGTTAATACCTTAAGTGTTGTATCCCTCCGAGGTACAGATATATATAAATTTGATGCAAATGAAAGTGACTAATTAAATTTTTAACACACAAATTTTGGTTTTCTCACATCTATATAAATTTTCCATTTGCAGATAGCAACTACTATGCATACATAATAACAGACTTTTTTTTATCATTGTATCTGATATTCTATTTTGTTCGTGTTTTTACATATGTTGTTTTATTATTTATATTATGCTAATTTAACTCTATTACCTATTACATAATAATACTAGTTCATTAGTTACCCACATAACACTTACCATCTACCTCAATTTGCATTTATTCTTAAGTACCCAACTTTCGTTACTAATTATGTTTAACACCTACTTTCTTTTCTTATCAAGACCTGATGCAGACATACATAGTAGGTTAAAATATTGTCAATTAATAAATTTTATGAAAACCTAACAACTTTAATCAACCTAAACTGATCTCCTAGTATATAAAATCCAATTTCCTAACTTTAAGCAATAAAAGTAATTTACTAGCTCGCTGGGTTATCTAAAGCAAAAAAACAATCAGGCCAATACTAAAACTAGGTAGCATCTTATGGAATATCATATTTTGCTACATTTTATTTGTTATATTTATATAAAACTTACCAGAACATTAATTTACTATAAGTACTTACGGGTAGGAACTTTTGATTTAAAACATATCTCAAAAATATCTTGATGCTCAGTAGAAAATGAAAATTTTCCTTTTGTTATTTCAATATTCTGAGCTAGAATCTCACGTTTTGAATCAGTAACCTGAAATAAATAAATTTTAAAGTAAAATCTTTGCATTAGAAACCTTGATATGTCTAAATAATTCACAAAGCGTTATAGTCCTTATAATTTTTATTATCAAACATCAGCAACACTGGCTGGAAGTCGATCTTTTATTTTGGTTAGCACTCCAACTTAATGTAGGAAAGGTGAGTTATCTATATCTTGTCCTACCACATATTGTGGGAGAAGTAATAAAAGCCAATTTTAGATGTGACAGCTAGAGCATCAATGTGTTACAGAACTCAGCCAGAATAACTGACAGTATATGCAAATAAAATTGCTGCAAAGGTAATATAATCTATCTTACAGGCGGTTATTAACTGTGACTATAACTTGACCAATGGTGAGTGCCACAGTTCTGAATTGACAAGTGGATTAGACTCCATTTAATGAGAGACTGGATTATTTTTTATTATTTATAAGAAAACGTTATTTACAACATAAATTTCTTCCAAAAAAAGTATAACTACAAAATTAAATTTGGTTATTCATTTACCTGGACTGTAACATACTATAATGTAAACTTTTGGTACCCTTTGTAAACTTGATAATGAGGCGAGTGTAAAATACTTGAAATCAATTCTTAAGATGAAGTGAAAACAATAAATGATTCCATGAAAATATTGCAGGAAATATGGTATAGGGGAATCCCAAAACCATTGATTACAGTTATATTAGAGAATCGTGGTGTACCCTGGGTTAAGTAAGGACTAGTGGAGTGTTGAAGATGTTATAAATCATAATATACAGTGTTTCTTATAAAAATAAACTATTAATAACAATAAGAGAGTTTAAATGTTATTTTAATAAAGTGATTTTAGCATCTGAATTCTAGGCAAAAGTTTGCTTTACTACACCAGCAAGCACTTATAATATCTATGACAACAGGTAGTTTGTGAGCTATGAGTAGCATCAAGCTATGTGATAGTAATGAGCCAAAACATCCAAGTTTTACACAAAAGTTTACATTTATGTAATATACAAACTAAACACAATCTACAGGCTTTGTTAAGAAAATTTAAATGAAGGTGATCATTAAATTACATTTAAATGACATAGGACATAGGACCTTCCTGCACAAGTGCCCATTATCACAAACAAGTACCATAGGACTCAATAGTTATTAGACAGGGAAATAACTGCAACATTTCTACTTTTTATCAAAAATACACACTAAAATAAATGCTTTTATAAACCTAATAGTTAGCAACCACGATTCTCTAATATAACTGTAATCAATGGTTTTGGGATTCCCCTATACCATATTTTCATGGAATCATTTATTGTTTTAACTTTGTCTTAAAAATTTATTTCAAGTATTTCATACTCATTGACAGTAACTGTATAAGTTGATGTTTTTTTGTTGTTTTTTTACTACAAAGCCCTTAAAGATGTATATTTTGATGCAAATTTAATACATAAAGCTGACCTATATTTTTTAAAAATTAATTCAATCCATTATTTACAGTTACATATTTTAAGCAGATTTTTTTTTTTTTGACCAACTAAACCATTCAGAGATAATTTTACATTTGTAGTTGCATTAAATAACCACTCAGTAACCGAAGCATAATTTTTAACCAAATCATATCCTGAAAGTCATATCATTTGGAGGAAGAGTGCCACAATACGAAAATTTATGTTTTTCCTTTTTTTTGCTTGGAAATATTCCAATCATGTACATTTCTTTGAGAAAAAATGTCAGATTTTTAGTTTCATGTTCAAACGATTCTATTTTAAATTCCACTTATTCCTATTTTGGCATTCTTCTTCAACCACTCGACGTTACATTTCCAATTCTTAACAACTCTTGACACCTCCCTCATTTATGCCTATTTAGACTATAGTGTGTGGTCTTTGGTAATTTGAGGCACGGTTTAAATGACATATGACCTCTAAAGATTTATCCTCGAGATTATCATATATATTCATTAGTTCAATGAGCACCACTTCATCAAGTTACAAAGGTTAATCAATTTAGTCTTTCTTCAATACTTCTTCAAATCCTTCCTTTACAATACCATCTCCACTAAAAAAAACACCTCATACGCGATAAATAGGCCACCTTAAATTCAAATCATCGACTATATGCTATAACAGGAGTTCCCACTCGCTTATTTTCCTAAGAACTGACTCTACTGACCTCTCATTTCTAGTGTGGGCTACAAATGAATGGAGATCCCGCTTAATGAAGTCAATACATGATATTTTAGATTTCCTTTGTTATCCGATTATTTTTATTATCCCCTTAATACCAAAATCCTATGTAACATACCTATAATAAAATGAAATGTAAATTTGTAAAGTTAAAGGCTTTTGTTAGATCGGTTAGGGTTGATAAAAAACAGTTTATTGTTTGAAGGTTTGCCAAATGTATTAAACAGTTCACATCAACCTCTTCCTCACAGGAAGCTGATGCAGAGACAAACATAGTAGGTCAGTTAAAACATTGCCGATTAATAAACTTGATGAAAACTGACAGCTCTTTTTTATCAACCCAAGCCTACCTCCCAATAAAATCCTTCAACTTATTTGTACACTCATACAACAATGAACTCAAGTGTTGTATTTTTTACATTACTATGCCAGTAATCAATTGCAATATTTAAGACAAAGACAATATTGAAATGTTCACATATTATAAAGGAATTATGACTTATTTCATACAATAAAAGGTAATAAGAAGCAGTAATGCATTCAGCAAATGACAGACTTCCACTTTAATTAATATACTGTTTTTTATAATGGATAATGAAGCCTTCACATCATAATAAATTCCCTCTAAACATAGAATAACTGCATAATGCACAATACAGATATGTGACATACCACATAATCAACATGTTGTCCAGGAGCATCATCCACTTCAAATTCACCAACAACAAGCACATCTTTTTTTAATTCCTCCCTAAGGCACTTCTGTGTGTTAGGATGAAGTTGAAACATGATAGACTGTACTGAGCAAAAGCTAGAAATAGCTACGAAAATTAATAAATATTTCATTTTGTTGAATAACGTACACAGTCATTTACAGAAACAACTTGAGAAGAAATAATCAACACAGCGACATTAGGATAGGGTCGACAGGGAAGAATCTATAGCAAGGTACTACGTGGCTTGTAGGCAAAAGATGTGTCGGTCATGAGCGAACAGAATTTGAAAGTACGTTCATGTAGAAGGACGAAATGAACATGTCCACAGATTAGCGGATCTTAGTTCAACATTCTTCCACTCATCTAAGTGGAGCCATGTTTCCTTCACCAAACGCTCAGTTCTTGGTGAACGAATCTCAGTGAAAGCATTATCTCTTTATTTCTCCAATACTACTTTATTGAATATATTTATTAAAACTAACGAGGGAATTTTAATGATACTAAATAATCTAAAACTGTTCTAATTATGAATAATTAACAGCTAAAGAAAACATTACAAGCAAGAACGGTACACAGAGCCAGCCAGCAGGGGTGGTGGGGGGCGAGGGGTGTTCCATAAATTAATTTTTTGAGTGCTGTCTTTTGCCTCTATACCCAACACGTACATTGCATACAGAATTTGCGAGAGTTTGACGAAAGAGAATTCATTCATATTGGAAGGCTGCCACTGGAGGTAGGGTAGAGGCCGTAGATGTTGTGGTAGTCCCGGGTCCGAGTCCTGATCTTGCCAGTAACTTTTAGTATGACCGTTAATTATTAATGATTATAATTAATTTGTGATACCAATACTACGATAAAAAAATTCTCATTTAACACTCTTCTTTACATTCTATATTTACTGTATATATGATACATTTTATGTACTTGATGAATTTAACAATCCTATTACATTTATATAATGCAAGTTTTTTGAGAAATTTAGTTAGTCTTGGTGCTAAATATAAAACATTCTCCGCTAAAGGAGGCCAATTTCGTTCACCATAAACTTCGTTTGATTCCTTGGAAAATAGGTAACGTCAAAGCATTGGCGTAACGGTCCAACTGTACTTAATGGTGAAGTTGTGTTTGCCTAGGTATACCATTGCTATTCAGAAGTTCTTATTTAAATTGTCGACTGTGATCAAACAAACTAATCTAACTAGTTGGCCTAAGGTTAAAAAAAAAAAATGTGCAAATAGCTAAAATATTGATGTAACAGAATATTTTTCAAAGCAAGGAATGTACAAAACTAGAAACCGAAGCTGGTTGTTATAAAAAAATTCATCTAAAATTGAGTTGTACTATTAAAATTTCTTGGCAATTACAAACGATATTTAAGTCTACTTACTACATTATACGATACAATACTACATTATTATATTTTTTACAGAACTATTTAATGTCATCTTCAAACGGCGGAATGTATGTAGTGTATATCAACTTAATATCTACGTACTGACTGATTTATAAAAATTATACACGTTCGAATTCCTATTCTGTTCCTTCATATTCCTACTCATTCTTAACCTCCTTCTATCACTGAACTCAATTCCGCTCTCCTAAAGTTGGAACACCTCGGACTCTATTTCTTCTTCGGGCAGGTGTCCACAATGTGATCCTCCTCACCACACCTCGTCTTCTCCTACTTGCTGCATGTGGCTTTCGAATGTTCATATTCCTGGACAGATTATTGGCCAGGCCTCTTCTGGCCATGGCAACTCTGTACGGGATACCCCAGGGGCTCTTCTCCGACTCGTGCTGAACGAACACATTCCAGGCTTTCCTCCGGGTGGTCTCAATCTTCTTATTGTACTCTACTCTGAGGTTCTTGTACTGGGCCTGGAGGTTTTCACGGACCAGCTAAACTTCCGTCAACGTTACGACTGCCACTTCGTCACTACTAGTCATGTTGGAGAAGGGGTTGGATGACGAGCAGTGACACAATGACCGTTGGGTAAGATCCAAGATCCATGAGCCGAGAGTCGTGTCACCCAGTCAGGGTTGGTACGCACATAAAACAATCTAATTCCGTACTAAACACGGACCGAAGTGGACGAGGTGCTTACCGTATGTCAGGAAGAGGATGGCTACTAGGGTTACACCCAGCGAATGTGTTGTAAATATGATACAAAATAAAAAATGGCATGTCTGACATAAAGGCAGTGGACATCCAGTAATACCTCCCCATTATTATTAAAGCTAAGTTTGAAGATATTTTATTTTTATTAACTTAGAAGACCTCTGTTCCATTGTCTCCTTAGTCTTAGTTGAATGTTACCAGATAAGTCAGGTGTAGACAGTCCTTGTATCAGTGGGTTTGGTTGTCCGTGCAAATTATCGTGAAAGTTTCTGTATAATGTTCTAATACTGTCGTGAAGGTAAGGAATTTTGAGGCTAGAGTGAAGAGTTTGATTTCACACGTAAAACAGTGCATCTGTAATAATTCTGAGAGCTTTTGATTGGAAAATCTGTATGGATCTGATGTTAGTCTTCTTAGCCCATCCATAAATTAGGGCCCCATTTCTCCAAATTGGTTTCATAAAAGCTTTTATGTTAATAGTTCTGGGGTAAGGGAAGTTTTGAACATTGGTCAAATACAGGCTTCAATAGTTTTAACTTGTGACCAAGTGTTAGTCGTTTCATTTTCATGCGCGGTTTCCAAGTAAGTCTCTTATCCAATGTAAGTCCCAAATATATATCTGAGTCAGTTTGTGTCAAAGGTTGGTTGTCAAAATTTACGGGAGGAAATTTTCAGCATAGAAAGCTGAACGTCATGTGTAAGGACTTAGCTTTGTTAATTATAATTTTCCAGGTCGTACAGAATAAGTCAAGTTGAGCCAAGTAATTTTTTAGAGTCAGGGAAGCTTCAGTTGGGTCTTTATGTGTTGTGAGTATTGCTTTATTATGCTTGTTGATGTAATTGTATCAGCATGTGTGGGTATGTCAGAAGTAAAGATAATGGAGCAAGTATAAGAAGAGGAACAGGGTAGGTATTATAGGTAGTTTATGTGGTCTTGGAATGACCACGATGACCCACTCATGAATGACAAGGAGTAGCATAGGACGAGGTACTTTATGCAGTGCTGCATCGTGGTGAACTGAATGAAGAAGAAGATAAGCCATCAAGCTGAAGTACTCTATTCAAGGCAGCCTCGCTGTGAAATCACTGAAGAAGAAGATGAGTCATCAGGCTGAGGAGGTACTCTATGCAGGGCAATAAAAGGCAACGTGAGACAGTTGACTGAAAAGAGAATAAGACGTGTCATCTGGCAGAGATGGTCTCTGAATGGCCACCTCACATCGACTTGTTGAAATAAAGCAGAGAGAAAAAATTAGGAAGGAACTGAGAGAGGGAATTCTTCCCGCGCGTGAAAAAAAACAACACTCGTGACAAGCACGTACAAATACATACGTACACACATATATAAATAAATACAAAATAGTAACAAATTTTTACTAAACAGAAATTAAGAGAGTCGTCAAACGCTCCACTCAACCTCTCTTCATTCAATAACCACAACGAAGCGTGCCTCGATATCGTCCACTCAATTTGGCATATGCAGGGAGTAGTGGGAGGGCCTCTGGGCACAAGATTTTCAACAGAAATGGAGCCAACGTTTGCAGGGAACTAATGAAACGCATTGGCAATGCAGAGAATTGCTGGTTCAAGAATGTGGCTGAGCCTCAATCTGTTCATTTTGGCGCACCAAAGCAGCGTCTCTCTTTCCACACAGTTATCACTTACTTCTACAGAAAACAGATGCGCTTTGATGCCGTTTCTGATAATCTTAGGCACGATGTCCATGCTGTTGCAGGACATTAGGACTCAGTTTCAAAGGTACTTTAGAAATTTCACTTCGTCAACATTGACAACTTTATCTCAAATGGGCCCACTGGGCAATATAAAAATCGAACAATATTCCGTATCTTGGAGGAAAACTTTTCCGATGTTGTATTCACAATTCAAAAGATTTTTGTGGAACTTCTCAGAAGCTGGCCACGGTAAGGGACCATTAGATGGGGCTGGGGGCACTGTAAAAAGAACAGCCTGCAAACAAGTTTGTGATCCTGAGATGTTATCTGTCTATCTAATTTTATGGAAGCGTTCATAAGATTAGACGTATTGTTGTGACAGATAACAACTTGGAGACTGCAGAAAATGAAATATCACACAGTGTGTTCATTCCTACAGTGAAAAATACTATGACGGTACATCAAGTGACTTGAAGCTCATTCTATCAAAACCTTTAATTTAACTCTCTATCATGCCGTCGATGTAAGGTGGGTGTGGTGTGTTCTCACTTTGTCATTTCTCCTCCCATTAAAGTTTATACTTCCTTATTACCAATCATTTCAGAAAATAAAACACTAGCAGCAAGCATCCTTGCAGACAATCTGACACCGTCAGCAATTACCTCTGCAGGCAAATATAAAGGACCGCCACTTACTAACTCTTCAATAAAGTGAAGGAGTTGGACTAACCCCCTGTCGGCGACCCAACTGCACTGCTTGAAGACGACCACTGGTATCCAGGTATCGTTGAAGATAGAAGATGAAGTAGTATTGGTCAACTTCATGGTAATATCAGGCCCCAACAAGTTTTTCCAATTGCTACTCCCTCCAAACAGGCAGAAACTAAAGCTATTGACAATTTTTTTTATTATAATTCTGGTTTTTGTTATGTTTGTTTTATTTATTCACTTATTATTATTCTCATTAACGCCATCGGCTCTCATTAGCACCACTCTTACAACTAGGCATTCATCATTACCACCGCATTATCAAATTAATAAATTGGAGTTTGGGACAACCAAACGTTATTTGGGGTCTGTATTTTATTGGATAGTTTTCTTTACGATCCCAGTAAGTCACATAAAATAATGGAGAATTTCTGAAGGGTGTTCACTGCTCAAAATTTCAGCCCCGGAGGTAAAGCATTTTTTGAGAATCACCCTTCAAATGAATGCCAAATTAAAAATTATAACAAACTTTAAGAGCCGAAAGGCGAAATGTTAAATTTGCGATTAGTAGACTTTTACTGCTGGAATTGATTCTGTATTTTAAAGTAATAACTACTACTGAATTCACAAGAATTATTTGCTCTTTGTTAGAACTCTTTGGGCTAAGTTAGCGCTCAAACTGTCATTTTGTAGTGTTCCAAACTGAAAGTCCATCTTTTATAAGTAGTAGTAGATTTAAATTGTTTAAGTGATTTGATTTTGCTATTGTTACTATATTTTGTTGAATGGTATATTTCTTTTGATTTGTTTGCACTGTCTTTGTATATTTGTAGTAGTTTTTGAACTTATTTTTACAGGACATTTCAATTTCTACTTCTAGAAGGTTACTTAAGTACATGTCTAATGGAATTGATTATTATATTTTACAAATTAAAGAAGAATAGTTGTATTAAGCATTTTATACTTCAATAACAGTAGTTACAGTGAATTACCTAAAATATAGAAATAAATTATACAATGATTTCCGGGCTTAGGGAATTTGATCTTTATTTCTAGTCTGCTTCATTTTAAATAGCCATAAATCCTTCGAATGGCAACCAAAAAAATTGTGCCTTAGCAAAGAATATAATTTCTACCATATCATTGTAGTGTATACACAGGGTATCAAATCACAGAAGTTTCTAGCATGACATTTCTGAAGAGAAATTAAAGAATTTTTAACAAGCTATAAATTTACCTCATTCTTTTACTTAGTTACTCATGTCGTTAGTCAGGCCCCATTGTGCGTACAACCATATATTATCGTTGGCACTTTTCGCAAGTGTTGTTAAGAACGATGTATTATTGTCCAGGACTTATCAAACACCAAGTCCTGCTTACTTCTTTTCTATCCTGCTCAACATCTTTCTTTTCTCTTTAAAATTAGGCATTGATAAATGAATAAGACTACATCTGTTCATCTAGAGTACTTTTTCTTTTTTTTTACTGACTTGTGTTGAAAGGGTTGTCACCACAGCTCAGATTTATCATAAAGGCAGTCTCATAGTGATGTTAAGTCCCACATTGTAGATTGCCAGCCTTGTATATTCATCTCTCTTAGTTATTCCATGTTGACGACAAAGAATGTTTACAATGTTTAACTTAAAACTCAGTGCAGCTTCAATTCTATTCAACGTTTGGGACTTTGCATGTCTCTATTTCCTAAATCTTTAAGAGAGGAGGGTTGGATTTGTTAACATTCTACTTTCTTGACTTACTTAATTAACATATTTTTGATTAGATAAATCTTAAGTTCTGAAATTTTCTAATACTTTGCTATTAACTAGATGTCGTTTTCACGTCTGAATTGAGGTGAGATTATTTCAGTTATATAAATAATTTAGTATGGGTTTTACCACAAGTTAAAAAAACTGCTCTAGTGCAAGCATTTTTAATTTTTATCTCAAAAGCAAGTTTGGGTTGTTACCAAGTTATAAATGTTTTAAAGCGAGTGAATTTACCTTAGTAAATTAGGCACATCATCCAGTTAATAAATGAAATGGAAAATTCATTCTAACAAAAATGATAATTTGATATGTTTTTTTAAGTTGGTAATTAAATTAAATTAATATTTTAAATGAAAGTGGATTCATTGCGATTATTTTTCCAATATTCTTCCCTTCAAACAACTAAGCAATGTTGACTAAAGGAGTTAGTTTAAATTAATTACTTTTTGTTTGTGCATTGCTATATTTATAGATTAATAGGTTTTTAAGGGTGCCTCCCTTTTCTCACTGTGATATTTATTAATAATATTAATTTTTTCAATGTGAGGATGGAGTTATAGTTTCTAATAAGTGCTGATATTGTTTTTCTCTTCTTTTTTTTTGCTTTGTGATTTTTATTACAGTTGTTAACTTTACTTATTTGAGAATATACCACAGTAAAATCTTGATAATCCGGTGGTCGGTTAGTCCTACACGTTCAGTAATTTGGTGTTGTGGTGAAACAAGTGTCGTGCTGTCTTTCTTGTCACCAGATATAAACCAATATGCCCACTCTTTCTTTCCCCCCCATTTCCTACCTACTCATTCATTCACATCAACCAGGGCCTTTTCTTCCGCTATTGTTTTGTTTTACGAGTGTATTTCTAATGTCAACAAAATAGAAATATGGGATTTTAACTTTGTGTCAAAAACAGGAGATTATTAAGAAACTAAACAAAGGAGAAACTACGGCAAACCTGACACGAACTTATGGCGTTGGAAGATCCACAATCAGCAACATCAAAGACAACCGTGAAAAAGCCCTACAGTTTCTTAGGACTGTTGAGGGGACTTAAAGGAAGGAAAGACAATTAAACAAGGTAAGTTTCCTGAAATAGAAAATACTTTATTCACTTGGTTTATGCAATGCGTGTCAGGCATATGCCATTATCAGGTGCCATTCTTTGTAGGAAAAATTTTTTTTATTGAAAAATTATGAAAAAGGATGGTTTTTGAGCTAGCGATAGCTGGCTTAATCAATTTACTATCATTATCACATGAGGAACATTATCTAGTGATATTTTATCCGTGGACATATTTCAAAAGAAATTTGAGTTAAAAATCCAAGACTTGAGTTTTCTCCCAGAGCAACTGTACGACGCGGATTAAAGTGGATTATTCTAGAGGATGTCGCTGAATAAGACCTTTGTGCACTGTTCAGAGTAAAGTGCCCCAGGCAATAAATGTCAAAAGACAGACTGACATTTCTGCCTTGTGGGAATTCCACTGGCACACACAAACTTCCCTTACTGGTTGTAGGAGAAGCCAAAAGCAACCGAGGGTATTTGAAGTATCGTAATATATATAATGGGTTACCCGAGATGTTTTTACCTAATGTTTCATTCAAGATTTTATTCCGGCTGTAAGAAAGTTTTTTTAAAGACAACTTATCTGTTCAAGCTTCGCTACTTCCGGATAATGCTCCTGAGAAGAAAACCTACAATCTGAAGATAAGTAAATTCAAGTTCTGTGCATGGTTCTGAACCTGACACCACTCTTTCAACGCATGGATCAAAATGTAATCCAGCAAATTTTGTTATTTTTAAAAAAAAAAATTTTTGAAATTAAAAAAAATGTCTTTCAGACATAATAAACAAACTGATGAGATCATTAATTTTTTGAAAAAAACAAAACATCAAAGACGCTTTTAATCTCGCACAAAGCTGGAATAAAATTAAAAGCTGCACCTTCCAGTGTTCTAGGAAAAAGGTCTGGCCAACTCATCTGCTTTTAACTCTGAAGACATGATTGAGGATTCTGACCTAGCTTACTCTGCCAACTCAACTCAACAATTACATTTTTAAACGAGTTTTCCTACAAATGTGGAGTGGATTTTTCACCCTGACCAACGATGACACCAATTAGTAGTTTCACGACAAACTACTTCTTTTCTGACAAAGAAATGCTAAAATGAAGTCGTTCCACGGATGATGAAGCTAATGGATGTTTCAACTGTGCAAACTGTGACCAACAGAGATGCATTCAACGCACTAAATAAGGAGAAATAAACGATATCGCTAGTGATTATGCATTAGAGCTAAAAGGGATGCAATAATATGTCTTTGATAAAATATTTGAAGTTGAGAAACATAAAAACAATTAATGGTTATTTTTAATTAACGTTTTTCAGTTATTTTTATTTAATTTTATTTGTCTTTAGTATGTGCATATTTTGTTTTATATGTACATAGATATTTGATTCTTTCTGAAATATACTTTTACTTACAAATTTTAAAATATTTTTTTTTACTCCCAATAATCTGGAATTTTTCGATAATCCACCAGCTGTCTGGTCCCATCCATGTCGTATTATCGAGATTGCACTGGACTAGGTTTTTCAAGTGTGCTTTATTTGTTGTTTTTTTACATATTTTTTTATTGCTTTATTTAGCACTTAGCAGAACATGTTAGTATTTTTGATTTAAAATGATGATTTGATGGGTTTTGCTCTCTCACTCCATTTTTTATTCAAGAGAAGCAGATAAAATAACATTTGTAAAAGCCTGTAAACAGTGAATTATAGTTAATATACTCTACATTCTTATATTGTGAAAACTGGCGCAGTCATAGCCTTGCTTAATACGAGGCATCCATTCCTTAGTGACATGTTATATAAAAATGTGTTATACGGTGTATGGTCTTGAATACCTTCAAAACTACATTAATAGTTGTGCTTTTATAATGTCTTTGATTTTCCTTGGTATATTATCTGTGCTCTATTATGTGTTGATTTGTGCTGTATAACACTTTCAACATATCAAGACTGAATTATATAAGCGGGACATCAATTGTCAGATGGACCAGTTTGAAATAACAAATAAATAACATACATTTTTGCGAATTTTACAATAGGCAAAGGAATTCAATAATGAACACGTCTACGAACCACTGCTTATGATTTCTTCTGCACTGATCACAGAGTTTCAGACTTTTATTTTATTGGAGATCATTGCTATCTACTTACAATAGTATTGATTTTAGTCCCTTCACTAGTTCGTCTGGTTTAATATTTGTTTTCATAATTTTGTGAATGATGGACATAAATCTGAAATTATAGACCGATTTCTGACACTCCAATATCCACCATGTTCCTAATTAAAATTTTCCAGTGTCTCGCATTACTCACATAATAAAAGCACCTTCACATGACACTTTCATTTTTCCTGATCTTCAGTCAGCCCCTCAACCTCTCTCCATGTCCTCCCTTGGCCCTGCAGATCTTGCCCCACTGTTCTCCAAAACAATGTGGGCCTTTCAACACGACTCTTGCCCTGTGTGCCAATCAAAGAGCTGCCTACTTAGATTTTCTTTGTTCTTTGTCAGAGTCTGTCCGAGCCAGCTATATTTTTTTTTTTAGTCAGCTGTACTAAGCATTTTTTTCTGTCCTCTGACACAGCCACCATTGGTTATCCTTTCCGGCCATCGGATTCCTATGTTCTTTACCTTCTTTGCAACTTTCATTTGCAGGAGACCAAGTAGGCCACTGGGAGAGTATCTCTGCTGAAAGCTTTGTGACAGATATGTTATCTAATATACATTATTCATTTGAATTAGCCAATTAATAGACAGTAAATGTTGAAGAATTTATTTCATTTGGTAGTTGTTGACAATGCCAACAAGATCACAAACTGCACCCTGTAACGACCAGTCAACTTATTTTCATGAAATACCCCTAACCTGAGATCAAGGATTTGTATCATGATAGGGTTGATTCATTAAAATACCAGATGAAAGGTTGGTTCAGATTTATTGTATAATAAACAAATAATAAACATAGTATAATAAACCAAAAAAAAAACAAATTAATCTTTACGAAAATTGTCTATGATCAAAATAATAAAAAAAGTCTTACCACTCTTCCATAAAACATACCCAAAATAAATGTAAATGTAGAAAATTTCTACTTATGTCGTAAATGGCAGTTATGTGTAATACGTTTTTATCGGTGTATAACAAACATACCATGTCGGTGAAGTACGGCAACCCAATCTCGGTTGGTGAGTCTCTTCGAATTCTTATAGACGATTATCCTATAGATCCTATAGAAGAAAATCCTACAGATAAATCTTCTCTAGTGCTGTGTTCATCCCAGCGAGAAGAATCAGATAAAAATATTGTGGTTGTAAAAACACAACAATATTGAGTATCGTATGCAAGGCCTTGCGTGAGACTAAACCGTAGGTAGACCGGGCCAGATGCCGCTTTGTTGACGGGTACTTTGAACCTTTATTTACGATCCTCAACTCGTAGCTTAAAACGTAACCATTCGCATTGTTCGTTAACATCATAAATCATGTCGTATCAATAAAACAAATGTTTATTACAGTATAGTAATAGAACTTAAAATAACACTAACATAATTAAATTCTTAAACAAACGAAACTAAAACTAAAAAATAAAGAAAAGGTTACTCTCAATTGAAATCACAAATCAAAACAGGAATATGTGAATTCCTAATCAAACAATTCAAATTTATTAACATTTAATTAAAAATAAACTACCGAGCGTAAACAGTAGTTATAATTGTTTCCATTAGTTTTTAATATGTTCTTTTTATTAGTTGTTCTCACAGGGTCGACACTTTTTCTTGTATTATAATTTATTTCATTCTGGGTTAATGGCAGAACTTCCATGAATTAGAAACTTATTCAATTTATGAACCCTCCTATATACAGTCCACAATTTTAATTTAATTTACTACTGGTTCGATCTGCCTTGCTTGTTTATGATCAGCTATATTCTTCTGTATAAATATGTTGGTCATCCCAGATAGTAAGTCCTTTATTCTCTACATCAAAAACTTGCGCATAGAGAATTATAAACAAAATAGTTATTTATAAACTGCCATTGCCCCTTATATATTTCTTTATCTAGATATAACTTCTTATTTCAATCTTTATACTTCTTTCATTTACATTTTATTGTTTTGTTATTCAGTATTGTTTATAGTATCTGCGTATAAACAATATTCTGAGTTTTTTATATTATTTTACAGCTTCATAATTAGTTTTTTATTTTTTCAATTGTTTATTGAATTGAGAGAGACATGGAGGTTCCAGAATTAACTGTGAAGAGTGTCCGAGGAATGCTCAAGTTTATTCGCTGTGGTATTAATCAAATATATAGTATCCTTCACTATCATTGATTCGATCAGAATTTTATTCCTTTGTAAGTGTTGCCATTTTTATCTAATAATTGTGTTTGTTTAGGTCGGCCGTCTCATCAGTTATGCGTCTGTTCTGTCTTCCTAAATTTTATTTACATTTATAAATTAACGTCGACCCTTAGCAGGCGTAGATCATTTTTGAAGGGAAAATTAGTTTGTTTTAATTTGTATTAGGCCAGGTCACGTCTTGACTAGCTCTCCTTTAGCTCCTTCGGCTTTGTAGAATTTGTCATGGCAAGCAAGCATCAACTCTTCTACACAACTGCAACTCCAATCGTTCTACTCATCCAGCACCAGGCAGTACTGAACTAAAAGCGCAAATTCCAGCATCGAATAGCCCAACTCCAAAGGAGACTTTTCCTAATCAATGATGACCTCAAGCAGCGTACTGTAACTTAATTCCATCTATTATAAAATTATTGACTACCATCAAAAATGCTCTAGACCTGAAACTGCCGCTAATAACTCAACAATTAATTAATCAATAATTGCTAGATCCGGCTTACCCCGAGTATCATTACCTAAATTCTCTGGTGATTTATGCGATTGGCTGAAATTTAAGCAATTGTTTATTTCGATGGTTCATGTTAACTGTGAGATCCCTGTGATTGAATGTTATCATTATCTAAGTACCTCCTTGACTGGGGAACTACTAATGTTAATCGCGTCATTTTCTATAAATGAAGAAAATTACTCAAAAGCCTGGCACGCTCTGTGTAAGAGATATAATTGTTTGTTGGCCACCACATATCTCGATACAATTTTGGATTTTTCTCTTCCTAAGAGGCCCCCCACACTGGCATCACTATAGACCTTTATTTCTACCATAGCAGAAAGTGTTTCCTCTTTTCAATCCATTAATCTTCATAATGAGGCTGACTTTATTTGGCTCGCTTTGGCCTTATAAAAATTGGATACCGAAACTGGGGGACAGTTTGAATTATCTGGAGTCAACCTCAAACTTCTACTGCGGTGAATGCCGGACAAAACCCATAAGCAAAAGTCATGTTTTTGCATCTACATATTCATCGAACAAATGTGTTTGCTTATGTTGCCCATCTGTACCCACTGTACTGTCTTCTGAAATAAGACCCTTAGCAGACTCAAATTATTTCTGAAGGGAAAATTAATTTGTTTTAATTGTCTGAGGGTCATGTCTTGATGAACTGTCCTTCAGCTAGTCGTTGTAGAATTTGTCACGGCATCATACTGTTAGGCATTACACCAACTTCGATAGTTCTTCTAATCATCCAGCACAAGGCAGTACTGAACTCTAAGCGCAAGTTCCAGCATCAATTAGCCCAAGTCCAAAGGAGACTAGCTCTTTTATTGCTAGCGTTACAGGACCATCTCAAGGGCTTCTGGGCACAATGGTTGCATTTATGCTGGACAAGGATGGCAACCCCCAACTGATTCACATTTTGGATTGACTCAACTTTCTTTGGTCACTGCAGACTGTGCTTGATGTCTGGGACTTAACTGGGATCCAAGTCACCATAAGCCTGCCCTGAGGGGCAGGCGAAACTCCTTTGTCTAACATCAAAGGGGACAACTCCACTGTACTATACAGTCCAGAGTTTACCCAGTGTATGTTTTAAAGCCCAATCCTCTGGTGGCCATGACTATCAATCACTAGCCACTTACCTACTTCATCCCTTATACCATTGCAACATAATAATATTCATATAAGTTTCTTAGCAGATCACAGGTTCTAGGAACTCAAACAGATCGACTTCCTATTAGGAGGCAACCTTTTCATGGTGATCTTGACTGGATGGTCTAGGATAGACGAAAATTATGAAGCCATTTCCACTAAATTCGGTTTGGTTGTGATGGGGAATGTTCACCTTGGGTCTTCGATCCGAATTATTCTACATTGTCGCTGTATGATTGAGCCTTCTATTTCAGATGACTTCATCAGCATATTTTGGGAAACCAAAGACTTTGCTCCTGCAACTATACAGACTTTGTGAAGAACACTTTCAGAAGACACATTACCGAGATGTTTCGGGACATTATGTGGTATCATTACCATTTCAGGAGTCCCTCAACGGTTTGGAAGAATTTAGATTCTTAGCGGTCCAGCAGTTTAAGACTCGAGATCAAGATAAACCATAATCCGGTGTTTAAATAAAAATAAAATTTTTAAACCATGCTTTGACTGAATACAATCAACTAGGACAAAGTCTGCCACTACACCACGCCCCTTTTTTCTTATGTAATACTGCATTATGGTGTTTTCCACTATAAAGGTAGTATTTCTAAAGTTAGAATCATATTTAATGCTTCAGCTTGCACATCTAAAGGCTCTTTAAAAAACAGTCTTCATACAAGCCCTAACCTCCAAACTCGCCTAACATTGGTTATTTGTAGCTTAGATCTCACCCATTATGCATGGAGGGGCCTAGTTGGCTTCATTATCTAGAATGGTCTCCAACACCTCCTTCTGGACATGTAGAGTACCCTCCTGATTTATATCTTGCATCAAATTCCCTCTGAGATTTTGTTTGCCCCCTCTCTCTAGCCTCATATAGTGTATGGTGGACAACCCTAGAGAGAGCATCTCAGTATTGATGACTCCCCTTGGCCTGTGGACCAATTGATATTGCAACATATCTCGGGACATCAACATAGATGGACCAGTTTCTATCTCCAGTTGGGAGATAAAGTAAGCTGTTGGATAAGTATATGTGGAGGGAGTTGAAGCAAGCTGTTGGACGAGTATCGCTGGATGGTGACAAAGTTAAATAGACTTGGGACTAAAGTTTTGTGACAGATATGTTATCTAATATTCATTATTCATTTGATAGTTGTAATTATTTACTTTAGTTTTTAATATTTTCACCAGGTGGCCACTTTCTCTTGTATTATTATTTATTTCATTCTGGGTTAATGGCAGTGAATTGTATCCAACTAATGTACCCTCTTATATACAGTCCACAATTTTAATTTAATTTCCTTTTACCTTGATCTGAGCGGCTTGTTTACAATCACTTTTAATCTTCTGCATAAACACCTTACTTCTCTTCTTTTTAGTTCCTACATTAACAATCCCAATCCCCCTCTCAAGCTATTGTTGTAGGCTCAATTAAGTACCCACTTTAACCTTCTAAAGAAACTACTTTCCATGTCCTTTTCTCACAGGACAGTAGTACAGGTACAAGTACTACCTAGGTGATGAATTGATCCATAATCTACCCCGACCCCTACCCCTTTCATTGCCTTCAGGTGTAGTGCAGGGTTCATCAATTTCTCCATTACTTTTCTGTGCTTACATTAATGATCTCCATACATCTGTCAAACACTGCTCATACTACCTGTCATATGTTGGGTTTCATATGCCGATGAAACCCAATTTTAACTATTCTTTCCTCCTAGTGAGCTCCAATCCGCCTCCCCTATTGATTGATTAAGAAAGACCTGGGGCTTGCGCCTCTCTCTACAATCTTCAATTGAATGTGGAGAAGTCCAAGGCAATTATCATTGGCTCAAGTCAGTCCCCTCCTCAGAACCTTAAATGATATTACCACCTTCATCGACACTTGACCTATCAAATTCTTCAGATCATTCACAAATCTAGCTTTGGTCATTGATCAAACTCTATCTTAGAAAAACCGCAGTTCCCAAATCACCTGACGATCCATTTTCACCTTCAAACTGCTAAATTGACCCCATCATCTCCTCCTATAACACTTTCCCAACTCCTGGTTTCCTCTCTTTTTATCTTTCCCAATTTCCTTTCATGCTATTTTCTCCTCTGGGATAATTCCTATATTTTCTCGGTTGCAATTGCTAGAAAATGTCATTCACCTCTGCTCATTTATGTTTCTTGTTTTAATCTTATGCTGCTGGTTATCTTAGGTTGTTGGTTCATTGTAGTCATCACATAGGTACTTAAACCCTTAATTATTTATAATGTAATCACATCATTGTAAGGTTATATATTTTTTTCTATATTTGTCAGCTAGATATACTTTTTTGTCCCCTCTTGTTATTTTGAAGGGACAATGAATGACCTGCAATGATGTGTTTTTTTTTTCATTTCATGACTCCTCTCCTTCAAAACTCCTGGTGGTCAATACCACCAGGATCAATAATTGTGGTACCCTTAAACAGTTTTATTAATCTTGCTATCTTCTACCCCAGCCCAGATGTCAACTCCTGGTATCCCCCTCATCTCTTACTTTTACTAAGGCTGTGTGGTATAGAGGGATCTCTTGAGAACAAATTGAACTGAGTAATGAACTGTTTCAATAGATTTGTTTTGGGACTCTGCAGTGCTCACTTCCCTCCCATCTTGACATAGAGTAAGTGGTCGGCATTTCCTCTTGTTCTGTGGATAATATTTCCTTGTTTCAAATCCTCTCCAAACTATTCACTCTCATAATTCTTCTTATATATATAATCTACTACATTGCAAATCACTTGTATTGCAAATTATATATACCACAATTTTTATATGCTTGTAATTTTTTTTTTTTAATGTAGTACATTTTTCTATTTGTGGTATTAATAATTTTGTGTCTTTCCTTTTTAATTCATTTTGTGTGTGCTGTATCCTAAATGTTTGTCACACAATTTTTTTTATCCTAAAATTGCAGTTAAGGATTTATCCGATTAATTGTTAATTTAAATCAATTGTTTTTAGTCTTGCAATAATGATCAATCAATTGGTGCCCAACTCCGGTCATTACACACAATTGATTATTTTTCCTATTTTAAAATTTTTCTTTTTTCAGATGGCTGAAACTGAATATGTTATTGATGGAAACACTGCTGTAGAGTTTAAGCTAGGTAAATGATTCAATTTTTGTTTTTGATTTGTGGTAGTTTTAAATAAAAAGTTTTGGTTAGTTAAAATTGAATTCATTATTGCCATAATTTTATTATTGGACCAGTTCCCTGTATAAACACATAACAGTCTGGGCTGTTAACTTAAAACCAAAAGTATTCAGCCCATATATTTAAGATTTCAAATATGTTACTTTATTTAATTCTTTCCTTATTCACACACAACCACTGTTCCATATTCAAGTTAGGTTCCAGGAAAACTCCAAAAATATGGAAAGCCATAGAAAACCTGCAGCCACCGCAGTTTTTATTTCTCTTTATTTTTGCCACAAACCTGGCATTAATATGAATTGGGGTGGGTAAACATTTAAATTTAGAGGTCTCAGGGGTTTGTGACCATTGTGTGAGGGTCATTGTCTCTTCAGGGCTATTAACCAAACATAAAGGATAAATAATCTCTTACTGTTTACGACAGAGTATTTGTAATGTTTGCTTTTATGTACCATGGTCTACTGTTTTATAATAACACTGAACAATAAATTTAAATTTCTGAAGAAGAGATTTCATGTTTTCCAATGTTATGCAGTAAATAACTGTATTTAAACACAAATCACTGTACTGAAAAATTATAGGAAGTAGTAAAGATTAGAGGTTATTCCAGCAAAGAAGTATTTAAGATGCATTAAGTATTGCAATGCTTTACAAGTTAATAACTAACATAAATTAGAACACTGAATCATGTAACTGAATTCAAACATAAAGTTTTAATAGCTAACATGACATCCTTTGTATATTACCCTGGAAGATTTTTTCCTTTGAAAACTCCTGGTCGCAAAGTACTGCCCTGGAAGCCTAGTGAAGAAGGGTAGGAGTCATAAACTGTTACAAAAAAAATATTAATAAGAGGGGGGGGGGGAATGTTAAAAAAAAACACTAGGAAGAAACCTCTATTTACCATCGAGTGCCTCATTGTTTATTTTATGTATGTATGGTTGAACGACAAAAACCAAAAATAAAATAAATTATGTTGTGACGGGATCCTCCAAGTCTACATTTTAAAATAAAGACTGGGAACTACAACTATTAAAATATGGGCAAAAAAGTAATGTTGCAGGAGCTGGAAAAAACATAGTAGTAAGTAACAACGAAAAAAAAATCATGAAAATTTAAATTAAAAAAAAAAGTGTACTTACTCACGGGGAGTTGAACCCAGAATATCGACTCAAGTAGTCAATAGCGTTTCCACTGAGCTACGTCAGCCAGCTTAAGACTCACTGGCCCACGTAGGCCTTTAACAGTGAGACTCCAATATTGCATCATTAAATTTAGCTGTATACACCTCTACCACATCATTACCCTTTTTATCCTCTTGCATCCAGACAATTTATCCTCTCAATAAATCCACATACTTCCATATAAGCATAAAAATAAAAAAAATTAAAGATACCTGTATTTAAATCAAAGGGGTTTACACCAAAATATTTAATAAGTAAGAATTTTTCTTTCAATGTGAAATAAAAATAAAATAAAAAACTGGTATTGGCAAAAAAAAGAAAAATTTAAATCCTACAACTAGTTTCCTTCTTAACATTTAGAAGAACTAAAACTATCACATTAAAAACTATACACATGATATTAGACCTGTAACTGTTCACAAGTTAAGTTTAATTATTAGCATAAAAAAACCAGGAACAAAATTTATAATCGTTGGAGAGAGCGAGGGAGGAAGTGACAATTGTTAGTTCACTAAAGTAATTTCATTGCTGAAAAGGCAAAAGGGTTCTACTTGTCTTATTAGATGTATCCTCCCTATCCTTCCGGGTCGAAGGCACTCAGTGCACTGGGCCACTTATCTTCAATTCCCCTGCTGGGTAGGTATATTTTCACTTCATCCTACACCATTTCAATAACGTGGCTATAAGTCTGAAATACTAGAACTACACTGTTTTAAACAAGAAAAAAAGAAAACTCCTCATCTCTGAGCTGCTTAATTTGCCAGCTGTCTGTCTCTCGTCTCGTCTCTCTCTCTCGCCCAATGCCCTCCTTTACCGCCACTTCTCGTTTGTCCTCTCACTCTATCCCCTCTCCCTCAAAAATGTGTTTTTCGCTGCTTAAAATTTAACATTACCCTAAATTTAAATCTAATGTTTACAAAAATTAACTTATCCTAATTTGAAATGACAGAAGAAATTGTTAGAGGGATGACAAGAATGAACATCTGAAGAAGACATGAATAAGAATCATAACCAGACAAGGATTGGGGAAATTCCCATCACAAGCTTTCTCTTGAAAGCCACTAATGAATTGTTTTCAGTGCCTGCTTGAAAAATGTGCAAAGGTTGGTTTGGGCCAGTGTGTGGTTTTTTATAAGGAACATTCCAAAAATTGTGTTTTATAGACACAGTGGATTCCTAATTATCCGCGGTAATTATGGTAAAGTGCCCCACAGATGGCAGAATAAAAAAAAGAACATAATTAAATGATTCATAAAAATATAAATGCAATCTGCTCTTGAAAAGCATATATATTTTATTTATAACCGATAACAAATCAGAAAAAAAGTGATAAATAAATTTAATGTTTACTGTACTTATAAAAAAAATATCACGAGACAAAATTTTTTATACTTTTGCTATAAGTTGTTCAAATGTATTTCATTTTAAAATTTTAATGAACTTTTAAATCAACATAATCAATTGAATTGCAAACATATGAATGTATTTTTATTTTGGTTGGAACCCTGGGATAATCAGGAGTTAACTGTATAGATATCTTATGTTTTCCACCTTCCGGTAGGTGAACGGAAGTATAATAATCCTAGAGCCTGTACTGTGTGTCTGATCATACTCTGATGGGATGGGAATTTGGCTAGGATGAGAATGAAGAAATTCTATTTTATGTTATACTATTATTAAATTATAAATAATAGCAAAACAAAATTATAAAATAATAATAAAAGCAATACAAAATGTTAAAATAAGAGCCGTATGATGTGCATGTTAAATTCTATGTGTTGTTCATATCAGTTTAATATGGTAATTTTAATCAAATTTATGACCATATATCAGGAATGTACAGACTGTGACCTCTCACTTGATTTATTGGTAGGCTTGGCATATATTATTTTAATAAGTCCCACAATTGTTTATTACTTAGGTAGACATTATCGGTCAAACAAAAGGTTCCTGATATAATATAAAAATGCTGTAAGCCGCACAAAGATAACAATTACAATCAATTTTGCATTTTTCTAATACAAATGTTGAAGCTTACTTGAAAAAAAAAAAAAAAATGTTAATACAATGCTTATGCTTTGCATCCAATATGTTAGTTTACATCATATTTTTTGTAGCACATACGTAATGAACTAGGTATGGAATGTGTTTTGTTTTCACCCTCCTGGGAATCTATCTATGCCACCCTTGACTAACAAGTCTTTGTGTCCATGTCAAAGATGATTGGCAAGAAAAATAGAAAAAAATTCAGTGAAGTGTGATGGTTTAGACAATGGTTAAAAAACGATCTAATGTCTATTTTTATTATTAGTCCGCAAAAGGGCCAACGTATAATACATATTTATCAGGATGTCACAATCTTTAATTGGACACGCTACTTAGTATGATAGGTAGATATTTATTTTTTATTACAAGTATCCTTAAAGATGTGAGTGTGTCTTGCCTCCCTACTGCAGATGTCGAGTTAAAAGTTTTTTTAGAAAATGCTCTGTAGTCGATGTTTACAAGAAGTAAAACAAAACCTATTTTACGAATCCCTCTTCACCTTGGTAAACTATGCTGCCCTGCAAACTAGCTTGTTATTAGTTATTTTCTGTTATTTGTAACAAATTTAACATAGAATAGTTTTATGGCAGGGGTCATAGATAACTCCTAACTATTAGCAAAGGTTACGGGAGAGTCATATTGATGAGATGTAAGCACCAACACACATAACAGTCACATAAGCAGCTGTGCCTATGTGTCAGTGGCTGTTAGTTAAGAAGGGACATTGTGACCTATTTCTACAGTTGCCAGTTGTCGAAGAGCGCACACTTGACAGGCATATATTGCTTCATTGTTGTTGTTCTTGAAGCTTTTTAGGAATATAAACATTAAAAAAAATAAACCGTACTATACACACTTGGGTTTCGTCAAAACGCTTAGATTTTTTTTTTTAAATGTTTAGGAAATGTTTTCCTGTTTCAAAATGTACACAATTAAATAATATTGCTATTTTGGTATGATTTTGTGGTATTATTGTATTCTTAGTAAATTTACAGTATAATGCATCTTTAGTTTAATCATTTATATTGAGAGATTTAGTTTGGAATAATTTAAATACATTTATGTTTTGTTTTTTTTTCCCAGTGAGAAAAGAAGAAGATTTATATGATGAAAGGCAGGTTTTCAGGCCAGAAATGTGCCACCAAATTTTTGGTGCAGAGTAAGCAGATTATTGTTATTCAATTTTAAGGATATTAGATGAAGGATGAGAGTTATTATTTGTTGTTTTATTGATACTGACCTATTTAGTGTTAACCTTGAGTTATACTTTGGCTTGATATTTTCTCATTATTCTGGACCACCCCTTATTCATACCTGTAGGTTACTTAGTGATTAGACTGGTTGTCCACGAAAAGGCAAAAATGTTCTACTTGTCTTATTAGATGGTGATATTTCCTCTTGATCCCTCTGGATCAAAGGTCAGTGCACTGGGCCACCTATCTTTACTTCCCCTGCTGGGTAGGTGGAAGTATCCTCATCCTAAATAAACCCTTTTATTATATACTCATACTATACTAGAAAAATAATAACTGTGGCTGTTAAGAAGTTTTAATGAAGATGATGTGCAATTCAGTATTATATAAACCTAAATATAATATTAGATAGATAGATTAATGAAGGAGGAACCCATATGGATGTTATTGGTACAACTAGGCTGATAGATCCTTTTTGTCCAGGCCTGAGTTATATCTATTCCCATGATACCGATCCTCTTGGAATCTCCTTGACCTTTAAACAAAGTCAAGGATTGATTTCTATTTGATGGAATTAAGTTCCTCTAATGGAATTATTTTCTAGTCTAGGGTGTAAAACGTTGTTAGTTTGCTCAATGTTTTGCATTATCCTAAAAAGTGGTAGGTTTCCTCCTCCAGTTTACATAAGGACAAACGGAGTTCCGAGGTAAACCTATCAGGGATAGGTGTCGGCTTGGTCTGCAGTATCCAGTCCAAATGCCTATTATAAGGTTAATGCTATTGATTTGCCAGCTGCAATGCAATTACTATGAGTTATTTACTTTAAGGGGCTGTGGATGAATAGCTTTGCCTGTCTACAGCCGATGCTCATCTCGGTTCACACCCACCGTTCCACTATGAAGGCAGATGTAGCTTTAGACGAGCTAATCACAGGCTCAGGGCCAACAAACAAACAGTCTGTTAGCTGCTTAGCTAATTCATCCACTCTCATTGCCATCTATCTTGATGAACCACACAATATCAATGTCACCACACAGATCCTGGAGTTTTTTGTTCTGCTTCTCCAGACATCTCCTACCACAACTGGTTCATATATCCTTCTGAGGATAACTCTCCCAAAGGTGAGGAGTTGGTTTTCATTCATTCAAATTGGGACCCATAAGTGAGGTCAGGACATTAGTGCTTTATTCAGCCTGACCTTTGTAAAATCAGAGGTGTGCTTGATTTTGATTTGCGTAGCAAGTCAAAAAAAGTGGTTTGCTGCCATAATCCTCCTACCAATATCACTTGCTGGAATTTGTAAAGTTCAACCTTGAAGTACTAATTTCACTATTGTTTTTATATTTATTGATTTTAGACATTTCATTAGTGTTTTTGGAGATTTTAAATTAAGTATTATACAATTCATAATTAAATATCAAATTAGTAGTAGTTAGCATCGAGTTATCAAGTTATTTGTTAACCTAATAAGTAGCTATATACTAAAGAGTACAAACATACAGCCCAGATTGGGCGAATAATGAATGAAAATAATTGTGTATTGTACTATGAATTAAAAAATCTAAACTCCCAGTTTAACCTTTTAAAACATGGTTTATTTATTAACTACTTAACGACTAGTTCTGTAATATTACAGGCATCAGCTATTGGGAAAAAATACGACATCCGTAATATTATGTGGAGTAGAATCCCACAGACAGAGTGACATCCCAAATAAGCCGTAATATGTATTTATATACATGTATGTGTGGTGTGTTTGTTGATCGGTAGCAAAGCCAAAACATAAATCAGCCTGTTTATGCATGATTCAACCATGTGAATATTCCAAAAGGTTTTGTTTGGTCAATTTAGTGTAATCTCTGACATCTCATTTGGAATAGACATGTTTTATATTGTTGCGGAAATTATTCTACCTCCTTTGCTTTGTTTCATAAGTTTTCATTTATTTATTTCATTTTTATACAGTATACTATAAAAGTGGCTATATTATGTTTATATATAAAATAGAGGAGAAGAAGGGCCAGGTTTGGGATTGATTTTTTTTCTGTGATAAAGTAAATTTGATTTTTTTTTTGTTGACTCCTCAGCCATAAATTTGTACAAGAATCATTATTTAGGAAAGATGTTCTGTACCCGAAAAAAAGGTTTTCCTAAAGATCCTCAACAGTGCCAACTATCTCCAGGTACAGAGAGGTTAGTTGGCAGAGCAAAGTATAGTTCATGAAAAAAGTATTTTATTTAAAACAATGTACTTTTATACCAAAACATGTACTCGGAAATCAGGTAAACATTGATCATCATTAAATTAAATAATAAATAAAACAAAAATTGTATCGTAATTAAACAATTAATGTTTCATAAATGTTTTTTTATGGCTTTATATCAGCAGTAAATGTTAGCTGACTGTTGATTTGTATAAAAGGATCGAGTTTCAGCAGTATTTTGCCCTTTTATACCAAATATGATCCTCGAAATCCGGATAGTTCACTCGCCCTGTGCAACTAACCCCAGACAGTGTTTTCAGAACAATATGGCCTCACCTTTTCATAAAATGGAAACAATAGATTATCTCACAAGATATAATCACAATTAACCACTCAATCAGAAACGATTATTGGAAAAATAGCAGAGCGTTCTACAGCTTCACCAAACCAATAAAACTTTTTGTGGAAAATGTTAGTTATAGGCAGAAAAACAGAAAATTGGCCGTAGTTAGTCGTCATGGACTGAGAGATGGGTATTCAATAAATATAATGTATCCTCTACACCAGTTGCTCCTCCGAGGTTTCCTTTCACAGGTTCTTTTTAGCCGAATTTTCACTTAGAAGATAAGTTAGATATTTGTACATACTAATTTATACTGACAAAGTAACCAACAATCATCCAGAATTCAAAGATTACCTACCCATCATCAACTCAAATAGTAATGAAAATGATGTAACATTATTTGGGAAAAGGATATTGTTTGACAACTTTTACTGCAGTCCACAACTTGCAGAGATGCTAATAAATCATAAAAAAGACATACGGACGGTGCAATAAGACCATACAGGAAGGAAATACCTCCGGAATCATCAAGAAAAAAAGTAAACAAAGGAGAAATTATTATAGTTTTCAATGGGTTTTTATTAAGATATGTAAAAATTTCCTCAGGAATGTTTGGAATGCTTCCATGATTTGTTTTCTATTGGTTTTTCTATCTTGTTTTCTAGGCGGTTTTTCAGTTAATTCATCTTTGTTTTTGTCGTCATCATCATTTTTGGGCTCATCTTGATTAAGGCAGTCCTCCAATATGTCCAGACTGGTGGGGTAATCAGAAATAATTAAGGCCTCGTCAGCTTGTGAAAAATCCTCGAACTCGATTCCCTCCTTTATTTGTCCCAATGATTCAAGTTGTTTCCTTGCTTCTTTTGTATTTTCGGTATCTGTTTGTTCTTGATCTTCTATTTTTTCTTGTTCTCTCTCCTTCAGGACTTTCTTCTACAAAACCAGCTTTAGTATACCAGTTTTTTATCATAGTAGGTAAGACTTCATTCTTCCATACTTTGCCTAATGCACTATTCGAAATCGAAAATTTACAAGTTTTTCTGTATATTCATCATTTTCTAATGCAAAGATTAAGCACTTTGTAATTTAGTAGTCGTATTTGGTAGGAAAAAACAACTAGGATGGGCTGGGCAATTGTCCACAAAAAGAACCACTTTTTTGTTTGATCATCTGTCTATCAAAGTTAGTTATCTATTATCTTCTCAGAAATTGCTCCAGTCATCCATGATTTTTGTTGAAATTGTAATCAATCTCAAGTGGCTGTTTACTTTTTTCTACTACAGAAAGCTTTAATTTCTCCTTACCTCTCATGTACACACAAACGACAACTGTAGTTCGTTTCTTACTATTTTTTTCATCCAAAACATTTATCGTTTTTGAATGTCAAAGTTTGATTGGGCAAAGACTTGAAAAAAAAACTCCTATTTTAAAATGGTTTTCAGAAATTGGTTTTGCTGTTGAGAACATTGTGCGTCCAAAACACTAGCGATACTATTTTTTTCTTGGATGCTGTGTTACTTTTTGAATTAATCGAGCCGTCCAGAGCTAGCTTGGAAGTCGGAAATTCTCAAAGTTGTAGCATATTCAGTCGCTTTATCCTTAATGAGTGGTCCTGACTGCCATTTTCTTATCTCGTACCATTTTCACCCATTTCAATACTACTTCATCGATTTTATCCAACTTAAAGGATTTAAATCGTTTCCGATCTCCAAAAACATTTAAACTTTTTAATAACCGAACCACAGTCAAACTTCTCTTTCAGACTTAATGATTTTTATTTATTAGCCATGTTCATAACTAGAAAGGCAAGGTTAAACTGAATTTAAAATGAAAATTTCTCTCTTATGTTTGGAAAGAGATCATACTTCTGTGGGTACCATAATTGGTTCTTCTTAAACAAGGTCTTCCCCGAATTTCTATTGCTTTGTGAAACATTGAAACATGTTTCTTTTCTTTTTTTGTAATGTAATTATTACCCATTCTTATAAACGCAAACTAAGAGCCTTTTTGATAATAATTACATTTTATATTTTTTTAAATGTGACTTTTTGTTTGATTTATAGAAATTTTGTTCAATAAACAGAATAGTATTTCTAATAAAATTCAAGGTTCCTAAAAAAAAGTTCGATATACAGAGGTTCGACTATTTGTATTTGCAATATAAAAACATTGTAAGGCTGTGAGCCTCTTTGCCATAACTGGCCTGCGACCGATTCTAAACGTTACAAATAATATTTATTTTTCTCAGGGAAGATTTTTTTCTTTTTAATTTTATATGAAATAAAATGTAACAATATTTTTATGATCAATTTGGCTCTACAAATATAATCCGCAGGGGGTAAGAAACAAAGAGACATAGGAAGGCCAAGGTTAGTTGGTAATGTGGGGGGGGGTAGTGTGTTGCCAATAAATATCAAGAATTCTGGACCAAAAAGTTCACTTGAGTTCAATAAGTCATGTGTTTGACTTTGAAAGTAGTGGTAATTACATATCTTCACAGAGGACAAAGCTGATGCCCCCTACAGACCAGGCATGTGTTAGACCAGAGTAGCCCCCAGCAGTGAAAAACCAACCTATTTCCATCAACAAATAATGTACCATGTTATGAATATCATTGTTTATATTAGGTAACTATTATTTAAATTACATGCAAATCTTTATAGCCTCGTCAATATGAAGTGGACAAAATGATGCATTAGAACCATTTAGAGCCCTGGGATCATATTAAATGAAGCATTATAAAATTATTCATTATGAACTTTTTATAAATATTGTTTTACTCCTTCCTACATAAGCAACTTAACTTAACTAAGCAACTGAAAAGTGGCAACGACTGATTATTGGGATAGTATACATTTATATCAATACAGTGTTGACCTCAATAACCGCACAGTTTTTTTAATTTATTAATGTACTCCAATGGTATATATGAATAAAGCAAACATTTATGATATATATCATAGTAGTTTATGTGAATAGGATCATGAGTAAGTTTTACATACATAGCCAGTTAAAATATCTAAGAAACACAAATAACTGTTTTCTTGTCTATAATTTTACATAGAATGTATGCCATACATCCATAAATGTGTTGACTTTTTAAAATCATTAAATATGAAAGAAACGATAATCCGTGTTTTTTTTTTTATAAATTGTACTTGGTTTTATTATTTTAAGATTACTCAGTTTTTCTTTTAACAATCTAAGTTCTTGCTTGTTCTTCGTTGCTATTATACTATTATATTTTCTTGTTAAATACATGTACATCAATCGTTAATTTTTGTGTAATATATACTAATTCTTAATTTTGTCATAATTTCTTAATATAACATGCTTTTACAGGGAATTTGTTTATGGATACAAAGATTTAAAAATAAAACTGTACTACACTGCTGGGTTACTCCAAGTATATTGTGCGGTTGAATACAGTGAAAAAATTGATGAAGTAGAGGTTAGTTGATTATTCATTTTATTAAATTGGCCTAAGTTATTCTAGTTCTAACATTTTCAAAAAGATGAAACCAGAATTAGGTATATTTATACTTTCATGAATAAAAGATACTTTTAATGATTTTATGACTTTTTTTAATTATTGTTTGTGACATTATTACAGAAAAAACACATGATTTAATAAGTATTCATATACTTAGCCTAAACTTTATGATATTTTTTTGAAATATTGATAGAAAGTAGAGCTTATATCTACTCCTTTAACGATATCATCAACGTAGATATTGTTAGTAAAGGTACAGGCTGCTAAGGGAAAATGTTTCCCTTCATCGTGTACGAGTTGCTTGATGGTTCATAAGGCTTGGAAGGACCCACATTTTACACCATAAGTAACAGTGTTTAGTTAAAAGGTTACTAAGTTGCCTTTGTGATCTGAGCGCCAAATTATATGTTGAAACTGGCGATCTTCTGACCTAACTAAGATTTTATATTTTAATTAAATAGACTGTGATGGCCTCTAAAGCCGAGAATAACCAATGCTAGGTCTGTTTGCAGTTTAGGCCTGAAGTCTGTCATTTAAAGAGCCTCTAGATGTGCAAACTGAAACTTAAACACGACTCTACTACAGAGTCCTTATTGGAGAATTACAATCCTTAAAGGCCAAAACACCATGATGCGGAATTCCATTAGAAGACAGTGAGGTAGTGAGACATATGTCCAAGTTGATTGTATTCAGTCAGAAACTAGTTTATTTGGACTTAAAAACAGATTATGGTTCATCTTGATCTCGAGTCTTGAACTGCTGGACTGCTAAGAATCTCGATTCCACCAAACCGTTGGGGGACTCCTTACATGGTAATGATATCACCTAACGTCCAGACTCATCTTGATAATGGGTCTTATGGAAGTGTTCCTTACAGGGGTCTGATTGAGTCTCTATAATTCCAGGAGTGACATTTTCAGTTACCCAAAACTTGGTGATTGTGTCATCTGAAATAAAAGGCTCAGTCATACAGTGACAATATAGTGTACTTGGGATCGAAGGCCCAAGGTGAATATTCCCCATCATAACCAAACCAAATTTGGTAATGGCTTTTCGTCTATCTTAGCAGATCATTCAGTCAAGATCTTCATGAAAAGGTCGCCTTCTAATAGGAAGTTGATTGGTTTAAGTTCCTAGAACTAACTTCAGCTTGGAGACTAATGAGTACTGTTATGTTGCATGGGTGTTAGGTATTAAGTCGGTAAATGACTAGTGATAGTCGTGACCACCAGAGGATTGGCCTTTAAAATATATTCAGTGAACTCTGGACTGTACCATAGTACAGCAGAGTTGTCCTTTCGTATTAGGCAAAGGAGTTTCACTTGCCCCAAGGGGCTTATGGTGACTTGGACCCCAATTAAGTTCCGAAAGTCGAGTGCAGTGATCACAGAAAATTGAGATCCACTAATCATAATCATAATAATTGCAATCCACTAAAATGCGAATCAGTTAAGAGTAATCATCCTTGACCAGCATAAATCCAACCGCTGTGCCCAGGAGTACATGGCGATGGTCCCGTAACATTGGCAATGAAAGAGCTAGTCTACTTTGGACTAGCCAGTCCTTAGAATATACTTAAAGCCAGTCACACATTTTTCTAATTGTTCATTGATCTTGACAGATTGTTTTTCTTATCCTTAAAAATGAATGTAAAATGGCAATTACCATGCTTTTTTCATTGATAAGATTTCTTTTAGGCTAGATGCATTACATATTAGCAAAATATTATTTTATGATATCAATATTGGAAGTAAATTGATTTGATTTTTTTTCATTGATAACTTAAAAAATATTGCTAAACATTTTTTAGAAGCTATATACACAAAACTTTTTGGAATTATCAGAGGTGTCCTAGGTACAGATAATATTATCCTCAAGTAATTATAAATATTTGATGGGACATTCCATAAACTAAACAAAAGTTTGGTTTTGTATAAAAAACTGTTTCTTAGTATCTTTCTTAGATTTTACATTGTTTCAGGTATCCGATATAATGAGGAAAATTAAACCAAAGTATGAATTTGATCTAATTGAAAACATTCAAGACTTTCACAAAGTTCTAACTTCAGAAAAAGCTAACCCATTCGGAACATTACTAACTGAATTTAAATATGAAGGTATTTTCTTTTTCTAAACATTCAAATTTTATCACTAAGTCCTTGTAAAATTTTGGTTTCTCAATTATTCTTTTTTGTGTGTGATAACGTAATAAATAGGGTTCTCCTAATCTTGTTACAGTAGAGCCTTGATCTTTCAGGCGAAAAAGGAGAAGGTACTACCATTATATTATAGAAGGAAAAAAAGTATATTCAAATCCAGAATTTGTTTTATATTTTTCTGTTTAATAAAACTATTAGTTTATTTTTAACTTTATAGTAATGTTATCTAGCTAGTTAATTGAATAAAATAAAAAGAAATATCCAATAATTACCCAATGTAAATATCCATGGTATTAGTATCTATACATGAAAAATAGTAAAGAAAAAAATATTTTTATACAGATAGTCTAGCAGTTATTACTACAAAATGTTTACATTATGAAAGTATAACACACTCTTTGTTGTCTATTCAAATTCAAATAATCATATTCTGGAAAGTTTTTATAAAATAATGAATGTTTTCAAAAAGCAATATATTTTTGACGTAAAAATGTTTTAAAAATTGTTCCATTACTAAAAGATGTGACAAAATTATGTCACTATTGTTTTTGTTATAATTTATGTGTTATGAATCACGAGCCCATGTGGAGTGAACATTTTTAAAATGAAGTACAATCTAGATAATCCGGCAATTGGTTAGTCCGGTGGTGTGATGAAACACAAATCGTTTTTTAACTATCGGAAGAGAAAAATTATTGAGTGACCCTTTTCAAAAGAAATTTGACTTAAATACCAATACTTAAGTCTTCTCCCAAAGAAAACAACAACTAATAATTAATGATTGTTTTCATAAACTTTTTTCAGTTAATTTTATTTGTTCTTAGTATGTGCATATTTACATAGATATTTGTTTCTTGCTCTCACAATCTTTATGTGCGTAGAAATATGTAAAAAAAAAAAAAAATTAAACCCCCCGTGAGGATCCAAAAGATGTTTTCATGCTAAGCAACGGTAGTATCTCTAATACTAACTACTCCAATATTTTCCCCCTGCCAATACATAATTTAGGCTTTAAAAATGATCTTTAATAAATTAAAGTTAATAGATCAGATAACAATCATTAGTTTTGTTAATACTATTGTGAGAAAACTTTATTATAAGTTTGTTATTGTGATTTATAGTATAAAACTATTTTTTTTATTAAGTGTGGCTAAATATTTTTATATCACTCATTCTAAACTTTGATAAGGCATGATAAACTAAAATCGTCTGATTTTAACAAAGAGAAAACTTCAATGACTGAAAAAAAATCCTTTTATAGTAAATAGTATAATAATTATAGTAAATTGTATATTATATATATATAAGAACTTTTTGTATTAAAAAAAAAAAAAAATGTGTAAATTTGACTAAAGAAATACTTTCAGGATCTCATGAAAAAAAAAAATTATAGATTCAAAGTTTTTAAAAATCCAGTTTATACCTGAGACCTTCAGCCCTTTCTTAGTGAACCTGAGTCCTATTTGTGGTTAGTAATGGAACGTACACATCTTCCTCATGCCCCCCTGGTAGGCAACAGCCTAGTTTTTTTTTAAAGAGTTTAAAAAAAACACTTCAATACAGAAATTAACTATTTATTTTCATGATACTTATTGTGCCATCTTCAATGTCTTTAGCAGCATAATTTTATATTAAATTACAATTTACTCACTGCTGTTAACAATTTTTCATACAAAAATACAGTTTCTTATACACTTTATGCAACACTTGTAATGACTGTATACTTATTACAAAAAGCTGTTTTTACATAAATCTCTAATACCTGTATGTATAATATATACCTTATATTATTTTTTTTTTTTTTTAATGAGTACATAATATTTTTTCTTTTATGATTTGACCAATATTTCATTTTTATTGTTATAGATGATGTAAGAGGTGAGCAAAGAGAGTTTGAAATATATTATTGTTCAAATACCACTCCAGGTTTTATTAAATTTCATCAAAGATTGCAGACATTTGTAATTTGGTTTATCGATGCTGCAAGTTATATTGATATTGATGATAGTGGATGGAATTTTTTTATTTTGTGAGTATTTTTTATTTATTTGTATGGTGTACAATATGTAAGCAGGAATGATTAAGACAAAATTGAAATTAGATAAACTTGTTTTGATATTAATTTATTTATAAATTATTACCACTATGAAATAAGATAAGATACTCCACAAAACCACCTTACTTACTAAGGTACCTGGGCATAAGCATTATTCTTTATAACAATAAGTGTTTGAATAAATGGGGGGGGGCATCAATAGATTACTCAACTAGAATTTAAAATATGAAAATTTAAACACAATCAAATTACTGACAACGAATTCACCAAAGAAATCAAAACATACATTTATGACATTTTATTATAAAATGATTATGCTAGAACGCTAATAAATAGGACTTGGTATAATAAGTCAGATAACATTAATTCTAAGATACATGAACCTGCAAAATTAAACTGTAGAAGTAATAAACAAATCCCCCAGAAACACAAAAAAAAAAAATACAATACCTAAAAATAAATTGCTGATTCTATACTGAACAAAGACACAAAATCTTTAGATATAGGTAATGAAAGTGAACTGGATCCAATTCCATACTTACCAGAAACTTAAATATATTCCAAACTTGATAAACAAAATAACAAAAGCTTTTGAACTCTACAATCATCATACTTTTAAATTTGCACTATATAATTATAGTAAACTTAACCATAACCTCGCAGACTTGAAAGACAAAATAGAAATTAAGGAAAACTAAAATTTAATATAATAAATTAATTGCAAACATTGTAAAGATAAATGCTATGTTCTGACAGTGATTCAACACGAACCCAATTGCAATAATGCAAAGAATATAAATGTCACAGCACTAGCAAGTCTTGGTGTAATTTAACAACATACTTTTGCTTTTGACTCACCACAAATAATATGTAAAGAAGATAATAACAGATCCCGAAAACTATTAGATAACTATTCCATATAACCAAAAATGTATGAAATACAGTGAATTTTAAAACAGATGTCAAGGTTATAGGGCTGCACTATGTTGATATAGTAAAACGAATTTCTAGATTTAGATTTAATAGCAATATTTTAAAGCAGCTAGCGAGATCTGACCATAATCTTAAGCAGGACATTGCACTGACAGCCCTTAATAGCCTCCCTCTATAACAATAGAAGTAAAGACTGACTTTCTTTTTAACTAACATGACAATTTCCTAACCAGGAAATTATTTTTTTTATGACTGATTAAAATTATTACTGTTTTTTTTATTTGAATGGCATGAGATGTGAGTGATAAATATGTGTTTAATAAAACATGTTAATCTATAAATTTTGTTGTTGTATAGATGTGCTTGAGGATGGAGGATGGATCAGTCCAAAACATTGTATAAAAAACTATTAATAAATAAAATTGGAAGGATATCATGCACATCTTTTAATTATTTTTTGTTTATTTAAGATAGTCATTTATATTAAAAATAACTCTACCTTCAATGAAATCTCTAAGTAAATTATCACATCTAAAGTCATTAAAACCTGTATAAATTATCATTATAGAATATTTTAAACATGGTTTAAAAAAAACTGGCAATGAACTAAGTGTCCAATGAAACCATGATTAAAAATTTTTTTTTGTCCAATTTGTTATATAAATATTTTTCCTTATTTAGGTATGAAAAGTATCATAGTGCTAGTGAAATTAAGTATGCGGTTGCAGGTTATGCAACAGTTTATGACTATTATGCTTACCCCGAACATATTAGACCAAGGATTAGTCAAGTATTAATTTTGCCCCCGTTCCAGTCAAAAGGTCTATGTGTGAAATTATTGTTTGCAATATATGACTATTATATAACAGAAAAGAATAATATCATGGATTTTACAGGTATGACCATTTTATAAGTGTGTAATTATTGTTTTTAATTTCCTTTCAACCAAAATTTTATGTGTAATTTTCACACTTCCTTTTCGACATTTGTTTTTTTTTAATTTATTACAATAAAAAAAAACTTATTTTGTAACAAAATCACATAGTATTGTTTACAAGACATTAAAAAATATAAAAATAACTTTTCACATCATTTCTTAGTAAAAAATTGTTCTTATGTTTTAAAAACAAATGTTGTTTGAATCAAGCAAAGTCACACAAACACTTTATTATTAATAATTCAGCTGGAGTGGTGTCGGGTTGACGCTCCATGTACAGCATGATGTTTGTCAGCTAGTACGCAGCATCTACATGTGTTGTTCGCTGTTGTGGTGTGATTGCTCCCTCCTCATTCAGGTCATATTCTTCACTGTCTGCTGCAGATGTGCATCCCACTATAATTTCTTTAAAGTTGCCTTTCAGCCACTCACTGACCGGACGTCTTCCATATTAACATCTGAGCATCCGCTTATTTTTCCTAACATTTGCAGTAATCCTCTGCAGCTACTTGGACCATATCACACGTTTTTCCTCTTCCTCTTCAATTATTTTACCAAGCAGTTCTTTTCGGTAAACTGTTTGATGTTTTCAACGACTCTCCCTGGTCGTTTTAAAAACGGAATATTTGGTGGTATAACTATATACTTATAGTTGCGTTCTTGCTATCATAGTTAAAACTAATTATCTAATGTGAACATTAAATTAATAAAAAAAAGTCCACAAATCTGATCCGGAGATCCATATCAATGAGGGCCGTGTAAACAAGGTTTTACTGTACTCCAACGGGCCGGGCCTGCTTTTATTAATGGAGATTCAATTGAAATAAAATTCACCGTCTATTTAACAATTTGAACCCCAAACTTTGAAATCCTGAAGCAGTTCCTGCATTCCATAATTCTTTCCACCGGTAAAATCTTAAATGGCAATGCAGTCTGGTAGTTTCTTCTATGACATTATATTTTTTAGTTAAAATTTAATTTAATATTGGATTTGTATTTTTTTCTCTTGAACTGAATTGAATATAAAATACAATCTCAATAACCACTTAGTTTGTAAATTGTTGAATAAATCTTATTTTATTATCTATTTGTGACACAACACAAATTTTTATTGATATAGTTGAAGATCCGTCAGAAGAATTTCAGAAAGTACGTGACTATGTTGATTGTTTAAGAGTTATGGAAAAAAAGGTGATAACCCAATCTAGAATTCATACTGAACCTCGGGAAAATTTGTTGGATGATATGCACTCAGTCTGCAAAATTAATAAGGTAATTTCATGTATTTTTAAGTGAGTATGTGATTATATTGAAATCAATTGTGGGTATTAATATAATTAACCTTAACTGTGCTTCTGAGCAAAAATGTTGCAAGTAATAAATCTTTGTAAAGATAATCCTTGATGCAACACCTCATAAAGAGATAAGGCCCACTGAGTTTACCATCATAGCTGACGAATGACCATGACATACTTGATGGCCAATTTATTTAAAGGTTGGCACTTCTCAACCTTTATTTTTTATTTTTACACCTCGTTTGATTTTTTGTATTCAAATGCCCATCCCTCTTATAAAAACCTGGTTAGGGTAGCAAATAATCGAACATGTTAACCATTGTACCATGGAAACCAATTAATGATGCATCATATAAGGGGTAGCAAAAACAATTTTATTGAAACTTTCAACGACTTTTGGTAATAATAGTAAACTACGCCCTCAACATATAATACATATTATTAACGATGGTGTCTAGATCATAAATATAATAGGAAAATATTTATTATTTTATTACAAGTGATTATTTTAAGGTTGCTGTTATTTTTAGGATTCCTCTAGTAAAACTTTCGTGCAAAATATCATCCCTCTATATGAAACTATGGATGCAAAAAATCATCCCTCTATATGAAACTATGGATGCAAAAAATCACCCCTCTATATGAAACTATGGATGCAAAAAAATTGTGAATACACTTCAGACAGTTTTAATGGCTTCCATAATTATAATCCATTTAAGCCCAAAAACATGTTATATATTATTAATCAGGGATTTGATATCTTTAGTTTGAAAACTTATTCAATATTGAAAATTTTATGATTAATTTATTAATGGCCCTTCATAATTTAACTTGTGGGTCATTGGAGCATCAAATGGAACTACTATGCAAAATATTATGCCTCTAAAAAAAAAATACTTCAACGTTAAAATTGCAAACGTGATGTTAATGACATTTTGGATAAAATAGAAAAAAAAATTCATTCCCGGACAAGTCCCCTGTGAATAACAATAATGTTCAAATGGAAAGTTCATATCGGGCTGATAAAAAAAATTACAATGAAAAATAAAGTGTAAACCTCTTTAAGAAATAATAATAATAATAAAATAAGATTATATATATGATGAGGAGGATACGAGTGATTGGCAAAATGGCCAGACTGATTTTGACAGCTGGATGGTCTCATTATTTAAGCATGTAAAATTTGCTGTGTAAAAAATTATAAAAAATGTCACACCACCACTTGAAGGGCAGGAAGAGTTTATTTTTTAGAAAATGTACTTAGTCACATTTTCAAAATTCACACGCTTGGGTTTTATGTATATAATTTTGCCTTGATTTTTAAAAATTGCCATAAGTTTGCTCTTGTGTAGGGGCGCAACAGGAGCAAATTTCCAAAATCTGACTGTGGATTATTGATCAGGTTAACAATCTGAACACATGTTGGAAAAAGCAGTTAAAAATAATGGTAAAGTATTTCGAGAGACTTTTTTTTTAAAGTTTTACATCCTGATCACGAATTCTATGTCAAATTTTATAAATTGGCACTTAACCAACTCTCTAATTCTCGCACATGACTGACTCTCTGACTGAAAAACCCTTAGTTACTTGTCCTCACATCATAGGTCTTAACAATACATATTCCAGATTTTCTATCCAATTGTCCGTTTATTTTAAAATAAAATTCAAATTTATCATTAAAATATATATGTATATGTACTACTTTTTCAGAGACAAGCCCGCAGAGTATATGAAATTTTAAAATTAAAAAGTATCGATAGAATGAACATGGATGAGTTCATGGATTATAGAGTAGAACTCAAAAGAAGGTTAAATCACCAATATTTTGTAAGTATTTTAAAATTAGATAGATTAGGAATGTTTATTAGTGTTGTTACTGTACTTTTTTCTCTATGCTGTAAATGACAGTATTTGCAGTTACGCCATTGTTCCATCAGGTAGGTGAGCTGTATGATAAATACAGGATTATTTTTGGAAAAATAAACAGATGTCTATTGTTTTTATATAAATTAATTCAGTGTCACCTTCAGATGAGTGAATTAGTGTAGGGCTGTTATAAGGATTTGGAAAACAACTTACCTTGATAAGCTCCTATAGAGATAAGTAGTTGTCATCCAACACTTCTGGTAAAAACTTTGAAATCATTGATCTTGGAACTTGATTAAGACATTCCAGGGGTAGTTATCCTCTGTTGTTAAGTATCTTGAAGGAATATGCCACTTCAAACGAGCAGGTATAGATGCTCCCATATTTGTGTCTTTCTTTTGAATGTATGGCTGCACTTTACCTGACAACAAAATGTCTTGCCTCATTTTAGATAGTTCCTGAACATCATAAGGTTTTTGTTAGTCCTAGCACCTATCTATCAGTGCATCTGATGGACCAAGGGTTTCCTTGTTTATTAATCCACAGCTTAACCCACCAATGTCTTTTTATTCTTTTTTTTTTTTTTTTTTTTGAGTTGTTGACTAGTACTAATTAATTTGTCACAAATCATTGCAACTCCTGCACAGACTACTTCATTTATTAAAGCCACCTTGTATCGACTGGATCACTAGCAGAGATTCAACTCAGGTGAATCATTCCTTTCAACCACTGAATTCATATATTCTTGGTTGATCTATGCAGCCGACAGCAAGCAGAAGAAAAATTGATTAAAGAGATAATATGCTTTATACAAAAACTTATTCCACTGCAGTGCATATCAATAATAGAATAAAATTATTTTTGTTCAATTTATTATTTGTTTATTTAAAAAATATTCTTTGTATAGAATTTCCATAAAATCAGTTAGGAACTATGAATAAAGACAATTTTATTCAGGTACATCATCGCCATAGAATATCAAAATAAAAAATTAGCATTGCCTATACAACAAGCTTAGTTGTATATAGCATTTTAATTAAACTAAGATTACATTTCTTTACTTGAACAGTATTTTCTATTTTGGAATAACAAAGAAAGACAGAAAGAATGGAAACTTTAAGTCATAACTAATAGCAAAAGAAGTTGACAGGACCTTCGAATTCAGGAACTCTGCCAATTGAGCCATCCCTGCCCCTCATCTTAGTCAATTTCTAATCCCTTTAGCTGTCCTCGTATTTCTCTAAAAATGTCAGATGTCCCAGCGAAATTCTTTCAATGGAGACTGAAATGTTTATTTTTTTAGTTGCTTAAGTTACCCGCAATTTTTTTTTTCTTTTCACATTAAAACCATTGTGGGAGTACATGCCAAAACTAATAAGTAGTGTTATAAGTTAATTATTGTATACTTATAATGACTTGAATGAATGAAATTGACTAAGCTGAAAAACAGTGATGGCTCAGTTGCCATACTGCCTTACCGAAGACCTGGAGATCTATGGTTCAAAGGCCCTGTCAATATCTTTTTTCTTTCGCTAATAATTTTATCCCACAAACCACTGGGATTACATACCATACACATAATTATTAGTGAAAATGTTTATTGAATTACTTCGTGTAGTGTAAGTAGCCCCAAATTTTCTTTATTTATGAGTGTTGTCTAAGGATCATTTACATCCACTTCTCATATTACATTAATGCTGATGATCCTCAAATCAACCATTCCACTCCTTACAACTCAAGAATTTTCTTTTAGGATTAAAGACATGAATAGTCAGCCTTAGAGCAAGCAGAATAAGCTATCATTGAATGCAGAGAAGTCTAAGGCTATGTTTATTGGGTCAAACCCCTCAAATACTTAACAGAGCTCCTAACATTCACAATTTACTCCTGTTCTATTTATACTTTCACTACTTTGAAATGGAATGAAAAAAAACAATTTATGACATTGTTCTTTAAGAACAATAAAAAGGAACAGGTAGTAGGCTGTCTAACAATTAAAGTAATTATTCTGATACAATCTTTAGTCACTCACCTCAACATGTCACTGGTTATTATATCATTTGAAACTGCTGCTACGTGGATCCGTTTGTGATGTCAGAAAAAACTTCAGAAGGCTGGATTTAAATACTGGAAGAGAAGGAGATTGTAACAGTTTCTTAAATATAATTCACGAGGTTGTATGCCCAAACTAGGTACAAATGTGACAGATGATATGTGAAATAAAAGATTGAGGTCAAATGGAATCAAAATCAAAAGAGATCTTGTGATGCGAGAGTGGAATTGAATTGAAGCTACATAGTAAGGTAAATAATTAAGGTGGTCTTTTTTGTTTAATATGACAGCACAAAGGAAAGATCAAAAGAAACATTAATGTCGAGCAGACAGAAGTAACCACCGAACTTAAAGTAATGGTGTAATATGGAAGAACCTCTTAGGACGTTAATGAAAAATCTCAAGAAACAGTTCATTAGTGTTTTAATCGGCCTCAAGGTCCCAAAAAAGGCACCTTAACACCAAAAGGCTTTCTCTGTCCTGGTTCTCTTGGATCCTGAGGAAAGCTTCTTTAAGTTGTATAAGTAATAATTTTGTTGTGTATTTTTATTTAAAAACAAAGGAATAAACCTAATGAAACAATGCATTAAAACAAAATTACTAATACACAAGTTGTTATAATTACATTTCATGTTTTATGAGTTTAATTTCAAGTTACTGTGTTTTCAGAAACAAACGAAGTTGAGTTCATTATTGCATCCATTGACACCTCAAGTCGTTGATGATAGAAAAGTAACATTACAAGATATGTTTGAAAAATTGTTAGATCAGTACGTGGCTGTTAATTCCAGAATACAAAAAAGTGAAACATGCTTTTGAACTTATTTTGTCTTTGATTGAATTGTATTTTTTGTTATTTTATTAAACTAGTCAATCTTCATAAAAACTAAACCATAGAAAAATTGACTTACATTAAATTAAATCTGTGTCACAAGACATACAAAGAAATGAAGCAACGATGTTGCTGTCATAGTTGGTAACTGATTATTAGTATTAATAAAACAATTTAAAGTGTCTATATTACCATTTAAATTATTTTTTTTTACAAAGCTGTGACATTTAGAATGTATGTATGTATGCCACCATAAAATGTTTGTATTATATGTTTATTCTGTAATAACTTCTTTTCTTCAATTTCCTCTTGCTCTTTTTAAAATTTGACTAGAAATATATTAAAAATAAAAATGTTTATTTGTATCAGAAAATCTGTGAGCAGCCAGGATAATATTTTCCTTTACTGATTTTATTGTTTGCAAGAGGGTAAGGTTAAGTATCCTGCTAGGCTTTGGTGGAGTATGGTCTGCACCATACCCAACCATGGGAGTTAGTGCTAACCAGACCACATGCCAGGCAACTGTTACCATAGTTAATAAAAGTGATATTAGATTTAGATTTCAGCAGTTTCTGGTGCTCCTTCATGATCACCATCTGATCTCCTAAAACACCCTTTGTACTCCATAACTACCACCAGTAAGAGTTTAAGATGAAAGCACTAGTAAGTCTTTTACAATTCTTAATTTGTTTTCATATTTTCATCTTTTAATTTATAGGGTAAATTCACTTTTGTGAATTTTCAGTTATATTAAGAAATTGTAATTTTTTATAATTGCTAAAAAATGTTCTATAATTTTTTGTGATTTTCCGTTTAATAATTAAAAATTATTTTTTAGTTTATTTTAGGGAGTCACATGGTCATCCTGAAAATTTATATCACTTTGGTTAGGTCTATCTGATTGACAGTTAAATTATTGTTGGTACCTCGCTTATTGTCTATTCATAAACATCAACATCAATCTTTACCTAAATAACTTTAAGTAGTTACTCTTATTTTCTTTATTAAATATTTTGATTGTATTGAATGATATTATTATTATTATTTCTTAGGACAATGTCGGATAGCGCTAGTTTATAATTATTTTTATTTGTTATACTCTTTTAAATCTTAAATTTAAAGAAAAAAACGTATTAACTTTAAAAATAATAGTGCATCTAATATACATCTTTATGTAATTGTATATATAATATTTAAATTATTATTTTTTTTTATCGATTTGTTATTAGGTTTGCATTATGGCAGAACTATATGAAAATAAATTAGAAGTTCTTGAGGTCGAAAATGAGACGTTGTTTCTACAAATTAATACTCTGAATGACCTTACTAAAACTTAATAATGAGCACTGACTTACTGATCTCAAAAGTTTAAGTTTGTTTAAAATAAAATGTGCATTCCTTGAAGCTACTAGAACTTTATTTGCGGAAGTTACTGATGATATTACATAGGTCTATTTACAAATAAATAGTGCATATGTACCTAATTAATACATATAAGCCCGTCTTCCCCCATTAACTATGGTTGTGTAGTGTATTTTGGCTTCTAGGAGGATCTTGAGGCTCGGTTAAAACACACGATGAATTGTTTAGGAATTGAATTATACTTGGGATCCTCAGATACTCAGAGTACCACTCCATAAGAGATGGCTGTATCCTTCTGCCCATTGCCATTACTTCTTTAGATCCCTTCTCTTCAGTAATATGATGACTACAAAACCTCCCCCAATTTAAATCAGCTATCAAATCCGGAAATACCAGATCCTACCCTTCCAACCTGTATTTCCATTTTCACAAATCTGCTTCCTTTGACTGTTATTTTCTTATCCCTGTCTATTCTTTGTAACTCAATTCTCGACTATATTGGTCGCTCGCCAACTGTTAATCCTAAAATCTAGACTATTATTTTATTAAACCACAGTGAAAATATACACATGTGAATGTCTTTTATCAAACACCAACACCCTGGGAAATAAGTAATAAATAACCTTTTAGAGAAAAATAAAATTACTAGAATTGAACCCATGGGCTTTTTTAGAAGACATTCTACCAATTCAACACTGGTGCATCTTTCAGAAACAATCACCAGAAAATTTAATTAAAAAAAATAAAAAACATCCTATGTCCACATGCAATGACTTGTTTCCGCAAATCAGATCTTGGCAGTCCTGCAGTGGACAGGAAAACTGCGCAGAGATTGCAGTTGAGGTTTGAGAACAAGAGCATAATTATCTGCACTAACCACAGACGTTGCATGTGTACTTTCCGACTGACTCAGGCCTATTATCGTTCAACTATGGCAGATCTTCGTCAATGTACACGCGAGTTTCTTTCGGCGTTCATTGATTTATATAAGAGCTTTCCGTACTTGTGTTAAAATAATATAGTGACCAGTACAAAAATGTTTTGTGAGAAAGTTTGTCTCAATATATATTCCTAAGTAATTTTGCAAGTTTTCAGGTTCACCTCGCATCTAACATGTGGAAATCGTTATCTTCTTAATAGCCAACTTATTTCTTTCAAGTTTAATTCGCCGTTTTTTTATAAGGTAAAACTGCAAAAATTAATCTGTAAGTTCACTTCCACAAAATTATGTCACCTGGACACATTTGATTTGCACAGACAAATCGTTGCGCTTGGACTCTGCAGAACGCTTTAGCGATTACTTTTACTCTCGCAAAATCAACATCCGATTGATCAGTTGCTTATGGCTAGGCTAGTACTAGTTGTAGTAATGCCGTAACTTTTGAACATTTCGATTCCAAGTTTGAGAAATTCAAGTTTTACCTTGACCGGTAAAAACTATCCTGCAATAAAAAACGTGAACGATTAGACTAAAAAGGTTTAGTCACTGCTTTCTTATATAGCTCCTACTCACTACAATAACAGCCGCCTATTGAAAACACGTCGATCTAAGCAGAATTTGCTAAAATACTTACCCCGGCCACGAACGTGGTCGTTTTGCAACATTTCTTTTCCTGCAATTAAAGTGAGACACCGTGAAGTTCATTTTTACCTGAGATTTGAACGGGCAGGCATCATCATCCTGGTAGCTATAAGTAACTGGGGGTTCATCACCTTTTGTAGTAATACCAAAAGAAGATTGGAGTTTCAAACTCTGCATGGACTACAAATATGGAGTAAACTAGTGTTTATCGTAGTTAAAAACTTTTTTGCGCACGATAAGTAGCTAAAGCGAAAATTCAAAACTAGGATTTTCCAGTCGGTGAATTTAGGTAACTAAAATTAGAGTCCTAAATCGGGTCAATTCCCATCCTTGAAACTAAATGGGATATATTTGATTTAGTATAATCCCGAGCGCAGTTCCAACTGGAAATAAAATTTATATTAAAAAAAACCTGCCCTTAATAGGGCTACCTACACTTAACAGTGTTCGCCTTCCATTGTTTTTTGCGCGTTAAGAAGCTATAACGAAATACGTTAATCGAGAATTGTCCAGTCGTTGAATTTTGCTAACTTAAATTTAGAGCCCTCGACCGTCGAAATTGGCACAGCCCGTTCCTGTCTTTGAAATTAAAAACCCTATATTTAATTTACATCCCGAACGGGCGTGAATTTCAAAAAGCCAACTGCAAATAAAATTTCTAAAAATAAAACTACCATCGTGTAATGTCTTGATAATGCTTCTAACATACAATAAACTGAACACCATGTACGTAAATTCAATGCTTTATTGGTTTACAGATTTATAGATATGTAGCCTCAAAACAAACCTTAAAACAAAACCTGAGCAGGGAAGGTAACCCCGCTGTTTCCTAATCGATACATGAAATCGATATTACCTATACCACATTCTCCCCCCTCTAATCGACAAAATAATGAAAAATTACAAAAAAAAACAAATCACCTATTATACTTTTTTTTTTTTTTTTTTTTTTTTTTTAACGTAAATTATTTTGTAAAAAGAAATCACAGGAACATAATTTATATTTCTTCTATCAATCTTGTTGTCGGTTTCTTGATTCGTTGAGGGCGAGCTGACTCACATAGTTGGTCTTTTTGGCATGTGCTCGGAAAAGTGCCAGATTGACTGGTTGGCATCTCCTGAGTTGGCTCCAAAATGGTATCATTAGTCACCTGTGTTGATACAGGTTCCGCATGACTTGAATAGGCCGGCAAAACCTCTCGTGCAGTAGAGGACCCATGGATTTGGTCCAGATGCCTGGTCCACTGTCTATTCAGTGATGGCACAAAAACTTGACGTCTTCGAGGCCCTAAGCATTTAACAACCGATGCTGGAATCCATTTCTCCCCAGAATGCCGATAGTTTCGTACATAAACTGAACTTCCTTCAGGATAAGAATCAGTAGCCGTAGGTGACCCACGATAAGCATTTACTTGTTTTTCCTGAGCCATTTGCACCTTAGTCGACATAGTAGGAGGTCAAGTCTGGTCCTTAGCTGACGGCCAATCAACACCTGGGCGGGGGAAACTCCAGTGGTAATATGAGGCGTATTACGATAATCCAACAGGAATCTATTCAGAGTCACGTCCAAATCTGAAACAGAAGAATCTACCAGAGCGGTCTTCAAACTTCGTTTGATGGAGCGTACAGCATTCTCAGCTGCGCCATTGGTCTTTGGTGAAAATGGCGCTCCATGCTTGAGGTCAACGCCATTATGCTGAAGAAAATTCCTAAACGTCTCACTATCGAAAGCCGAATAATTGTCAGAAACAATGGTTTCAGGCAACCCGAAACGAGCAAACACCTGTCTCAAGATTTTCATAGTGGTTTCCGTGGACATTGAATGCGTAGGAAAAGCTTCAATCCATTTTGTGTGACTATCAATGATGACAAAGAAATAACGTCCCTCTAGTGGTCCCAGATAATCTATATGAAGGCGCTGCCAAGGTTTAGCTGGCCATTCCCACGGTACTAGAGCTGCCTTTGGGGGGTTATCCTTAGTGGCGTTGCATGCATGACAAGATCGGACTATCTCTTCAACGTCCTCATCCAAATTTGGCCACCACACGTACGATCTCGCTAGGGATTTTACTTTTACCATACCCATGTGAGAAGCGTGAAGCTCCTTCAGGACCTGTTGTCACAATGCTGTTGGCACAATAACACGATATCCCCATAGAAGGATATCCTTTTCTACAAACAACTCGTCCTTCTTTCGGAAATAGTGCCGAAATTTAGCTTCGACTCCGCCTGGCCATCCGAACTTTAAAAAAGCAATGATCTTCATAAGGATGTCATCCTTCTTGGTTGCTGCCAAAATTGTCTTGTAGTTTAATGGAAGTTCACTGGAAACGTCAAAAATGTAGTTGATACATAGGTCAGGCTCATTTGATATTGGACATTCAGGAAGTGGTGCTCGAGAAAACCAATCGGCTATATTTTTTTCAGACTTCACCCATTCTACATCATACATGTAGTTAGACAAAATAAGTGCCCACCGCTGCAACCGATTTGCTGCACAGGTTGGGATACCATTCTTTGGTCCAAAATGTGGTATAGGTAATATCGATTTCATGTATCGATTAGGAAACAGCGGGGTTACCTTCCCTGCTCAGGTTTTGTTTTAAGGTTTGTTTTGAGGCTATATATCTATAAATCTGTAAACCAATAAATCATTGAATTTACGTACATGGTGTTCAGTTTATTGTATGTTAGAAGCCTTATCAAGACATTACAAATATTGGCGACGAGGATGGGATCTCTTAGCAACAACTGATGACTGAAAATCGCAGGGTGAGTGTTTTCCTTATAATTGTAAAGCATCGTCAAAGATGAGTGAAGGAGTGATCGTCGGGCAGTTGCGGGAGTTTTCACTGGCAAACGAGTGGCAAGTGTATAAGCCTCGTATGGAAAGTTTTTTTAGAGCGAATAAACATTTTTTCAAGACTGAGGACCTAAAACGCGACACATTTCTAAACGCTTTGAGCGAGGACGCTTTCAAATTATTGACCAATTTAGCCATTCCGGAAAATCCGGAGTCTGTTGCCTATAAAGAACTGGTTGTTTTGTTGGATAATCATTTCTCGAAGACGGAATCGGTGTTTGCATCACGTTTCAAGTTTTACAATGCTATTAGAGAACACAATGAAACTGTTAATGAATGGATTGCCCGACTCCGTAATCTGGCGGGTAATTGTAAGTTCGGCAATTATCTTGACAAAATGTTGGTCGACAGATTCGTGATTGGGATGCAAAAGGGTCCCGCTCGTGACCGTTTATTTGAAGAGGACGCTGAAAAGCTTACGATTGTTGATGCAATTCGAATTGCCACCAATAAAGAAATCACGGAACAGCAGTACAGACTTTTGGAGGTAAAACAAGAATCTGTAGGGTTTTGTAAAGGTGAATGTTCACAAACTACCGACTCAATAACTAAGAGTTCCAAGAAAAATAAACAAATGGTATATCCCAGTTCGGCTGGAGCAGAGAAAAATAGATGTTCTGTTTGCGGTTATACTAACCACGAATATTCAAGATGTAAATTCAAAAATTATTCTTGCAAACAATGTTTACGGATTGGACATTTAGCGAAAATGTGTCCGAGAAATAGCAAGTCCGATTGGTCAGAAAGACCCCAGACCCAACCTTTTGATACTAGAAAACAATCAAGTAAAGAAAAAACGCATTTTGTGTCAGAAGATCTCAGTGATCAGTTAGAGTCCTTATATCATATTGAAGCTAGTGGAGATGGGGAATTTGGGTATCACGTTACGCTTAAACTAAATCGGGATACTGAAATATCTTTTCAAATAGACACAGGATGTCTTAGTACTATTGTACCCCTTTCCATGTACAAAGAAAGCTGTGCACATTTACCATTGTTGGCTACTGGAAAGACTTTCGTGTCATATTTCAATGAAAAATCTCGGCCACTGGGTGCTGTAAATGTATCTATCGAGTATAAAAATCAAGAATATCATGATATGACGTTTTTCGTGGTCAATTCTACTGGGCCTCCACTACTCGGTAGATCGTGGTTTGAGCATCTTGGGTTCAAAATAGTGGGTCCTAGTCACAGGACAGCTCAACCAGTGTTTTTCAATACGGATATGTCAACGGTATTGTTACAGGAAGCGGTGCAGAATTTCCCCGAAGTTTTCACTGATCGATTGGGCAAGTTCAATAAAGGAAAAGTTAAATTGGATTTGACACCTAATGCAAAACCCAGATTCATGAAAACAAAACCTGAGCCGGGAAGGTAACCCCGCTGTTTCCTAATCGATACATAAAAACGATATTACCTATACCACACATCGAAATTTAATTATCGAAGAATTTTACAGTCGGTGAAGTTTGCTAACTTAATTGAAATTCGCACCCTGCTCGTCGCAATGTAGCTTTAGTATAGGAGGTTTACTATAAGAAAAGAAGTCTTACGTCCACCCGACGAAGTATTGTGGGAGACTAATTAAAATTCTCAGTTTCCCTCTAGACTCCCACAAGAACAGATGTAACTTCTTGGTCCGGTAACTAATTTGTTATAATAATGCCAGTAGCTCAATCTAAATTCCTTGTTTTCGTTTTAACTTTGATTTGCTGGGCCTATGACTTTGAAAACCCAAATATCATATAATGGTGAAACGTCTGTCCACACTTTACATTATTTTGGAGACTAAATGGCCACTATAATTTTTCCTCACCCAAAGTCTTGACATATAATTAACAATCATGAAACCATTCTGACTTGAGTCATGACATTTGAAAATTTAACGTAATGTTTACATATTTATGCAAATTTTTGATTTGTATTTATATTTAAAATGTTATTTATTATGGTAATTATAGTGTAACCAGATATATGCTTGGAGCAGTTTAGTCAATATTTTGATGTTTTGTTTCATTTTAGGGCAGTTTTAGCCTTTCTGAACTTAGTATGTTATTATGTATTATTACGGTTTTCGTTTTAGTAGAGTTTAAAAGATGAAAAAAAAAAGAAAAGGAAAATGGAAAAAATTACGTAATGCTATTTCGGGAGGTGAAGGTTTTACTCCAATTAGGAGGTACGATAGCAAAAGTGGATAACACAGGCTGAATAAAATTGGTCATTAAAATCGGACTTACTTCGTTTGATTAAAAGGACTAGGAAAGAATATGTATATATTTTGTTTAATTGTAAGAACTTAGCAGAAATTGTATGTATTTTGTTAAATTGGAAGAAGTAAATTATTAGTTTGTTTAACAAGAAGTATTGGAGTGGATGATAAAGAAACATCACAACACCGCGTGAGGAGGTGGTGAGTGGGGAAGGTCAGTACAACAGGAGAGAATAGAGAGGAGGCTGCAGGGTGAAGTGGAGGTTCAAGGAGAGTATCAGTTCGCTGAATAGATTCTTTTTTTTTTTAATAAAAAATAAGTTTTGTTCCGTTTGCGAGGGTCTCCTTATGAAGCGTGACGAAATTACGGAACAAAGGATTATCGCTGGAAGATCATTAAACAACTCAAAGTTGATGGCAGAGAGGATTATAAATACCGAACAGATAAGGACCCCACTCCCGACATCACTGCAAGTAAATGTTTCTTTTATTTTTGCAGTGGTTGGGGGTATGGTGAGATTGAGTAACAACAGCCTAGTCCTAGAATATTTTTTTTATTTTATGCAAATTTGAATTTTCAGAAGAGGGTTTTTTATTAATAGACTGAATAATTGTTTTTGTTATGCAGATTAGACAATATATTGCACTGCATTTTTTTCTTCTCTTCAATTCTCTTCTTTTTTTTATTGCATGCCTGCCTTGGTGGTATTTATTTGTATTGGATATGTTTGTATAGTATATTTGCTTTGACGAAGCAAAATTAATGAACATAATTTAGTATGTTTATTAGGACGTGTAAGGAGTAAGGTCCTTGACCTCGCGTTCTTATGAACTGAATTGGTTTTGGTAGAAAGCTTAAAATGTGGTCGATGAAAAGGCGCGCTGAAATAAACCGCTTTTGCTGTAGAATTTAGAATTCACCCTAGTCGACACAATGATTCCTGAGACTTGCTTTAAAATCTTCAAAATTAAATCTAGTCTGCTGAAGAACTATCAGATCAGGGGGAAAATACCTAACTGCATACATTCAAAGAAGGTGTTGAATATGTGAAATATATCTACATGAAGTCAGACAACAAGACATTTGCTCGATATAAACTTAAGACCAAACGTCAGGAACCAGGTGAGACAACCGAAAGATATCTTGAAGCTTTAAAACGACTAGCTAAGGAGTATAAGTTTAAAGCAGTCACACCACGTAACCGGGACGAATGCATTAGAGATACCTACATAGACGGTCTCCAATCAGTTCATATTAGCCTGCTCTTAAATCTTAAAAATCTTACTCGCACTAATAGGTACTTTCACTCACGCAAAGTCCCTTGAGCTTGCTCACGAACAGTCGCAGATATATAATCGTACCCCACTGGTAGATGAAACTTTAGGCAATGAGAAGCCAAAAATGGCACTTAGATGATTGCTGTGGCCTTTTTGAGGAGCTAATCCTGTGGTCTGGAGATGCATGATAAACTAGTATGGACTAGATTGCTTGTTATAACAGTATAAAAGGGTATATAGGCAACAAATTGATCTGAAAATCAGCTTTAGTCACGCAAAACAAGTCATTTCATTAACTGTGTAGCATTCCTGTCTAGCTAAGGCTATTACTCTTAACAGTACTGATGCCAACGCTCTTATTGACAATAGCATAGTTTCGTAAATGAAGCCATAATTTTTAAATACTTGCGAAAAGAGAAGACTAGAATAACAAAACTTTATTTACACTCCAACCTGTTACTAAATTGTTATTACATGCTCCGGTATCCTTCCCATGTTATTGTATTGTATACCATAAGATAGCTAATAATATACACTCAATTTTTTTAAATAGTAGGACAAATAAAGTAATGACCTACTCGAGGAAAAGTAAAAAACAATAAACTTATTTACAAAATTAAATAATAGAAAATGTTTACAAGTTCGCCCCTCGAAGACCTCAATTCCGATCATAGACCTTTTTTAGATTCTGACCAATTCACAAACTGCCTCCTCATTAATTTACTAGGTTGGAAGAATTCACTCTGCATCTTTCATATACTTTCACCTCACCTTATTCATCAAAACCATACCCATGCCGCAACTGTTGAAGATTTTCTCACTTCACCTATCCCTCTCTCACTTCCACCAAAAACCAATAACCCCACTGAGGTCAACTAACTTCTGAAAAACATACCTTACCGAAAATTTGCAGGATTTCGTTACTTCTCAAATTCTCCAACAACTTCCTCCTAAAGCCATAATCTTCCTAACCTACATTTATACTTCCATTATCCGAACGACGCACTTTCCTCTAGGTAGACCCGGTAAACCACCCAATGATGCCTTCCTTATCTTAGCGTCCAAATAGCCTCCCTATCCTCTCAAAACACTTAGCCTATTAAAAACGTCTTACTTCCAATTGTTGAATCCAGAAACCTTTCTCCTACTTACCAGTTTGGTTTCCGTCTTCGACATTCCACTGCTAAACAAGGCCATCGCTTTGTTGATCACATATCTTCAGCCCTTGAAACCAAACAGTATTAAACTATTCATAGCCATTGACAGGGTTTGGCACGCAGGTTTGCTTTACAAGCTCAAAATTCTTCAGTCCTACATTTTAAACCGCATCTTCCAAGTCAGTTGTGGTTCATAAACTACTATCACATAAAACCAGGAGCTCCACAAGGCAGTGCCCTAGGTCCCATCCTCTATACCATAAACCACCGATATTCCCTCTACTCCCAATACCATTTGGCAAAATTTGCATATGATAGTGCAATCCTGTCATCCCACCCATGCTCCGATATACATTACATTCAAATCACCTGGAGTATTGGTACAACCAACGCTGAATCAAAGTTATTGAAGTAAAATTTTCCCTCGTTACATTTAACTTCTGCCGCAAGCTCTATCCACTAGATTTTTTTAAATTCCATTCCTCTTATTTTATCGGAGACAGTACGGTATTTAGGCTTCCGTCTTGACAAAAGGCTGACATGGAACCCACGAGGCTCAAAAGACAAGAACTAAACAGACGCTTTGGACAACTGTTCAGACTACTTCGAAGCACATCCCATCTCTCAATAGAACATTTTTATTATTATGAAACTTCTTTGTTGTGATAAAATTACAATCTACCTTATTAGGAAATAAGTAATTGTGATAAATGTTCTCATTCATACCATATTTACAATTTTCATTCTCTCGCTCTTTCATACAGTAATTACAAATTGCCCAAAGATCTCCCAAATCCACATGGTTGTCACCTCCCTCGCATGCGAAAGAGGAAGCGGAGTCTTGGGAAATCCCCCACGCTCCTCCGTCAGCCGCGTCACAGGATACGAGCCAGTGGAGGCTGACGAAGAGCGTGAGAGCCACATACGCTTAGGACATGATTGGAGAAACTGGCCATTGATAGGACTCCCACTGTTACGCATTTATAGCAGGTCACGAAGCCACTGCCGTTCAAGAATGTAAGGTATATTAAGATCGTGTTGCTGACGTAATAAGGGACATTTATTATTGTTCTCAGGACTTGCGATTGAAAGGATTGGATACGCTTGATGTTCAAAATGTTTGCTATCCCCCATAGCTCTATTCCGTATGTCCAGATTGGCTTAGGTACGACTTTGTAGATTAGTAATTTATTTTCTATTCTGTAATTATTTCGATAATCTTGTCGATTGTCGTATCTTAGTGAGATACGATCAACAACAGGTTGTTCGTATGGTCTTTAAAAATGAGGGTCAAATCTAATGCGTTACCTTGTCGTGGCGATTAGCCCTAATCTAATAATTACAGAGAATCTTTTATAAAGGCTTTCTTTAACTTATATATTTGCATGGATATGCAAGTAGGTATGAAATCTTTCGAGCTGTAAGATACAACAGTGGCACTAGCATAACAATACCAATTTTACCACACATTACAATGATGAAGCTTGGGAAAGCACCTATCTTCTCATAAATTACTGGCAGAGGTGGCCTTTCACCACCAAACATCATCTAGGTACTTAAGTGGTTCTTCAGCAGTTCATTATCAAACGAAACGCATAGAGTTCGGTTAATATATTCAGTCTAACATTTAGATAGCATTGTCCTAAAAGTTCAAGAGAGGCCAGAGTTATATCCTTTTACTTTAGAAGCTATAGAGGTCGATGCCATTACTACACTTTCTTCATCCGGGAAGATCTCCAATTTAAGGTGACGAATCATTTATATGTCTATTAAACTATGAGAACTGTCGGTATCAATTAGAGAGTGAACTTGAGAGCCGTTTATTTACAAGGCTGTGATGATTGCTTTACGCGGAGATTGTATGAACCCTCTATTTACACAGGACAAACACAAAAAAACAGTGGATGATGATGAATCATTTCCACAGAAATAGCAATTTTTTTTCTATTTCTGGGTCTTGCTTGTTGCAGCTGACAAAGCATAGGTAGAATCACTAGTCTCCTCGGTATTGAGTTCAGAGTCTTTTACTGGTTTAACTACCACTAGTCGCATTTTTAGACTTTATAGGTTGCCATATTGCAGAGACTTTTTTTTAGCCAACTCTAAAGTCTTTGCCTGTCTGTGTTTCAGCCTCTCCTAGATCTGAAGTTTTGTTTTCCAATGGGTGCTGCCGAATCTGTGGAGATAGCAGTTTATAAACGAATCACGAATGTATTCATCTCTGTTTTCTATAACCGTACCGTCTTGAAATCGCAATCCTTGCTTAAGAGGTTTAAGACTGAATAAACTGCGCAATAGTTTCCCCGGGTTGTTTTCGAGCCACTGTTATGTGGCGAGCAAATGTTTCACTTTTCTCTTTCGATATTTTTGAATCAAGTGCATGTAACCAAAGATCGTAAGTTCCACTATCACTTATAAATTCATAAACATTATGGAAAATGAAGTTTGGCATTACCTTGAGTTTCCCTGCATCAGAAAATGGTTCCGAAGCGAGTTCTAACAAGTTGTTGAATGTAGTTTCCAATGAGCCCATTCCTTAGATGCGGAAAATGACTCAGGATCCGCTTCAAACTTGCCTGGCTTGAGATAACGCTCCATCACTGAGACTAACTTAATACAATTGTAATAGCTAAATAGAACCTCGAGAATTAAGGCTTTTATTAACTTAGAAGGTTATGTGGGTATACAAATAGTTTTGAGAACTCCCAAGCTGTTACCTGTGTGAGTGGCACCAGCATAAAAATACTAATTTTACCACACCTAACAATGATGGAGCCGGGGAAAGCACCTGTCTTCTCATAAATTACTATTCTCCAATTTAGTCAACATGGAGAGACTATGCCTAGAAGTGGAACCTAAAGTTACTGAAGTATTGGATCAACCAGATCTTTTTTGGTCAAGCAAATGATGCTCAAAATGAGCTTGATAGAGAAGAACTACAAAAATTGGATGACTTTATTTATTAGAATAAACACCATTACGTTCAAGGTTAAATAAGAAGTCCTTTCAGAATTCTATTAAGAAAATACTCTCAGTGGAAAATCGAAACTCAACGGAAACCCTGTTCAATCTGTGGGGTCCTTGGTTTCCCAACCTGTTACCATCCAGTAGATGATTGTTGTAACAAGATTTCAGTCGCTGCAAAACAAAACTCTAATATGACTGAACATTTTGGAGGTATTGAATATCGATCTTGATAGCTAGATTTTAAACCGATGAGCCAGACGAAATTAGACCCGTTGATAAAATTAAATGCAGTTATTAATATGACTGTGGCTCTAATGTACCATTGATTAATCAATGAATTATTTATTTGCTTTACTTGAAATTAATGGAACATAGGGGTGTACAAAAACCAATCAGTGGACATAATTTCACTTCAGCCCAGAGACGCAATATAATTTTGGCAGTATTATTTCATTGGATATCAATTCATGGTCTGTAGTAATTACAAACCGTTAGAGAATTTAAAAACAAAAGCCAGAATTGATGAAATTCTTGGAGACATCATTGCTTATTTATCCCAACTCAACTTCAATACTATACATAAAAAAGACAAAGGCATTATTCTCGCTGATTTATTGTCAGGAAGTCCAGTCCTTGAATATTTTTCATTGCAGTTTTATGATTTTAATAGATTTACCAGCTATACTAAAATACCAAACTGAAAAATTATCTGATTTGAAAGTAGCTGTAAGATCTGCATTAAGAACAAGGTTCGTCATAGTCGTCCTACTCTCACAAATTTCAATCCTATTAACTGATCAATATACAGATCTAAAACACTGTTTGGAGAAACATGGAATACAGCAAGTTTTTCATGCAATAATCCCCCTGAGTCTAATGGGTATAAATCAAACATTATTTTATGTTTATTAATTCTGTGTTTAAGATGGTTAGAAGAAAAAGACAATGTCCAAAATAATCTGATATTTTATAATAAAGAGCGGTCTGATGTTTCGCCACCATATCTGGCATTTTCAAGGTCTAAGTCAAGCAAATTAAAGTTGAAACGAAATAAGTTACTTATATTGAGCTACTGGCATTACTATGACAAATTAGTGACCGCCATTTGAGTGGAGTAAAAGAATTTTGAGTCCCATCTGTTTTTGTGGGAGACATAAGAGAAACCCTTCTAAACAGAAATTTGTTATAATAATGCCAGCAACTCAATATAAATTATATATTTCGTTTTGACTTAACCAGTGAGGAACCGTCCTCTGGAAGGGGCAACTAAAAAAAAAAAGCGAGCTATGTTGGCGAAACGTCAGTCCACACCATATTATAAAATAAGAAATTAGTTTGGAGACTAAGTGACCATTATCTTTTTCCTTCTAGTAGTAGAAAGAAAAAAATTTCAGATTTCTTCCATTTCAGTAAGGTCCATCCTTTTCCACTCCGTGAAGCATCTTCATGGGAGGATATGCAAAGGTTGGCTACACACTTAACCTACTGAACACATGGTGTTTTCATTTCTGAAATTAACTTACTTTGATATAATTTAGCTGTTTTGTTTCCATTAGTATTTTTACTATTGTATCATACTAATATCTCTAATCGAACACTATCTTACTTACATTATGGTTCAGGGCTTTAATCACATTTCTTTTTTTTTATTGGATTGCCACCCACTTCTTCTGCTAATTATGTTTAGCCAACAAATGTTTGCTTCTTCATTGAAATATCAATATAGGATTTGTAAATTCATAGCATTAAATTAAACATAAATACATTCATGATTTTGATGAGTAATTTGTTGTCTAACACCTAAAATAGTTCATTGTGTTGGCATTGTTTTCTTCAAGTACCTCAAATCTTATATTTTTGCAACCATTAGTCTATTGATGTGGTTATCATCCTCCATTATTTAAGAGTGTCCCCATTAAAAAATCCTAGCAGCAGTATTGGAATATTGCATTATATGCAACTTTTATAAATATAAATGTAGTTAGCGAGTGCTGCCAAACTAAACTTAATGATGGTAAAAATACCAACAGTATTTATTAATTGACAGACTATTAGAAGCAGAAAATTGAGCAAAATATACATACTCAACCATTGTAAAATCAATGAAAAGTAACTAAATTGTTATAGTACAAACCAGCACATAAGGGGATAAAGTAGTGATGAGATAATGTAAAGTAAAGAACACTGTATTTTATTACAGAAGTAATTGTGACAGTAAAGTTCAGAAATTATTAATTTTATAACTTATTATTATTAATTACCAATATTTTATTTGATGTCTATTTTCATTTATTTCAAAACTGTTGAGCAATAAACAATACTTGAAAAAACAGTTAGTTCGATGGGAAGGGGGGGGGGCAAGTATAACATGGTACTAAATAAAAAAAATCAACACAACATATTAAAGAGTGGATGATGGTATTTCCTACACCCGCTTCTAAGTGAAATTCATAACATAAGAAACAATCTTTGAAAATCCATTAATACAGAAGATGATATTCAAATAGTATAGATATTTGGTGTTTCTAGTTTCAGACCAACTCCCAAACTC
>OV884009.1:102054268-102137760 GCA_930367205.1 Acanthosoma haemorrhoidale | reverse complement strand
TCTCTAATAAAAAACCTATTGGAAAATGAGCATATTGAACCCTGCTATGTGACTATCAAAAGTTAAATAATCTTTGTAGAGGAGAGTATTTTAAAAGAAAAGCTTTATTATGAAGTACAAGCAAAACACTGGTATATACAAATATTAAGAGTTATGTTACTACATACTAATGGGTCGGGTGTTTCGGGACTAGTGTCTGGGAAACAAGTGTGAAGTGGAACTAAAGCTGAGACATATGTGTATATGAGAAGGGAGGGATGCGGTCGTTACTAAAAAAATAACAAGAACCACCAGTGACTTCCATGAAGTCCCGAGGCAGGCATACACTAGAAGGGGCTTTTAGCATTATATATATAATATTAGGATTACGATATTCATAGCATTATATAACTAAAGACAAAGACAAAACTATGACCATGGAAAAAACTGTAAGTTCATCAGTGATTACACACAATAACCTATTGAATAGTACATTACAAAGGAGACTAGATGAAATAATCTTTGGAATAGGAAGATAATTGTAAGAGAGAAAATATTACAGCAGTATAAAGAAAAGAACAAAATAATTAATAACAATACAATTAAATTAAAAAAGAAAAGATACAATGAACGGCAAAATTAAACAAGGATAAAGAAGAAACCAATCAATATAGGTACTTCTGTGAAAACTCAATGCAAAATGCAGAGGAAAACGAACTTCACAAACCAGTACATGTAACTTACAAAACGAAAACAGATAGGGAAGTAACTACATAAGCAGACAATTTACAAAGAAAAAGGAAAAAAATATGGCAACACTAAATAAAGATTCACTTCTGTTTCAGATGCAGAAAAAGACTTTACTAATCACTATGTTGATGTATACCAATACTCTGCAGATTACGGACCTGACAACACCGGGGATATTACATTTGTCTCTACCTAAAGCTTTTTTAGTTAATAAATACTACACTACTTTAATATATCTTTATTAAAACAAGAGGTAAGAAACTTATATGAAATAATACGTAACTGCCTTAACGCTAGTTATGAGTATTAAAGCATCCTTTTAAAACACGGAAAATAAGCTAGACTTATTACTAACAAAACTAAAACGACGAAACGAACTAAAATACTAAAATACCATTAACTGGATAACAGGCAACATAGAAACTGAAGATAAGGCACTCTATGACAGCATCATTAAGGAGATACAAAAAAACAACAACATAGAAAATACTGTGACATAAAAAAGGTAATAGAACAATTTAAAAAATATATACAGGTAATAAATACTAATTTTGTTAATAGCAAGTATTTTTAAAAAAAAAAGAAAATTTGGCAGTTGCATATCAAAATTTGTAAATACACATAATTAGAAAATAAAATCAATGACTTACAACTAACACTAGAATTTTTCAAATTAGGAATCATACACTCTTCACTGCTATGCTGCAGAACGTACACAAAAATGTAACATTAATCTCAAAAAATCATGAGTTGCTATGGCCTACAAGCAAAATAAGTTGCACTATACATAAAGATATTTTGCATTATATTTTATTTTTATATTTTAGCTACTATACCATAAAAAAAGGAGTTCGACAGGGCAGGGTGCTGGGTCCCATCCTCTATAAAACACACACTGTATATGTATCAACACCTTGAATATTAGTGCAACTAATATCGGATTAAAGCTAATGAAGGAAAATGTGCCCGCATTACTTTTACCCTCTGCTTCATGTCCTATCCACTGTTTTTTTTTAAATTCAATCTCTCTTCCTGTATCTGAGGCAGTACGGTATTCAGGCTTTCATCTCGACAAAAGGCTGACATAAAAACTCACACTAGGCTAAAAAGCCAATCTGGACTCGACTGACTCGTATCTGGTGACGCGTGTGATGGAGGAGCGTGTAGGACTTCCCAAACACTGTTTGGAATGATTGGGATAACTATTTAATGGACAGTGAAGAGTAGTACAAGACAGCAAGAAGGCGGGCTCCCTCGAAGGGCCTGTACACCATGAGTATCCCAACTGGAGTCCACTGGACCTTCCAACAGACCATCGTAGTTTGAGGGTGAGGCTAGTGTCGCGTATTCTTGCGTATCTGGCTCTGCTTATTGGTCCAGGCTGCCACGCCCACTTGTATATATCTCATAAAGTAAGGAGCTGGTCACTCAAGTTTGTAGACTAGTACTGCTACTATGCCCGTTTAGGTTACATATGTATATCTCTGATGTAGTTATTGTATGTGCTATTAATAAATTGTCTTTAAAAAATAATCTAACTGTTGAGTAGAGAATTTAACTCATTTATAAACGACTAGGTGCTCGCTGGTAAATAGAGGCTTTGTCCTTGGTTTTTAAAAATATTTATTGATATTTTTTTTCCTCTTATTAATTTATTTTTGTAACAGTTAAGATGTGATAACCTCTACCCCTTTTCACTGGGCTACCAGGGCCAGTAGTGGAATTCACAACAAAAAATCCCCGTAACATACTGTGAAGACTCCTATGTTCATGTCGTTACGCGATAATGAAATTCTTGAGAAGCTACTGAACAAGTCACACGGAAGTGGTCGAGTCCGAAGACCAAAGCTGCACAAGAAATTTGGGAGGCACTACTAATCGAGGTGAGTCAGGGCTTGACAGGGTTGTAACACTAGTAGTAAGTAAGCATAAAAGTACTGCGTGAATTGTGTATATATTGTGAATATGTGTAGTTTAATATAACTTGAAAAATTCAGAACGATTCCTTAATTTTTACTGTCGATGACAAACCTTCAGGCAGAAGACTATTACACCGTACCTGTTTGAAAGTGGAGCTTCTTCGCTATTATTGTCTATAATGTTTGCCACTTCATCATCACATATGAGTAAATTTTATTTTCTCTCTGAGGAAGGGTGAACTTTATATAGACTCATTCGCCTCATTTCGATATAATTATAATCAATTTGCAGTCAATTATAATCAACTCCCCTCTATCTGTAAAAACTAGGAAAAACAGTTTCTTTAAACCGTGGATAGAATAGATAGATAGTAAAACATCTTTATTCGGGGGCCATGTTCCCTATTAATGATAAGAATCTACAAATAAACAAATACAACTCGGGCCAACAAAAAAGATACAACACATCAGATGAGGGGGTGGGGTGAAACTTACAAAAACTAAAAGGCCTTCAAATTGAAAAAAAATATCATTTAAGAAATACAAATTAAGACAAAAAGTATAATACACAATTAAATCAAAATAATAAGGTAAATTATAGTAATAAAACTAAATGTTAAAATATTAGTGGTTACTCTTTTAAAAGATTGCAGCTATATGTTTATCAGCTGATCAGTTAAACGGTAGTAATCATATATAGTAAAAAACAATAAACCAATAAGATGACTGTAAAACTAGTAAAACAGAATACAGTGGAATCCCGATATTTCGTATCCCGATTATTCGTATTTCCGGTTAGTTAATTCGTACAAATTTGCCGGTCTCTACAGAAAATCCCGGTATGTGATATAAAAACAATGCATTTCAGTCCCCTCGGTAATTCGTATTATTTTTATACTCGAGGTCACTTATAACGTCTTATAATATGTATTTTCAGCTGAAAAACCTCGTTAATTCGTACTATCAAGAAAGGGAAAGAGGACAGTGAGAGACCAAAGAGCAGGATGAGTGCGAGATAAATGTTTTCTATGAAATCCTATATGTAATTCGTACTCTTTTTACTGAAAGGAAATAAGGAGAGGAGAGAGGGAAAGGTTTAGGAATTGTACTAAGCTTTTCTTTTTTTTCTACAGTTCAGTCTAGTTTTCATTATCGTTGTGGCACGTTACCATGCCTCCGAAAAAAGTTAGCCTCTCTATTAAAGAGAAACAACAAATCATAAACGCCGTGGCCAGTGGCTTTAAGCGAATTGACGTATCCAAGCGTTTTAACGTCCCTTGTTCCACGATCACATCAATTCTGAAGAACAAGGACAAAATCACTTCCCAGACATAAAGTAATACACTTCAAGACTGGTGATTACCCACAACCTGAAAAGAACTTAAAAAAGTGGTTCGCGCAAGCAAGGAATTCAAATGTAGCAGTTGGAGGAAATATACGAAAGAATTGACAATACCTTCTGGGTACAACTAAGGATTGCAAGGATTGCGTCAAAAAAAAATTACGGATTTGCGTTGTGAGAGTATTCACAACGACCTTGGCTTGCTGATCTCTCGTCTTGTACCATCTATTCTTCCAATTATTGCGCAAGGCAATAATTTTAAGAATGTGGTCTGGAGGTGGTCGCAGAGACGTTGGGATGGGAGTGAACTTCGGGATCGCAGTGTTTGCTGTGTCTATGATCACATCAGTTATGAAAGTTGGTTGACGATCTACTTCTTCTTTCGTGCGGAGACGAATACGATGCCAAGTATGCAAGTTATGGTAAATTTGCGACCGATACAGATCCTAGTTGGCTCGATGGTAGTCGTATCTCGTGGGGCGAGGGGTCATTACTTTACCATCCACTGCATACAGTACTGGCCTGTGGTCAGATGTAATAAAGTCAAGGGCAGTGCAACTAGTGATACGGTGGGGTTGTTTTGTTAGTAGTAAGTCAATCGTCGAGGTAGCCTGTGGGTTACCTCTATGTCAAAAAGTAAAGTCTGGGGGTGAATGACCGTAAACGGCGTTCTCAACAGGAGTCTCTCAGCCTTGTTTGTTACGGTGTTATACCACATGGTATGTTTTGGGTTAAGATCTCCCACCACCTAGTGGTTTGACCTCTGCGCACATGCGTGTAGCAATGCTGAGTACTGCTGTAGAGACGCGTACGGTCTTCTGTATAGGGCGGTAAGGTAAATGGGTCTCCCCAAAACTGTCAAGTGGTGAAGCTTGGGATCAGTTGTAGTCAGTGGTGAAGCTTGGGATCAGTTGTAGTCAGTGGTGAAGCCACTTTCTTCCAATTGATACCAAGGCGTATAGTAATGAAAACGCCTCTGTAACCGTTAACCCTTTCAATGGCAGTTGAATAACCTTTAATGTGGATCGATTGTGTAGATACCCTAGTGTCTGTAAAAACTACAATATCTGGTCGGTAGAGCGCTAACAGCACTTCTATCTCATCTATTTCGGCCAGGAGACCATCAACGTTAAAATTTAATATTTGGTGATCTACCATTGTTGATGATTACCAGATATTATAGCCATGAACATTTGGCTACAGAAATCTACTAGGGCAGTTACCCATTTCGGTCCGTATTCAAGGTCTTGACGCTGGTTGTTTATCAGAAACTTTAGCCTAGTATCTAGGTACTTACTTTTAAAATTTTAAAAGTGTGTTCCGATGTTTTGTGAGCCGTTCTTGACGAGGTGGGGAGGCTCTCGACGTGGAGGGGGCAGCTCTTGACGTGGAGGGGTGAGCCGGAAAACAGCGCAGTGGCATGAGAAACTTCGTAGCACTCACGGAGATCACAGAAAGTTTTGGAAGTTGTTGAAGACTACAAAAGGCAAGACAGCCACTGTCCGTCTTCACGAAGGCGATAATGTTCTGACTGCTGAGCAACAGGCAACAAAACTGGCCGACCATTACGCTAGGGATATTAAGGCTAGGACGGGATACTACCACATGCCTCCTCCGGTAGTTGCTGAACAGAACCACATGTTTGTATCACCGAAGCAGCTCAAGGCGATTCTTCGCCGGTGTCAGGGAAACCGAGCACCAGGGCACGACGGGATACAAACAGTGCTGCTCAAACAAATGCCGAGGAGAGGGATAGTACAGCTAGCAAACTTATACAACTCTTGTATGAGATTGCGGTACTTTCCTGACACATGGAAACAAGCCATCTTGTTTCCATTACTAAAGCCAGCCAAGAGTGGAGATCACCCAGCCCACTACCGCCCGATCAGTATGCTACCACAGATGGGGAAAATCTTTGAGAAAATTCTTTTGAATTATCTCAAAGATTACTGCTCGGAAAATGACATCATTCCGCCAGAGCAGACTGGATTCCAATCCAGTATGAGTGCAGAGCACCCCCTTCTGAAGGTGCAGTCAGAAGTTAGCCATAACATGAATAGAAACATAGCCACGGCTATGATTTCCATTGATTGCACCCAAGCATTCGACTCGGTGTCTCACGGGACACTGTGTCAAATGCTCTGCGACCGGGAATGCCCGGAACAACTGTATTCAATTCTGGCTAGCTTCCTGAAAAACAGATCGCGGCGGGTGTGGGTGGGTGATAGCTTCTCCGAAGCTGTGCCACTGACCTGTGGAGTACCCCAAAGCGCCGTCTTATCCCCTGTACTATTCAACGTATACACGTCTGAGATTGTCGGAGCCTGGTACAAAAATACCACAGTTACTGCTTTCGCAGATGACATAGTGGTGTACAGTAGCAGCATGAGTGCCAAGGTAGCTCTAAGACAGGCTGAAGCAGCCTGTAACCAGATCAGTGAGAGATTGGGGAGACTCAATATCTCTGTAAACGCGGGTAAGACTGACTGTGTAATTTTCTCTTTTCAAAAGGGAAAAAGCCCGCTCCCTACTAGTTACATAGTAGGAACGGGGGAAAATTCACCAGCCAACAATCTAGTATATCTGGGAATTAAAATGGACAGACACCTCCATTTTAGTAACCATTTTGCGAAGAAGTTGAAACATACACGCATGAAGTCTTACCGGCTTACGCACTTATTGACTTCCCCCAATCTATCACTACGTCTCAAGCTACTGATTTACAAGAGCATACTCAGGCCTACTCTGCTGTATGGTGCACCGCTATTTCGTTATCTGACGTATACGACAGCTAAGAAACTCCAACAATTCCAAAACGGTATACTGATGAAAGTGGTTAGAGGTACTTCATTCGAGCAGCGAAGAAACAGTGAGCTGCATGAGATATTTGAGCTGCCTACGGTGGATGAATTCATCCAGCGTAGACATATCAAATTTTTCGACTCATTACAATATCTAACAAACCCGGTGTTTAACACTATAACCCCTGCTCCGTTCCCCCATCGATGGCAGGACGCTGTCGCGGCTGGAACACTTAGTCCTAGGTTCTAGGTAGAGATTTAGTTTGTTTTGTTTTGTTTTGTTGCTAGTGTTTAGTGTTTGGTGTCGGTGACAAATCGAAGGTGAGCCTCATCACCTAGTGTGAATACAAGACTGAGTACTTTTCACAACATAAATTTTTTTTATTGTATTATGCACTCCTCCAAATGCATTTAAATGCAGGAAGAGGAGAAATTTGTAAGATCGATTGTTTCTTGTATATATTATCACTTGTATTGTTGTTTGTTTGAGGTTTTGAAATAAAAAAAAAATAAAAAAAATAAAATGTTCCTTGTACGTCACTACATGAACTATGACCGGATTAGAGCTTTCCGGCGATTCAGTGGCCAAAGCTTGGAATTTATTTCCGACTTTGGTGTAGGTCTCTGAACTTTCATCGTGATCTTGGGAAAGGTGAAATCCTCTTCATCTTCTTCATTTTCTAGTGTCTGTGTCGGTGAAGCAGACCTCTTCCTAGAAGTCTCAACTTCCATCTCCATTTTTGTTCCAAAATAAACGTGTCCAAAACGGCAAAATATTTTAATATTAGGGTACCGTCCCCATGCACAAAAACACTGACACAAAAACGAAAAATGTTACCTTGGGCCACACCTCACAAAGCGAGATGGTGGCGGGAACAATGGCAGCAGATACAACATATAACACTCCAACTACTAACACTGAACTCGACTCATCGAGGCTGCAAGTCCGAGTGTGGCTATATATACACTTAGGGGCAACAAATATGGCCAACCTGCAGTATTTGTACTCATTTCCAACCAATCTTTTTTATTAACGTCTCTATATACCTTTAGAATAAATAACAGGTCATATGAAACATATTACGAATATTAAAAGTATAAATTAAATAAAAACCAGTGGTATTTAAAAAAAATTTGTTAATTAATTTTATATTAACAAAGATGGTGTGTTTCCCCCTGTTGTGTTTATTACGGCCTGAATTCGATGGGGGATTGACCTAACAAGGGTTTCAATAAATTCCTGAGGGATATTTTCGCATTCATTCATTAGGGCAACCCTTAACTCCTGAAGCGAAACTGGGAAAGTCGGATGTCTATTTATAACAGGTCTTCAGACTTTATAAGTCTCTAAATAAATGGTTGTAATTAATGAAATGATATTATCTTCCTGAACTATATTTATTATTTTATTTATGTTTATTATATTAGTTATTATACTTCTTATCACACTAATCTGGCTATCTATTGCTTATAATTATAATCGTAATATAATTTAAATGGCACTAAAAAAATTAAAACTGAAATCACTTATGCGTACTGTTTTTGTGCGAATGTAGGTAGATGCCGTATAGATTTTTACATTTTCAATGCTCTACATTCTTGTTTTATCACTTATCCCTTTATCTACACTATGAACTCGGTCATTCTTGTTTTATCATTTATCACTTTATTTACACTAAGACCCCAATAATAGAATATATGTGGGAGATGAAAGTGATGTGTTCTTGCAACGTATAAATTTAGAGTAATAACCCCCACATATACATTATCTTTTCTAGCACGATGTTTGTCAGGAAATAAATAAAAGTATCTATGATGGCTTTAGATACATATTTATTATAATTAAAAAGTTCAACAATTAACAAAATTAATAGAAAACGATTACTATAAACACAATTAAAACTAAATGTAAAAACAATATTCTAGCCTCTAAATGGTGGAAGAAGGTCAAATAAAGTGGGAAGGGTAAATTGATGTCCCAGTCGTGCCGTTTATAAGGCCTCTTAAATGGGCGGGATAACTGTAATGTGCAGCAGGAATTATTTCCTTGTTTATACTTTAATTGTTAGCAATTAACGAGGTTCAGATACTATTAATTTGACTTTCATATTCCCAGGGATACCAAGATGGGTAGAAACAACCTTACCTCTAAATGCTTCTACCCAAGCGATAAATTATTGACCGATTTCAATTTGACTCATGAAGGGTACTTGACCCTGCTTAACCCCCGGTCACTTGCTGGCCCTCATAGTATGCTCGCTATTGTAGGTCCCATTTAACGTAATTGAGCCACCAACCAGCTTCGTCATCACGCCCTCTTTGCCCTAGGTAAAACATTGTCTGATAGTTAGCGATATACGGTGTCCAGATCTGGGTACCAATTCGCCTGCATTTCTGGTCAGTTTTTTTGGTGCCTGTTATACATAATATTTAAAGGTGACGAAGACTCGCTGCAACTTTCTAGTTCTTAAATAAGCTTGAGTGACCACATAAAGTTGATGGGAAAATTTCACTTATCTTTATTTGGGTGTATTTACTGGTCTTGTGGAAGTACATCCATTCATGTCACCACTAAGATAAGCTTTTTCATAATGATAAATGCTTTATAAAGATCATTGTTCAATGATATACGTTTATCGGAATACTCCTGCTGTCTTGTAGTTACTTTCAGAAAAAAACCCGGACTGTTAAGGATCTAATCCCTGCAAACAACGCGACCGTGTTATCCATCCTTGCAGACAAAACAGTACCATTGTAATTTTTACAGATTGCTATCTCTTTTTTCTATGTACGGACCAACTATAACTTGTTTGAAGTTCGTAGTGAAGATCCTTCATCTTTCATCACGTTAATATTGTTACATAAAGTAAAATAGGGCACGCAAGCCTGACTAACACGGGGTTATACATTAGGGGAATGTACCAGTCCTCAGATTCTTCCCATTAATCTCCCAAAGACTCTCGTCCAATATCAATTCTCTCTAACCTAATTCAATTTCAAATTTCCTAATTCATAGAAATAAATTTAAATTCGCTCCAATCAGGGTTCCGGCCAAAATTTTCAATCCAATCAGCTCTTTCAAAAATCACGCATTTCACAGCACTTATCCGAGTCAGGATGACTGTATCCTTCTGTTTGTCGCTAATATTCTCTAGGGTCCCTCTTCTTTAGTACTATCATGACTAAAAGGCCTCCCTGCCTTTAAAAACTCCTCCAATTCAATTCAGCATCCTTTGGAACTCTTTTCCCATCGATATTCGTTGTTCATCAAAACTCAAAATCTTCAAATCCAACCAATCTAACAATTTATAATCCGTCATAATTATTATAATTTTTATTAATCGTATTCATTCTTTGTTTTAATAAATAACAATAACCTTTCACCCCCATTTCCCTCTTTTAATAATTCATATATTTCCTTTGTTTTTTATTTTCTACTCATTCATATTCTTTCAACCTTTTTAAGTATTGGTTCATTCTAATCATCACATATGTACAAAGTGATTTTTGGGCTTGTGTTGGAATACCTGTGAACTAAGCCAAAAATCCTCCATTTGCACATATTCTCTCCCATTCCTGATGAGGTAACTAACTTTTTGGGTTCTCCATATCTTATCACTTATCAAGTAGCTAATATTTTTTAGAACGTAAATCAAGAAGATTTCTAGTGAACATTACAATATCATCCTTTGGTTGTAATTTTAACGTAAAAAAAAGATTTATAATATATTTAGTCGTTGCGGTTCAGATCTTTCTATTTAAGCATAACTGATAAACGAAGGGTCCGAGGAAATTGGCAGTTTTGCGGAAGGTGATTAGGATTCTACTCAGGGGAGAAAGTTTGAAATAAAACCACTCAAGTGATATTTCTCGTCGCACACATCTCATAATTCTTGCTCGGTGGAGGTGGTTGAGAGTCTAAAACCTGTCGTCAGTTATATAATACTAATTGTTAGCTGAAACATGTACTTCAGTTGAGACATATGGTCTCACTTTCCTTTGTTCTTATACATTCCCTCCTAACCCTCAGACTACCTGCCTCCAGAAAAGACACCCCCAACACTTGTGCTTTAAACTTAGCCAAAGAATTTCCTAGTGCTGTAATTCATTAATATTTGTATATATACGAGTGTTTTGATTGTTATTATTAATTTTTAAAATACTCTCCTCATCAAAGATTATTTAACTGTCGATGTCTACAATAAATAACCATCATCAGCCACGTATTACATTCGTGATGAACCCCCATACCATGCCAGTGAACTTTCCTAGGTAGCATTCTACCAGCAATTCAAGTATGTGATTTTATAGTAAAAGTATATCTTAACGGTTGTGATGGAATAAATCTATAATTGTTAACTGGGACTCTAACTGGGATCTCCCCAAAATCCAGTCGGGCCTACACTGACCCATACCATAACAAAATTTGTCCATCTACAGCAAATCTATATTCTTTTTAAATTAATAGATTTACCTTCTTCCAAATAGAAGAGGCGATTCCGCTTTTCCTGCACAAAATGTTTAGGGCTCGTCGTTTTTGTTACACGTCGTTGCTTGGATGTGTTTCGAACCCGTATGGTTATGTCATAATAAGTCGGGACCGGGAAACGGGCCTGACCTTTTTCTTATAAAATTTTTTGTTCACACACCTCCAATTATTGTATTTTAACTAGCATGAAATAGGCATATTTTGAGCAGTTGTGATATATAGATAGCTTAAAAATTTCCGAATGATTGGACAAATTTTATGTCCATTTATTTTATACCATATTCACCAATTAGAAGACACATAGATACTGACAGTCGAAAGAGTTGAAGACACAGGTACTTGGTTCAGCTATTCTTGCAAAATATAAGAATGCTACAGGAGTTGATATTGGCAAGAACAATCTGATTGTGAAGTAGTTGAATAGGACTTGATAAAGGGTCCTAGCCAGAAGACCCCACGGCGAGAATCGAGCCTGATAGCTAGGTAACTAGGAAGTTGGACTTCCTACCCCTCCTCTACACCCTCCCAGAGATCATTAGTGTCGGTATTGCCGTCTTCGCCTGTTTAAGTCCAAACCAGATAAGTCCACACCACAGCTAAAGATGAACTATTTCAAGGTGGTGAGTTAAAGAAGTGGAGTAAATATATTTAATAAACCCTTAATCGCTGGCTTCTTAGAAAATTATGCAACAAACTTTCTTTTCTCAAAGTTATTTCCCCACCCCTATTGAAGTGAGACTTTTTCCAGCAGCAAAAAAGTTCTTACATCAAATGCAAACGGTGCGCTTAAGATATGCCTTTCAAATGCGGTTAAATCCAATTTAAGTTTTTCGGTTATTCCGGCACAACTTTGTTCAACAAAATATTATAAAATTTGTTTTCTCTCTGTATGGCGGTATTTATTTACGTATTATAGTTTCTGGATATCAACTGCAATGCAATAGGGAGGATACGAATTGATTTGTCAACTAGCCGAAACAAATTATTACATGTAAAAAACCTCCTTAAAATCATTTTTTTTTTTTTTTTATTTCGTTTTGAGTTTTTGCCTTTTAGACAAAATTAAAAAAAAAAAGTATAAAAATACGGTAAAGTTACCAGAGAGGTTATTTTTTAAATTTAAGTTTATTAATTAACCCTGAATAAAGTATGCAATGTTTAGCTAACATTCTTAAGTCATACTTTAGAAGTTCTGAATTTCCCTCCATAGCCGATGACACCAATATAATAATTAGAGAGAAGTCTCAACTTTATTACAATCTGCCTTATTGGGCAATAAGTAATTGTGATAAATGATCTCATTCATACCACATTTAAATATAAAAAAATTCAAAGATATTTCAAGGTATAAAGTTTTGAAGACCACCCAGAGCATTAAATCGCTCCCAATCCAATTTTATTGGTTATTATTTTAGCAGTTTAAGTTTTTTAATTAAAGTAATATTTGTGTACTTAATTAGTGCGTTTTAATTTTTAGAATCATTCTTCTTTCTTCTCTATCTAAAATATCCTCAATAGGTTTTCATTTCAATACAAATTATGGAGTAAACGGATAATTTCCTGACTGGATTATGATTCGTTGTAATATAAATGCATTTTCCATCCAGAATTGCCAGAATTACATATTTGATCAACCGTAAATACATATGCATGAATACTTTGTATAAGAAATGAGCCCAATATTCAGTGACAGCCATTCCCATATAAACAGCTATAAATAAATAGTGATCGAGTCGAGCCAAAAGTGAAAAATGGTCGGACGATTGGCGAGACCTTGTTTTGTATGAAAACGTGTAATATTCTAAACCTGCCTTTGCCTCATATTACTGTTTTTTTTCTCCTTATTTGGCGATAATAGAAGTCGGAATTCACTGAAAGGGGGAAAAGGGAAAATCAGTTTCATTAAAATGAAAGGGGATTTTTCAGTAGTGAGGAAGTGGGATAGCTAAAATCAACCCAACAAATAAATATGCATCCTGCGATAAATCATATTGGTATATGATTGAATCACCCTAATCATCTTCTCAACAACGATTAAAAAACACATAAAAATGTTACATTAAAAAAAATTCACTATAAAGTAAATGTTAGTTAGTGAAGCTAAATCTTATTTTGAATTTTGGTAGGAAGTAAAATAGTACAGGATACCAAAATTTAATTTTGAAATTTACTTTACAAAATTTAATAAATATCTATAGCATGAATGTATTTTTAAAATGGAATTTTAATAGTTTTTTTTGAAGTATTATCAGGAAGGAAACGTTGTATAAAATATTTGAGACCAAATAATACCGAGTGTAATATAAATCTGTAAAAATTTTCACATCAGATGTTCTGAGAACGTTATAGCTATTTAAAATTTGTATTTATAGCACAATTGCAAAAAAACTATTTAAAATTGACCGGAACTTTTTATGAATTCAGTTCAAACATTTTAAATAAGCTTAGCTCTATTGCTAGAATTCATATTTGAGAAACAATTAACTCAAAGGTGTTCAATTGATATTTTGTTCACACTGGCAATCAAAGCGGTGTACAAGCAGTTAACACGCCCTTTCAGGAATTAGACATTCACTCATTGTTTGTTTACTTTGAAATCGTTTAATACGATTTTTTAAAATACCGCTCAAACTGTCTCCCTTTAGAATTAAGTTTTTTAACAAATATATTCCATCAATTTTGATCCGGCTATTGCGTACCATACTTGCACAAAAGTGGAATACAATTAAGACCTATAGTAGATTCCACGATGTCACCAACAGAAACAATAAGTAAGAGAATGGTGATAGATAGCAGGCATAGTGTAAAGTTTTAAATGAAATAAATTGTTTAAAATGTTATACGTTTTTCACACCACTCATTGAATGATTAGCTATGAGATTAGTGTATTCTTCTATTTTAAAATTGTTAATTAACTATTGCTTATGTATCAAATTTAAAAATAAAAATAATAATAATTTTAGTAAAATAGATGGACCATTTCGATCTAGGTACAATTCAGAATTATTTGAAATACTGATTGTTACCATTATTACTTGTAATGATGTGACATCGTTTGTCTCCATCTCCCCAGTCAAGATTTTTATTTCAGCAAACTGTAGATGACAGCTTAGAACTGTTGAAAACGTTATTGTGGAGAAAAAATCCCATATTGTAGAAAAACGAAAGCTGTATTATTTAATTATACCCGTCTACAACCGGCACTGATCATGTAAAATAAAACTTTGGTTACATAAAAACAGGTTGAATACTACCAATAAATTTATCAATAAAGTCCGTTATACTTTTTAAATTGTAAAACTACTCTATTTTTATATCTTTAAAAAAACTAATTAAATTTAAGTTGAGGCAGTTCTCTTGTAGAAAAGAGATTATTATTATCGTAGCGTTTGCTAATATCCTTGCGAACGCCAACATAATTTTCATTAAAAGAAACGGTAGTTCAGAAGCAGTGATACTAGTTCTATTCCGTTTAATCCTTAACCTTTCGGTGGGTTAAATGGTTAAATGGAATTGGCCTTGTATCAGTGAAAAGGCTTAATCAAGTGTAATTGCTTTTGCGACACGGAGGGGGCCCCGGCCACGTTCAAAATCACAGCCAGCTACCACTTGTGAACTTTAAACGCTTTTATCGATAATAAGGGGGCCAAATTCTCATGTTCACACTTTTGGTACTCCAGTGACAAGATTTGTTAAAAATATGATAACGAAAAGGGAAAAGGAGAAAAAGAGAAAAAGGGAAAGGAAAAAACAATTATCAGCCCAGAAATGACGTGTTGAGTAGTAATTTCCGAGCTTGGAGAGAGGGGAGAATTTACTTTTATTTCAATAATTGTGATCGTCCTATGAATGCCCTTCTCTTTATATGTTCAACGATAGTGGTCATTAAAATAACATAACAAATCTGAAATCTTAAAGGTATGTTCCGCAATCTCTCAAAATCAGCTAAGCCGTTTACAATGTCTTACAAATGATAATATGAATAATAAACCGCTATAAGAAATCAAATAAATATACAAAACAAAACGATAACCTCCCGCTTGATTTTTCCCACTTAATCACCCAAACATATGATATCTCTTTTACCATATCAAGTACCGATATCCCGAACAGTTTGGAGTCTGGAGGAGACCCCCATCTAATTTGGAGAATATCCAAACACACACAAACTGTACAAACCAAAATAAACTTCTTCAATCCGTGTTCTTGTTGGTTTTTTGGTACATTGAGGGCGAGCTGCATCACTGGTTGTTCCTGTTCCTTGTCACTCTCAGGAGTAGCATCCTGACTGGCTGGAGTCTCTTAATATGGTTCGGTAGGAGTAGGTGACCCATGATAGCCACCCACCAGTTTTTCTTGAATCTTTTGCACCTTAGTAGAAGTTGCAAAAGGTCAATCCTTGCCCGAAGATGACGGACAATCAAAGCCTGATCTGATGATATTCCAGTAGTGATATGAGCTGCATTACAATTGTCCAACAGAAATCTATTCATACCTACATCCAAGTTTGAAACAGATGAGTCCACAAGAGCCGTCTTTAATCTGCGTTTTATAGACCTTCCAGAATCCTCTGCTGCACTATTAGACTTGGATGAACATGGCACTCCATGTTTGAGGTCAACATTATTGTGCCGAAGTAAATCATTCAATGGTTGAGTAGTGACAGCCGAATAATTGTCCAAAACAATGGACTCAAGTGAATTCCTGTCTCAGTAAATTCAATGGTTTCCGGGGACATGGGAGGTGCAGAAACTGCCGCAATCCCCTTTGAGTAATTATATCTGATAGCGAAGAAGTAACCTCCCTCCAGTGGTCCCTGATAATCTGTGTGAAGGCGCTGCCCCGGTTTTGCCTATGGGACTAAAGCTACTTTTGGAGAGTTATACTTAGTTGTGTTACATGCATGTCATGATCGTACAATATCTTTCACGTCTTTGTTAAAATATGCCCATCACACAAAGGACCTCACTAGGCAGGAGCTCTTTCAGGACTTCTTGATGTAACGCCTTTAGCACAACGACGATATATCCCCCATATCATTTTCCACAAACAGCTCATCCTTTTTCCAGAAATAGCGTTGAAATTTAATATTCGCATTGTCTGGCCATCCGAACTTTTTTTTTGTCATAAAATAACAATCTGCCTTATTAGGCAATAAGTAATTGTGATAAATGTTCTCATTCATACCATATTTACAATTTTCATTCAATCGCTCATTCATACAGTATTTACAAACATCCCCGAGAATCCACATGGTTGTCACCTCCTTCACATGCGAAAGAGGAAGTTGAGACCCCCACGCTCCTCCGTCAGCCGCGTAACCGGATACGAGCCATACAAATAAATAAAAAGTGATACAAATCACGAATGATGAAGGTCAATCCCTACAACAGTCATTACGCTGCGCCATTCATCCCTATAGTCCTCCTCGGAGACTAAAAAGGCAGTGGTCTATTTACCTTCGTCATTCGTGACAGTAGGAGTCCTGGCGGGAATGGCCAGTTTCTCCTATCATGTCCTGCTCGTATGTGGCTCTCGCGCTCTTCATCAGCTGGCTCGTATGCGGTGACGTGGCTGACGGAGGAGTGTGGGGGATTTCCCAATAAATCCATTCCTCTTTCATTTGTGGGGGAGGTGTTGCCACCTGGTTGTGCATGTGGATTTGTTAGGTCTCAGGGATGTTTGTAAATACTGTATGAATGAGTGAGTGAATGGAAATTGTAAATGTGGTATGGATTAGAACATTTATCACAATTACTTAATGCCCAATAAGGCACATTGTAATTTTATCATAAAAATGCTTTCGAACAAAAAATATAAAAAAAAGCATGAAACCTGCTATTGTGCCAACTACTTCACCGCGAATAAATAAAAGTTACCCTCTTCTCGAACCAGAAAACACCCACCTCTCTCTCTCTCTCTCTCTCTCTCTCCCTCTCTCTCTCTCTCTCTCTCTCTCTCTCTCTCTCTCGGACGTTGGAGGACTTTCGCCTACTCTCAGATACTGGTTGTGAACTTGTGGTCATTCTAAGACCACGTAAACTACCTATAAATCCTTGCCTTTATCTCTTCTCTGGAACCTAGTGCACAGTCGGGGCTCACCTTCTAAGATCGTATGGAGGCAGATCAATAAACAAATACGAATTAAGCTTAAGTTTTGACGGGACCTTCCCCCGGTGGTTGCCTCCTGCAAATTCCAAACATGAAAGTTGCCCCCTCCTTATATAGTTGTGATTATGACTTCTTGGTTTGAGACAATATTTGGCTGGCAAACGCCAATGGTCTCTCTACTACAGTTTAATATCGTCGGTATATCACAGTCCCTAATCCAAATTCGGATCTACCCTACACTAGACAAATAGGGTAATCCGGGTTATAATGAGCAAGACTTCGATGTATTGAATCAAGCTCTTGATAAAATCAGGACACTAACCATTCCACTTCCATGGCTGCCCCGTTTTCAGTAAACGATAGTGTGGAAACGAAGTTGTCGCCAGATCAGGCAGAAATTTTACTCCTAGTCAAAAATTCATCGCTCACACATTGAATTTAAGGGATTGTCTAAATATGAACTTTCCTCGCTACTGTTAAAATTGTGTGCTAAGAATATGTTTTGCCTCATTCTGTCAAAAAAACTAAAAATAACGGGTCAACGCATGCTGTGAATTATACTTGTTCTGTTAATTCTAGTGTGAAACATTTTCTGCCCTCTGTAAGGGTGCCCTCTGCTTACTTTCGAACAGGTGATACAGGAGCAGTTCTCTTTTGCCTATCTGTACGGCAGCAATTGCAAAAATGATTTAATCGATCTTATATTTTAAACAATTGTAGTCAGTAAAAATTAAAAAAACTCAGGATCTACTGTAGCACTACGTAGTGATGAATAAACAGATAACCGATCGCCTGAGAGCAGAAGTGCGCTCAGCCGTAAACTCTACTGTTGAGAATCTAGTCCTGCCATTTGGATAACGATCAGTCAAACAAGCCGACCCTACCCCTGCCCTATTTGGTTCGGTTTGGCTATTTGAATAAGCTAATATATTCAGCCAGGGAGACTCAATTTGTCAACCCCCCTCCTCTGGGACAGCAGTAACCAAACTCTAATGCCCTCGACGGGGCATAACATTCTATTAAAATAAATTCAATTGAAGAAAAACTACTGGAAAATTTAAAATGCCATATTAACAGTCAGTCAACCCGATCATAACCGCCTCAACACATTCATCTTCATCTACTTCATAGTCGTATTATGTATTGTTTCGTTTGTTTCCACTTGGCCTTCCTTCTTTCGTTTTCCATCTATTTGCCGATTTTCTATCTTCTTTCATTGTCCATTTGCTACCTGCTAGTCTTCCTTCTTTCGTTTTCCATCTATTCCCTGATTTTCTCCCTTCTTTCATTGTACATTTGCTACCTGGTAGTCTTCTTTCTTTTGTTTTTTATCTACTTCTCCATGCTGTAATTCTTTTTTTGCTCACATTCTCTGACGTTATTTTACTTTTTTAAATATTAAAATTAGGCCTGTTAAATATAGTAGTATACAAGTTTTCTTCCCTAATAATAAATGCCCTTTATGTACAGTTTATCCTCCCATTCCAAGACTGTCTTTCGAAGATTTATTTGCAAGCCTTGGCCATCTCATTTTAAATATAACCGTTCCATGGAAGGTTCTTATCTTACCAATTATTAAAATCTCATCCATGAATGCGGTATATAGAAGTGGGCTAAGCACATTCATCACCTTGTTTTATTCATTTGTATAAGGTCCAACAGGAACATTTTCGGTATATGACGGACTCTCTTACTTCGCAAAGCTGCTCATATTTCTATCCCAGCAGCTGATTCAAATGCCACCTTCACTTAAAAAAATGCAAGACATACAGTCTTTCCCCACTATTCCAAATCTTTTATATTGTGTGGAAGGTTTTTTACTGAGAGAGAATGTGTGGTCTTTAGTCTTTATCTGTGACCTAAAAGCAACTTGTTCAGAAGGGTGTCAGGAGGAGTACTACTTCATTGGCTTTCTCTATTTACATGTAATGTCTTGATTCTCAAAATGACTGGATATTCTCCTGAATGGAGTTTTAAGGGATTTTTTATTTTCATTTTGTAAGCTTCCAACATAAATTCAATTGAGCTTTTTGGTTTCCGCTTAATTTTTTGCGTCCTTGCACCAGTCTGCGATAGATACACAATTAAGATCCGCTGATAACCTTTATGCCGGAAGAGTAGCATATTTATACACAGTAATCGATTGGAGACGTAATTGATGAGTTAGTGCGTAATAAGCTACTGTTTGAGAAACACTGACTTGAAGAATGAGAACATTTATATATATATTGAAACCTACCTCATATTTTACCATTTTTAATTTATTTCATAAATTTACCTAATTTGGTAGGTCCGTCATGAGATCTTTAATTCAACTTGTTTTTATGTCTTCGACATAGGAAATTATCCCGATTGAATCGCCCGATCTCAAGGCTAATGTTATAGTTATTAATAAATTGAGAAACTGGGAATTGTGAAATATATACAAGTAAAATGGTTATAACAAATAATTATAATTATAAATAATGCTGACATTAATTATATAAAAAAATATTCAATTCCTTTTGAACAAGGATAGTTACTACTAATTAGTTATATAAAAAAAATGAAAATTGAGCTCAATCTCTTTTTAATGGATCCATAATAAAAAAAACAATATCTATATCACCCAATCGATGATATCCGTGTAACCTTCTTCTTCTTCTTCTTCTTCTTCTTCTTCTTCTCCTCTGCTTGTGTTGATGACCGTCAACGGAACGGGAGCTTGCTCTGCTTTGCTCTCTGGCTCTTGGCTAAGACTGGCCCTTTATCTCATCCCCACTCCTAAGAGCATAAGGGCAGATGCTGGACAAAGTGGGAGGGTGGCTGGTCATGATATTCTCAAATATCATGAATGTTACAATTGCCTTCCCTTTTTTTTTTTTAAGTGGATCCACAATATTATGTTGCTGCGTTCGGTTTGTTGAATTGATTGTTTATAACGGGTGTTGAAATTTTACAAAGTTTATAGTAATAATAGTTCAAATTTTGCAAGGTTTTAAATTGCTTGAAAAGCGTACAAGTTGTTTCAATTTTTTACTTAACTAAATTATTATGCTAATTAGTATGGATTAGTTCGAAGGTACATTGTTTTATGGATCATAACGCGATTTGGAAAACATTTGTTGAAAAGACGGTAGAGTGTGATTAGTAATACATATTGGTTTTTAATTAAAATACTAGACAATTCTACTGGTAATTAGTAACAATAGAGAAAAATTGTTGAGTGTGTGTGTGTGATTTAAATATTTTACCTGAGTGAAAAGATAGTGTTTATAAAAAAATTATAAATGTTACGAAAAGATAGGGAGGTCGTTGTCGTGTATAAAATTGTATGAGCTCATTTTATTTCCTTGCTATAAAATTAATTATAATGGACTTAAGCATTCAAAGAATATTTACGATCTGTTTTATAGATTAAGTGATAATGAAAGCAAAAGCTTCACTTGCTGATAATTCCATAGACTTTACTAGGGTCAATACTTCTAATAATAGTTTTGTTTTTGTTTGTATAAACTTCTAAAGTTTATGTGTCATCCGATCAGTATTATTTTCATTTAATAATGAAAATAATAAAAGAAAACTATAATTTTTTTTTCTTTTTTTTGAAGTCATATTGTATCGAACAAAAAACATCCCTGTAATTATTTTTAAATGCCTTCCATTCATTAATTTTAATGTTGTTCAAATCAAACACGCAAAAAGGAATTTCATCAAGATGAGTTGGAATTTGAGATTCCAATTTCTTCATATCCAAAACTTTATTTTGAATTATTTTAAAATTTTTCACGTTATCGCTGGTTGTCTGCTGATGCTCTGTAATTTGATCTTTCAATGAAATCACTTCTCCTTTCTTAATATTCGCTGTATCTTCTAACTCTGAAAATTTATTTTCCAACAAACTCATATTATTCTCATAGTCAAGCTTTATTAGATCATGTTGACGTGAGGTACACTCATCATTGTTATCTGCAATCTTCTGTTCATCCTCCAATGAAGTCATTTTCTCTTCATTATCCTTAATTGAATATAAGCTAAGATCTGTCTGACAATCAGCATCAACTAGTTGTGACTTTGTTAAATTTGTTTTTTCATGATCTGTCGTATTTTTCAATAGAATAATTTCTTCTTTTAATTTTGAATTTACATTATTATTTCCTTGGAGTGTTCTCTCCTCACAAATTCGTAATTGTCTATCTAATATATCGTTTACATCCGTGTAACCTTGTTCGAATTTAGCCGATCTTCCCGATTTTATTTCTTCCCTTAATTGATCAAACTTCCCGCTCAACTCTTTTTGTTCTTTATTATTCTCTTTAAGTGCGTTTGATTGACTGTTTAATTTTTCGTTTATTTCTTTGTTATTTTCTTTAAGTGCGTTAAATTGACTGTTTAACTGGGCAAGGATTAGTTGTAACATCTTGGAATGATTCATCGTGGGTTCGGGGTCGGGGGCTGCGGGGTCTTTTGACCCAACCGTTATTATACCTGACTCTGACCCGGGCATGTTTGTGTTCGTCATTTGTGTCTGTGTAACAAATGTAAAATTATCAGAAAAATATAAATTGTTAGTAGTTAGTACTAGTTATTATTCTAACATGCAATACCTCACAATTCCTTTGGTTTCTTTAGAATTTTTGAAGTTAATCCCGGAGCGGCCCCCATTGAAACCTACCTCATATTTTACCATTTTTAATTTATTTCATAAATTTACCTAATTTGGTAGGTCCGTCATGAGATCTTTAATTCAACTTGTTTTTATGTCTTCGACATAGGAAATTATCCCGATTGAATCGCCCGATCTCAAGGCTAATGTTATAGTTATTAATAAATTGAGAAACTGGGAATTGTGAAATATATACAAGTAAAATGGTTATAACAAATAATTATAATTATAAATAATGCTGACATTAATTATATAAAAAAATATTCAATTCCTTTTGAACAAGGATAGTTACTACTAATTAGTTATATAAAAAAAATGAAAATTGAGCTCAATCTCTTTTTAATGGATCCATAATAAAAAAAACAATATCTATATCACCCAATCGATGATATCCGTGTAACCTTCTTCTTCTTCTTCTTCTTCTTCTTCTTCTTCTCCTCTGCTTGTGTTGATGACCGTCAACGGAACGGGAGCTTGCTCTGCTTTGCTCTCTGGCTCTTGGCTAAGACTGGCCCTTTATCTCATCCCCACTCCTAAGAGCATAAGGGCAGATGCTGGACAAAGTGGGAGGGTGGCTGGTCATGATATTCTCAAATATCATGAATGTTACAATTGCCTTCCCTTTTTTTTTTTTAAGTGGATCCACAATATTATGTTGCTGCGTTCGGTTTGTTGAATTGATTGTTTATAACGGGTGTTGAAATTTTACAAAGTTTATAGTAATAATAGTTCAAATTTTGCAAGGTTTTAAATTGCTTGAAAAGCGTACAAGTTGTTTCAATTTTTTACTTAACTAAATTATTATGCTAATTAGTATGGATTAGTTCGAAGGTACATTGTTTTATGGATCATAACGCGATTTGGAAAACATTTGTTGAAAAGACGGTAGAGTGTGATTAGTAATACATATTGGTTTTTAATTAAAATACTAGACAATTCTACTGGTAATTAGTAACAATAGAGAAAAATTGTTGAGTGTGTGTGTGTGATTTAAATATTTTACCTGAGTGAAAAGATAGTGTTTATAAAAAAATTATAAATGTTACGAAAAGATAGGGAGGTCGTTGTCGTGTATAAAATTGTATGAGCTCATTTTATTTCCTTGCTATAAAATTAATTATAATGGACTTAAGCATTCAAAGAATATTTACGATCTGTTTTATAGATTAAGTGATAATGAAAGCAAAAGCTTCACTTGCTGATAATTCCATAGACTTTACTAGGGTCAATACTTCTAATAATAGTTTTGTTTTTGTTTGTATAAACTTCTAAAGTTTATGTGTCATCCGATCAGTATTATTTTCATTTAATAATGAAAATAATAAAAGAAAACTATAATTTTTTTTTCTTTTTTTTGAAGTCATATTGTATCGAACAAAAAACATCCCTGTAATTATTTTTAAATGCCTTCCATTCATTAATTTTAATGTTGTTCAAATCAAACACGCAAAAAGGAATTTCATCAAGATGAGTTGGAATTTGAGATTCCAATTTCTTCATATCCAAAACTTTATTTTGAATTATTTTAAAATTTTTCACGTTATCGCTGGTTGTCTGCTGATGCTCTGTAATTTGATCTTTCAATGAAATCACTTCTCCTTTCTTAATATTCGCTGTATCTTCTAACTCTGAAAATTTATTTTCCAACAAACTCATATTATTCTCATAGTCAAGCTTTATTAGATCATGTTGACGTGAGGTACACTCATCATTGTTATCTGCAATCTTCTGTTCATCCTCCAATGAAGTCATTTTCTCTTCATTATCCTTAATTGAATATAAGCTAAGATCTGTCTGACAATCAGCATCAACTAGTTGTGACTTTGTTAAATTTGTTTTTTCATGATCTGTCGTATTTTTCAATAGAATAATTTCTTCTTTTAATTTTGAATTTACATTATTATTTCCTTGGAGTGTTCTCTCCTCACAAATTCGTAATTGTCTATCTAATATATCGTTTACATCCGTGTAACCTTGTTCGAATTTAGCCGATCTTCCCGATTTTATTTCTTCCCTTAATTGATCAAACTTCCCGCTCAACTCTTTTTGTTCTTTATTATTCTCTTTAAGTGCGTTTGATTGACTGTTTAATTTTTCGTTTATTTCTTTGTTATTTTCTTTAAGTGCGTTAAATTGACTGTTTAACTGGGCAAGGATTAGTTGTAACATCTTGGAATGATTCATCGTGGGTTCGGGGTCGGGGGCTGCGGGGTCTTTTGACCCAACCGTTATTATACCTGACTCTGACCCGGGCATGTTTGTGTTCGTCATTTGTGTCTGTGTAACAAATGTAAAATTATCAGAAAAATATAAATTGTTAGTAGTTAGTACTAGTTATTATTCTAACATGCAATACCTCACAATTCCTTTGGTTTCTTTAGAATTTTTGAAGTTAATCCCGGAGCGGCCCCCATTGAAACCTACCTCATATTTTACCATTTTTAATTTATTTCATAAATTTACCTAATTTGGTAGGTCCGTCATGAGATCTTTAATTCAACTTGTTTTTATGTCTTCGACATAGGAAATTATCCCGATTGAATCGCCCGATCTCAAGGCTAATGTTATAGTTATTAATAAATTGAGAAACTGGGAATTGTGAAATATATACAAGTAAAATGGTTATAACAAATAATTATAATTATAAATAATGCTGACATTAATTATATAAAAAAATATTCAATTCCTTTTGAACAAGGATAGTTACTACTAATTAGTTATATAAAAAAAATGAAAATTGAGCTCAATCTCTTTTTAATGGATCCATAATAAAAAAAACAATATCTATATCACCCAATCGATGATATCCGTGTAACCTTCTTCTTCTTCTTCTTCTTCTTCTTCTTCTTCTCCTCTGCTTGTGTTGATGACCGTCAACGGAACGGGAGCTTGCTCTGCTTTGCTCTCTGGCTCTTGGCTAAGACTGGCCCTTTATCTCATCCCCACTCCTAAGAGCATAAGGGCAGATGCTGGACAAAGTGGGAGGGTGGCTGGTCATGATATTCTCAAATATCATGAATGTTACAATATATATATATTGGCATGGCGGAGAGAGTGGTGGGAATTATAATGGTGGCGATAATGTGGCCAACGGCCGTTGCTGAACTTCCATTCACCGTAATACCAATCTAATTCAATTTCCCTGTATAATTAATCCTTATCACTTAGTATTAGCTGCGGCTGCTTAGTACAGCCACGTTCTTAGTTAAGTGAGCTTCAGTCGATGTTGCCCTACTAATTTGGATAAATAGTACCTCTGAGCCGTTGTCATCTTCCCAACATTTATTCGCCTTTTTATACCAGATTCGATATATTCAAGATGTATGACAGAAACACATAATGACATTAAACACAAACTAATTTTAGGAAAATATAAGCTGAAGGACTATATTGTCCGAATTTCTAAAAGACTCCAGCTATTGTTTGAGCAGGGAAAGTTCAGAGAAGAAGTAATCTGTCCGTGATAAGGTCCTAGGTTCCAATCCACGGTTCTCTCTATATATATTTATGTGGAATCGCATACCACAACTAATGAATATGAACGTAAAGAATACTTACTTGTAGATTCAAGAATCTTTGGCATTTACGTTTGTATTATCCTATAATCTTTTTAAAGGGCGAGCTGCAACTAGTTCCCAGTCCGCCACTAGGATCTAACTCGGCTAACTAAATGTACCCCTGACGATTCAGTTCAGTTGTCTATTCCTAATCAGGTATATTTAGTCTGCCTCTACACATTTCTCAGTGGAATTCCCTGGCTTATACTCCACCAAATAGCCTATCCTTAATTATCTATTATTCTGTCCGTATTTTATCTGGGGCACGACACCTTCCTAGTGGAACTCCTTTAATGGATTAGTCCGCTTCCTTCCGGTACACATTCACTTGTGTATGTCCGTATGAGATGGCTTTGGCCATCTCCAAAGGGGAATGTGAGCTCGTTGCAAGACCACGTAAAATACCTCAACCTAACCTGTACCGTCCTCTTCTCCTGTACACAGCGTACTTCTGGAGGACACACACCTATCAGAAATGGAGTCAGATAAATCAATAATTGTATCCGTCACCAAGGTCATTGACCGTCTAACTCTTTTTCTACCACAAGCGTTAGGTCTTCAAAACCCCCCTCATGATGGCATGGCAACGGTGACGGCCCGACGATATCAAATAATTGCCAGGCCCGATTGATTTTCAAACTTGTACGGGGCTAGCTACTTTCGTCTGTCTGCATTTGAATTCAGTAAAAAAGGTCGTAAAGAGGTAGAAATGAATTTTAAATATATAGTAAACAGAATATTATATTAGTTTGTATGTGTTTTGGTACATATTACGGGGAGTAAGGGAAAATAAAATTCAACTGTTGGCCTGTAGCTGTTTTTGGCAACTACCCTGAAAGCCTTTTTGCAACCGAATCGGTATTAGTAATATTTTGCCAGCAACTTTTCTCAAAAGGTTAGCTATAACTTCCGCCTGGGCCAACTTCCATTTCCTTTTCTACCTCAACACTCTACTTTCAAACTTTATCTATATGCGACCCTATACTTTGATACATTCTTAGTGCGGAACAGCCCAATACCGCCGGAGTCACTTATTAAATTCGCAATTTTAAAAACTATTTAGAAAGTAAGAGTCTTGAAATTTTTTTAAAGCTATTGCTTAAAGTATGCCTATCTTGGGAAGGGAACTTCTCTCATAACCATGCTAATAAACCTTTTGTAATATTTTAAATAATACTAATATTAAATTTATAGGGAAAACTTTCTACGACTCGGTGATAATATGGTACATATTATTAAATATCTTATTGCTACTTGGTAAGAAAGTTGTAAATAAAGTGGTCCCAAATTTGCTTGAGATGTAAAATAGACGGTCGCTGATTGATATTGAATAAGAAATTAAAAGCCTTTCGTAGATAAATCATGAAACAGAGAGTAGTGATGTTGATATACGCGTTTAAATTTTATTTCACAGTATAGTATTATAAAAACAGTGGGAAGGATTATGATAAGGAGAATTTCGTTTTATTTGTGATTGCTGAGCTACATTGACAGTTATTAATTATTAGTGTAATAAATGCTTAACATTATATATATTTGTATTATGGTTTCATTTTTCAAAAAATATAAAGCTGTAAAGTCTACCTATTGAGGACTTTGTAAGACCCCTGTTGTGACCTAAAGACATCATATTTGATTATGTTTTTGGAAACATCTACGTACAAAATGTTAACGTCTCGATTAATTAAATTATTTATGATTTCATAATTAACAATTTTTTATTTAAACTATAGTTACAAACATTCATTAAACCATCATTAACGTTATGTTCGTGACTTTAACTGAACCAATATGAAAACCGCGAGTTATTTTATAGTGGGATGATATTTTGAAAAATCTAATAATAATTACTTTAATAATATGTAATATATGATGCGATAGTATATAACTTGCAGCCTCCTTTCCAGACAGAGAGATATTTACATGAAAATTTTTAAAAACACCTTCGTTAAAAATAAAAGGGTATCCAATGCAAAATAAAGAATCTATCATAAATCAATAAATTGTTTGGTGATAAAAAACTAAATTGTTTCCATGATAATGCCCTAAATTGTGTGATGCACGGGGGAATAAATGACACATAAAAAAACGGCAATGGCTGTATAGATTGGGTGGCTAGTGATTTGTGAGGGGGGGGGGATGTTCTATTGTAATGAGTGGTGAGTGATACAGGTAATGAGAGCGGGCAGGTAGACAGTTCCTCCAGGCAAATCGGCTTACTTAGAGAGAACCATCAGTCATGGGGCCGTTGCTGTTTAAGGCTAGGGAGGGAGGCAGCTCTCATCATTGCCAAGTACAATCCCCATAATGACACAGAGGGGTGTGGAGAATATTCGTGTAAGTACCGTCGGTGTATCAGGGGATAATGGCCAACGGCGGAACAAACAAGGCTATGGATCCACTAATCTATTGTTGTATCATCCTGATGAGTAACTGGATTCTAATCAGGCGACAGTCATTTTGAAGGGATCCAAACTTCACGTTGTTGAAAATTTTACGATTAAATAAACAATAAATTGTTTATTTATTGAATAGTTTGGCTATAGGGTATGTAAATAACTCTGATTTAGGGGTTAGAGCCTGAAACCACATCAATAACTGATCCAACCAAATAATGAATGGAGTGAAATAAAAACAAAAAATCTTTACTCTGTGACTCTGTTCCCATAGATATCAAAAAGTCACTGTTTTGTTAAGGGGTAATCAGGGTTACTATCAACAAATGTGGGCAATGGTTGCAAATATTAACACGATCAATATTAATCGGCTGCGTTGATAAGTTATAGAATTATAAGAGAAATAAAGGAATGCTAAATGATATTTCGGATGAAAAAAATTATATATATAAATATATTTATGATACACATTTGTGGTAAACGAGGGGGGGGGGGTTATGAGCCAAATCAGGGAACAATACTGTGAGGTTGATAGTTAATTTTCCCATTGGTTCCAACGAATTATATGGTGTGTTGAATAAAAATTTAAATGATGGAATATGGGCAGTAGTGCAATTTAAAGCTGAAGGTTATTGATGGATGATCTTGATACGTTCAGTTTAATTAATGTTGAAACGGATACCTTGCTTGGTGACCAATCAAGGTAATAGTTAGTCCCCCCCCCCATTTCTTCTCTCTCTCCCACTCGTGTGAAGGTTTTTTATTAGCTCTTGTTTATGAGTATCAAAAAAAAAAAGTGTATTCTCTTCTTTATCTCGTTTCTGTAAGAATTCTAAATATCTGTTGTCAATGGGAACATTGAACAGAATTACTTATTGCCCAATAAGGCAGATTGTAATTTTATCATAATAAAGATTTTGTTTGAATTTAGTTGTAGTACTTAGTTAAAAAAGCTAGTTACTTGAAGGAGCAAAAGTTGAAAAGTAAGACACATTTCTGGTGAAAGTTGGAAATAAAAGGTGAAAGCATAAATTAAATAGAGAATAGATCCAATTGGGGAAAGAAACGGAAGTGGTCCACAAAATATTAAGAATTATAAAACAGTTGTTAATATTTGGATTTAAAGATCGGGAGTGATAAGAGGTGACAAACATTCATGCGAATAGTTCTAATTCACAATTTTGTGGCACCGATACAAAAATAATGACAAAAGGATATACTGGGAGGGAAATACAAGGACGGATGGGTTTCGAGATGAATAAAAGTTAGGTGAAATATGGCAAACAGGAGAGGTGTGGCTTAGTTAAGGTAATTTTCGGAAAAGGCCTTATTTGAACCGAGAGTGAGGGGCTCATGATAGGGACTCGTGGAAGAATCGGGATTGGGAATCATGGGTTTTGGCCTGTATGAAGTTGTGTAGAGTGGCCATTAGATTGTTTTGAGGGTGTAGCCTTGGATGAACCTTTCGGTTATTAAGTATTTTCTTTGCTGGACCAAGCAAGGAGCAAGAGTAACAAGGTAACAATAAAATCTTATCTGTACATTCCGTTATGTCTCATGACAAACACCAGTTCAAAATAAGCAGGACGAACTTTAAATGTTAAGTAGCTCCTGAGCTAGGACAATTTTTACGTAAAGTATTGTTTGCGATAATTTCCGTTATTGGATACTAACAGACAATTAACAGGTCTTTTGGTATATTCCTCCATAATTTCAGATCGATTGATTCATTTTAAGGTTGATGCCGTTTGAGTTGAACAAAGACCGACATATGAAAGACGAGTGTTCCTTACCTGTAATGAAGTAATGTTTCTCCCTACAGGCTTTTGTTCTAAAATATTGTACCGATGATTTAGGACTCTGGGGAATTATAAAGAATGTGTTTACCTCTTCCTCTTGCCAAGAGATGCATCGCTGCCAACACAAGCTACTCCTCTTATAGTCACCCCAACTTGGTCTGCTATATAATAAAGAGGAAGCAACTTCCATCCTGTGGCCGCTCAACCCATTTACTCGTTCAAGCCAGGTTCAGCACTTTATCAGGCATAACAAAATAAATAAATATCATCGAATGGCAGCTATAATCGAATTACACAATATGATATATCGATATTTCTTATATTTAATTATAATTATTAGATAAGAAGAGTTTCATTATAGCAGTGCCTAAAGAGAGAGAAACTTTCAAACATACATGGGGCAATCGATGGTTTCCTGTTTGACTGTATATTTAACAACATTGTTCATCCTAATTCAATCAACCTCAATATGTTAAAGTTATATTCTGATCTTAAACTTGCTTTAAAAAAATACCATGTTCAACCCATTCAGCTTTTGCTTTGGTGCTCCACTTCCTAAAATTTCCCACGAATTTCAATCCACCATGGACAAAAAACAACATTCAATCCTTATCCTCCTGGACTTTTCGAAAGTATGACAGTATCGAAGATAGTATTCTTCTCTGAAATCTCATAGTATCCTACAGCGTAATACACTGGTTTTAAAAATTTATTTCTGATCGCTGACAGTATTCTGAGTCGAAGAACGGGGTGTTCCTCAAGGTTTTCCTTTGTGCTTAACCCAAGATATCTTTGTGTAAACTATTTCAAAATATATCTACCGTTTTCTGCTATCCAACATTTTACAGTTACTTACTTTAGCAGTGCTACAAGCAGTCTGTGAAATGTTACAGGACGCGGGAAAGTTTCAGGAGGATGAAGCACTGTCCTGATTGTGTTTTGGTTTATATACAGTATCGGGAGCAACAAACATCTGTTATGATTTCTCAAGTAAAAGCTCACTTAATTTTTTTATTTTGTCTAGTTTTTAGGTATGATTTTTTTGCTGCTTCCACCCATGTCTCTTCTAATTCCGACGCGTAAAGGCAGATGGATCCACACAACGTTTTCCCTTGGTTGGAGGTTCTGCTTATCAGTAAGTTATAACTCCATCTATTCACTACGGTATGAATAATAATAAGCATGTCAAATTTTCTCGTTTCTTTTTCAAATCTGAAATAAATAATTCATGTTCCTTAGTGAAGTTAACCGTAATATTATGGGACTGGCTATATTTACCAGCAAGTCACAGAAATTCCGAAAATTTCGAAAAATATTCTGGTTTCCTGAAATTCATGCTGGCTGCAATGAGTAGCAGAAACGCTCCAATTTGAGCGGAGGGATTGGCCCTATCTAGGGAGGAAAATAGCCCTCGAGCTCAAGATTAATCTGACCCATAAGCTTCACGATCTACGCCGGTATAACTCAAAATGAACAGGTCTTGCCCAGGGTTTTCGTTAGCTATTAGTTAACAGATGACGTCCTTTATTGCCCATGCCCTCCTCAGATTATTCATTACCTATCAAGCCATTAGATGAACGGTAAAAAAGGTTTTAAAGGGATTAAAATCGAGTTACTGAAGGTAATTAAATTCGAACATCGTACAACTTAGATTATCTTATAAGAATAACCCTACTCAAGATATCGGCCTAAACATTTGAGCATTGGTTTTTCTTCAAGGGGAGAGGAAAAAGAAATATGGGGCCTAAGAAGTGAAGAAACACAAGAAACAAGAAACACAACTGGTTAAAAAAATATATTATAGTTGGTTATGACATTAAGTGTCTATTCCTTTCTATGTTTAATTTTTATTCTCATATATTCCCTTTTATTATATGAAAACATTACATATTGTAACACTAAAAATACTAATATTAAAGAATTTCAAATCAATTGGATAATTTGCAATGCTGATAAAAATTTTTCCCACATGTGTTTGGAAGTAAAGGCCCTCTCTTCGGGCACGTACATAACAGACTATATGGAAATAGTCATTTAAAACGACCTCGAAACAAAACGCTATTCTTTACTCCGCTAGTTTTGGGGATCGCCAGTTAATGTGAATTCACTTTCAAAAACATTTATTAATCTTTTTCAAACTTGTAACCTCCCAAATGAAGTATTTTGGGCACATCAAAACCTACTGTAACCACCCTCCCGGGTGTGTAAAGCGCAATGAACGGCACAAGAGAATTATGCATGAAACCCTTGATGTCGCCAGCAGTATGTGCGCTCTGCCAACAAGGCCATCCGGCCAACTATAAGGCCTGCGAAGCAGAGAAATTGAGAGGAACGAACAATGTCGCCAGCCAGAAGGAGAAAAGCCACAGGGAGCTCAAGAAGCGGAGTGGCTAGAAATTTGAAGCCTTCAGTCTTATTGCCCACTTCTTGTCTACAAGTTCCTTTTGTCCAGTACTCCGTTCATCCCGTCAACCTACAAACTCAACCATCCTCAACCACACATTCGCCATATTCCTCCACCATCAAGCACTTGCCTATCTCACTAGCCTATTAACTTCATTCCTTACGGAGTTCATAACCCTAACTACTCCTCTTATTTCCCTTCTTGGAAATGTGTCTTCTACCTATCTTGTTCGTGCTAAAAAAATCCATCCAAGTGCGTCCTTCCAAATACTTGGAAATTCTCCTTTGGAATGTTAGTGGTGTTCGTACCCTCACAAACTAAATGAGTGTACTAAATAAATACCCTCACAAAGTCCTACATCATGACATTTATAGTTTAACAGTACTAGACTTATCGAAATGGTCACCACATGCAGGTACACGTACAGGCCATTGTCAATAATTCCATTTCTCATCACATAGTCAATTTGTTACCACCTGAGTACGTTCATCCCAATTCAATATCAATCAGCACCTTCCCTTTCCCCCTCACCCCACCATCGGTTTATTGCCCTTATAATAAATTTCCGATCACCAATTCATCTCCTTTCTAGACTCCATCGGACATCGTTTCCTTGTGGGTGGGGAAAACAACACAAATCACCAACATCGGGGCTAAAGATCCACAAATAGACGAGAACGTGGTGTGGTGTATGCACTCTCATGGAAACAATAATCAACTATCTCTCCTTACCCAGCTATCAAATCCCAACCGAAATCCAGATCTCTTTAGCCTCTTCCTCTAATAGTTTAGGAACAGTAAAATATTCACTTACACGCCTGGATGACCTCTTCTCCAATCATAGCACTTTATCACTAACCATTTCTCTAGGACCAATTCATAAACTTCCTCCCCTTCATTTATTAGGGGCCCAGTAGTTTGGGACCACTTCCACCAGCTTCCTACAGATTCCGTAGACCTCAGTGTCCCTGAAAACATCGAAAGACCTAGACGATGCAGTTCATTATTTCACTGCTCTGATCCAGAGGTCGGCTTGGGAGGCATCATCGCCCCACCCTCATCATAAAATTCACAATTAAAATCCTTTACCTCAGCATCTAAATGTCCTAATCCAATCCATATGCATCTCCAGAGCAGTGTAGCAAATATCCCGACATCCCGCTGATCGTCGCTTGTACAATCAGTACTGCACAAAGGTAAAGCGGCAATTGGCATCCTGATTTGAGCATCATATTTGAAACACTTCTATGAAAACTACTTCCAATTATTGAATCCAAAAATCTTTTTCCTACACACCAGTTTGGTTTCCGTCTACGACATTCCACTGCTCAACAAGGCCTTCGCGTTGTTGATTACATATCCTCAGCCCTTGAAACCAAACAGTAGTGCTCTGCTGCCTTTCTAGACATAGCTTAAGCCGTTGACAGGGTTTGGCATGCAGGTTTGCTGTGCAAGCTCAAAACATATTTACCACAAACACTTTCCTAATCTTACAGTCCCACTTTTCTAACCACTTCTTCCAAGTCTGCTGTGGCTTTGAATATTCTAACTAGTATCCCATAAAAGCAGGAGTTCCATAGGGCAGTGCCCGGGTTCCAATCCTCTATAACCTTACCTATAGACCGCCGATGTCCCCTCTATCCCCAATACCTTCTTGGCCACAATTACAGATAAAACTGCATTCCTGTCATCCATTCCAGACCCCGATATAGTATTCCATAACCTTCAAAAACACCGTGATGAAATCGAGTATCGGTGCAACCTTTGGTGGATCAAAGTCAATGAAGCAAAATGTTCTCAAATTACCTTTACCCTCCACCACAATTCCTGTCCACTAATTTTTTTTTTTATTTCCATTCCTCTCGCTGTATATATCCCATTCGCTCCGAGATAGTACGGTACTTAGGCTTCCATCTCAACAAAATGCTGACATAGAACCCACATACGAGGCATAAAGGACAGGAACTAAACAGACGCTTTGGACAACTGTACAGACTACATTAAAGGACATCCTAAATTACTAATTTACAAAGTTATACTTAAGCCAATCTGGACATATGGAATAGAGCTAAGGAAGACAGCAAAAAGTCGAACATGAAGCATATCCAATCCTTTTAATCACAAGTCCTGAGAACAATAGTAAATGCCCCTTATTACGACAGCAACAAAACCCTTTATAACGATCTTAATATACCTTTACATTCTTGAGCTCATCCCTTCCATGTTCATGGAATTTTATAGTAACATATCCAACCACCCTAATCCCGTAGCACATTCGTTACACTGCACCACTCATCCTTATAATACTCTTTGGAGACTAAAACGGCAGTGGCGTTGTGACCTCCTATAAATGCGCAACAGTGGGAGTCCTGGCAGTGGGCAATTTCTCCAATCATGTCCTGAGCGTATATGAGAATATTTATCACAATTACTTATTGGCTAATAAGGCAGATTGTAATTTTATCACAATAAAGAAGTTTCAAGATTAAAAAAAAATTCTTAACATATGTTGTTTTCATTGTTTAATATTATTGGTGATAGCTCAGTCTTTGAGTACGAAACCTGAAATTATTATTAATAGTGATATGTAATTAATCGTAAACTGTTAATAATAAATAAAATAATGTCAAAATCAATACAACAGCTATTGATTATGAATATATTTTTTTTTACTAGCATATTTTTTTTTCAATAATGGGTCCAGGCTACATGTTGAAAGTTTAAAATCTACTTTTTCCATTTATTTGAGCCAATTTCGAACTATAAAAGGGTGATTATTGAAATTCCAACGCTAACTAAGAATTTACCTAATACAATTTTATGAATTTTCTCTATTTTCAGTTTAATAAACTTCATAAAATTGACAAGTGAAAAGGACCGTAGATAGAAAATTTCATTGAGCTTAATTTAAAATTTTAATTTGACCACTTAACGGAGCCTAAGGATGGTAAACACTTATCTTCATTATATGTAATTATAAAGCTCAACGGACCGGGATAACTTGACACTTGAAAATTGTTTATAATTTAGGGAATTGGTGTGATAGGGCGGTGCAATTATTGTTGATCAGGTAATGGACAAGGCAGGTAAGTGCACTGTATACATGGTGTCGGGCTCAGTTAGTCGGCAGGCAGCCTGATTCGCTTTGATCTGACTCCATAAGGCCACGGCAACCGTCGTCCGCGAGGGAGAGGTCTCTCTCAAGGAGGGGCTAGTTTTAGCGAGACGAAGGCAGAGATTCCCACTAGGAAGGTGTGGGGTGTGACAACGCCGGACTAAAACATAGCGAGGTTAGGAGAGCGATGCAGAGGTAGTTGAATGAGAAGTCCATGGTTTTGAGTAGAGTAGCAGGCGCCAGTGCAGAGAGAGAGGAGAGAGTAGTGTTCCAGGTGACTGTCCGATTCGTTATGTTAATTTGGTCTGAGGCCGAGGCTTATATAGCCGGCTCGCCCAGGCGGCTAGAGAGGAAGTGGAAATGTTCAGGAAATGTTTCCCCCCACTCTACTGACTCCTCCCCCTTCTCTCACTGACGTCATAATCTTTATTAACATAATGAAAAATAGATACATATTTCCTGATATTCATTTGATGATATAGAAACAAGGTCTGATACGAGAAGAGGGTGACTTATAATTATTTGTGATTAAGAGGTGGCCACAACACATGGAATATGTATTTTGAATATTGTTAGGGGACTCCTTGCTTAGCCCCAGGTAGGAAATGCTTCATAACTTATTTATCAAAGGCGCTGACCGGATATGCCTCCTTGTTTCGGCCTGTGCGAGTCCTTGCTCTAGCTGGCCAGACTTATTCCATTTGATATGGGGAAGAGATTAAAATCATAGTGTATCCATAAATTATGAGTTAGTGTCATCATTCTAGCTTAACTGATACTATGTAATCCCATTGTAACCAGCTTAAACAATTTTTTTTCTTACATCGATTATAATGCAAATATATTTTTTATGCATATTCGAACGAAATGAAAGAAGTATCAGTGAATGTATTACTACAAAAAATACTTACGGGGCGGGTCATGATATTTTTCAATGTTTTTATTTCTTTATTTGTGAAATTGCAATTTGCTTTTCCACCATTAATAATTGTGATTTAAGAGCTCATTCATACCGTATGGACAATTCCACCCACTCAATATATACAGTTTACAATAGTAAATAATCAACATTTGTATCCCAAAATACTGTATTTTATTTGTTAAACCATCGCGGTAATTACAAAAAAAAACCAACAACATCTTTATAAAATAAAAGTGAGTAATGCATCATTAGTACGTTTACTTGTTATTTCCCACCCATAAAAATTCACATTCAATGAAAAAATGACTGAAAATTTCGGAACTCAAAGTGGGTATTTCATCATTCATTATTTCTCTTCCTCGTCTTTTTCTTGCTCTCAACAATTATACCCTCCTCGTTCTCAGCAGTCCCGAGTACCTCTGGTAGTGTGGGTGCAGGTACAGAAGTCACCCTGGATGGTCCTGCTACTGGCCTTGCATTGTCTTGATTGATCTCCTCATGATTCGGGGTGGGCCTGTCTTCAAGCCTTTCCCATCTCTCTGCAGCTCTAGGGCCTTTGGAGAAGCTGAATATCAGACTTCTTCCATGGATGTTCCAACCTGATGCATAACCAATGTGGTCTCCACTTCTGCCTCACTCATTGGTATCAGCTGGAGGAGGGCATCGTCCTTCATTATGCCTCTGGCTGCTTCCTCTACTGCAGTGGTTAAGATCTGCTCCGATAGTCCCGCTCGTTGGACTACCACCTTCAGCTTTATATTTTCTGCTACAAGCTTTTTTATGTGTTCTATCGAGACATCTATCCTGTGATTTATGATGCTCTGGTTGCTCTTGGTGACCCGTATGGCAACCAAGAGACAATCCAGGCTGTTTCGGGTTTCGTAAGCTCTCTAGAGGCCCAGGTATAGTGGGTCGTCATCACCAGGTTCCTCCCCACCGGCATCACTAATCAACGATACGACTGGAACTTCGTTACTACCATTCATCTTGTTGTGGTGAAGGGGGTGACACGATATCTGGTGGCAAAGAACCGAGATCCGTGAGCCGAGAGTCGTGTCACCTCTCCCGTCCCACGCTACAAATAAGGAGTTATTTACTTGTTTACTCCGCCATTAGACTGCTCATTACTCGCACCACAAACCCTCAAAGTAGCACAGTTTGGTACTGCTAGTTTTCCTACGCAGCCTACCCCTTACCTAGTCACTCTAAAGCACGTAGAACTATCGTATTCCACTACTTCTCACAACTAACTACTGACCGAAGCGGACGGGATTCCACCCTATGACAGACAAAGGCTGACTCACGTGATTTAACCTCACTAATAACCTTCAATCTTTACACTTTACAGTAATAGTTCAATTTTGAATAATGTACTGGCACATACACTGCATCAGTTGTCCCGTTCGCTAGATAATTAGTGGATTGACAAACTTACGAGTTGGTTCTTTTAAAAGCGTTACTTTATAAAGCCGAGACTAATTACAGAGTAACAGAGCAGGAATGCCTGGATGTAATATTGGCAGTGCCCAAATTCCGTCTATATTTGGAGGGCTATCACTCTATAGTGATTACGAATGATGCAAATTTAACTCAATAACCTGAAAAATTTCACCGGCCGGTTGGCAAGATGGACCTCAGAACTCTAAAGGTACAGCTACAAAGTCAAATACACATAGGCATAGCTCATAGGCACAGCTCATTCAGTTTTTGATTTTCTGTCACACTTGCCTTCAGAACAAGCCCAGAAATCTTACTTCTGGGAGATGTTTCTCCGATTAAGGACCCTTGGTACCAAGCTAAAATGAAGCGGGTAGATAAAAAACCGGGGGATTTGCATGAATGGAAGATTGAAGGAGGGTTGCAGGAAGCTTGGTCATTTTCTTCTAGATGATTCCTGCTTGGTGACGATTCCTTGTTGTGGATATTGGTGATCCCAAAGGACCATTCTGACGACTCTCATAAGAAACGGGAGCAGTATCTTCCGGAACTAACGTTCGCTCTTAATAGCGCAATACATAGTTCGACCATAAGGCTAAACTATTGGAAACATATGTCTGGGTTGATCACTTTAAAAGGGTACATGAACTTAAACTTATGGCAGAGTCTAAATTGTGTAGAGCTTCGGTTCTTCAAAGTCATTACTATAATTTAGGAAGGAGATAAACCACTTTCAAAGTCGGAGCTTTAGTTCTCAGGAGGAGTCATCCCCTTTCATCCATTTCTGGATGTTGACCCCGAAATTCGACGGCCCTTTCCGGATAGCAGAAAAGAAGTTTTCCAATACCTTTGGAGTACAAGCGATGGATGGTCAGCCAGGGGGAATCTGCCAAGCAGCCCAGTTAAAACACTTTTACTCCAAGTCACCAGCGTAAGGGGTCTCACGCTCCCAAAGGAGGGGAGGTGTAACCAGGTGGGTGAAAGTTTGGCTTCCCCCACCATGTTACCTGTGGAGGGGAGCTCACTCTGCATCTAGTCTTTTAATAATATATTCAAATATTTCTATAGTTTATCTCTTTATTGTCTATCTTACATCTCTGTCTCATGTATTTCTAAAATAATAAATTTAAGTAAATTAGTATTGCCATAGTTATGTTTAGGAGAAAAAAAATCCGACGTTAAACAGCCACATTAGCAACGTCCAATTTTCAATTATTAAAAATAATTTCTGGGATTAAAATGCATTATGCTTACTTATTTGTTTAATTAAGTTTATTGTTATATTTTTGACGAAGTTTTAAGTGATAATTCTAGGAGAATAATGCGGCATTTTCTTCAGGAGACTCCAAGAGTGGCAAAGAGATCCAACGGAAAATCCACTTTCCTTTGCCACGGTATCAGTGGCTAACCCGATTGTCCAACAGGGCCTGAGATGAGAAGGGGTTTTCAGTCCCATTCCTTCTGCAGGCAAATTGCTGATCCCCGAGGAACGTACTTGTTTAAAAGTACAACGTTTTCCCATTAGCTTATGGAAACCATGATATCAATGTCATAGTACTCCATTAGTGGCTATGATTGATATCTATATTTACAGTGCTCAAATTAAAGAGGGAGGGGAATAGTGCTAATAAGTAGCGTGGGCTTAAATGACTCGAACACTTGTTACAAGTCAACAATGTTGAGGCCAACATGGTTGGGTCTTTCATAGGTTCGATCCGTTGGATTTTATCCATGCAGTCAGTGGTAATAATAAATAACTACACAAGTTTTTTTGTGCCATAAACAAACTTTTTAAAAAGAAATAAAATCATTTTCATGGATCCAAGGACAATGAGGTTAACAAACATTAACAAAAATTTTCTCTACATCATTTGTTAACAAAGGTTTAGGGTGACTTACGTAAAACAAATTATACAAATGGAGTTCTGGTTCCAGAAATCTTTGGAAGAGAAATGCACTGGGTCTAATGAGGCGAAAAGGGGTAGAGACATAGATGATGATTATGCAATTGAATTCGGGTGGGGAGGCTAGGTGGAGATAAACGTTGGACACAAGTTTGTTCAGTTAATGTTTATGGTGGATAATTGGAGAGGGGCACTAGGTAAGTAGGGGGGGGGGGTAGTAGGGCACTAATACCGTTACAGAACAGTTTAATTTTATGATGCACGCTAATGGTCTGCACGGTATAATGTGCTGTATCAACGGTATCGACTCGATCAAAGGCAAAGGGTGGCTCTCGCATTTTGTCACACATATATACCCACCTATATAAATTGAAAATCAGACCCCTTCAAGACCTATAAGTTTAATTTAAAGCACACATTTACAAATAAATTAATATAATCTAAATCAAAGATCAGTTTGCAAAATTTGATAAAAACATTTGTCGATTTCATGGCATAGCATTATGAGTACAAGAATAATTGGGGAACTAATTGGAAAATAATGGGGGGGGGGGAGAGTGATGGGCCTCCTAAGGAGGTATTCAGAGGTATCTTTTATTATTTTTTCATACTGGTCAAAATAAGATACTAGTATATAAACATTGGTAATTTTAGATAATGTTTTACCCAAAATGGTTTTTTTTTTGTTTTTAACGAATCGGGTGACGGAGAGGTCTCTGCCAATCATCATCTTGGTTGACCTCAGCTTGGTTCGTTTTTTGCCCTCTTGTAAATTCAAGCGAGTGGATTTAAAAAAAAAAAATAACATCAAGAAATTGAAGTTCTAACGAATCTTGTTTGGACATCTTGTGGATTATTCTTTAGATGCCACTTTTTGCAGGTCTAATAATTTGTTTACGAACTCCCCGTTCTGTAAAGCTAATTATAGTACACACGACTTGGGAATGAAAATCCTTTACCTCAGCATCTCAAATACCTGATCCAATCCATACGCAACTCGAGGACAGTGTGGTAAAGATCTCGACCTTCTGCAGATCTGTGCTTGTACAATCATTACTAAAGGTTGGTAAATCTCAATTTTATCCTTTAATTGAAATATATAATTTGATAACCATAGTCCCGTTTTGAGGGTTTCGTTGTTATGACTATGGTATGTATATGCAGACAGTGTACGGCGGTATACCATATCCCCGTAATTGTTCAAAAATAGATCCTCTCTCTCAAAAAAAGCAAAGTCATTTAGCAAGGGTGGAAAGGTAGGAGAGGAAAGGCTGTATTAGCATAGTATGAATTATTCGTACATAAATTGTCAGCACCTCATAGTTTAAATGGTACTAAATGCCAGCGGATGGACCCACGTAATTATAGCTATTTGATTAAATTCATTACCCCGCTGGAGCACCGAATGAAACACTCGAGGAGGGAATTTGCATATGATGTTGAAGGAGTCTATTGCAGGTCCTATATTATCTATCAGACTACTTCATCCCTATTCACAGGCCACTTAACACTCATTTCCATTCAACCGGCCACTTGATTTGATGATTAGTACTTAGTCCAAACTTGGCTACATGCTGCGCATCTCAAACATGCACATCCAGCTCTCCTCTCTCTGTCTATCTGCAAACATCTATAGGAAGGGCATGAATATAACATTTGTCTACATGACACTTACATTTTTCGATTATTATTTTGGTTATTGTAGGCCATTCCTTCAATGACAAATGTGCACATATGTTCATCTAGTGTAATCTACATTAAAAAAAAATGCCATATAACAACTTTTATTATGATGAAATTACAATCTGCCTTAATACTTAATAGGCAATAAATAATTGAGATAAATGTTTTCATTCATACCATATTTACAATTCATCATTCGCTCGCACATTCATACAATATTTACAAACAGCCCAGGGGCCCCCCAAGTCCACATGGTTGTTGCCTCCCTCGCATGCGAAAGAGGAAAATCTGCATTAATATTATTAATTAGCAACTTTACAATATTACTTATAGGGGCGTGTCGGGGGCGTCACTAGGGGAGTGCCTGATCAATCTAGCCCTGGTGACAAGTGCGGATTTTTGTAGTTTATAACATGGACCATGTTCCATGTCGGCGTTTATATCTGGCTCCATTTTTATTGATAGGGATGTGTCCCGACAATACACTGTGTTCAGGAGAAGAGGTTCAGAGGTTCATAAAGAATAAGACCAGCTTTCAGAGTTCGGGTGGGAGATCGGCAGCGTAATAGTTAAAAGTCGTCGAGGGTCTGCTAGAGGCTGTGAGACAGGGACGGCGCAGAGGTGTGGCAGAGAAAGTAGGCTGACGAGGAGTCTGTGTGTCTGCCTACCAGGGCCAAGCGGCCCTGGCGTAAAGCGACGAAGTAGTGCGGCTGAGGAGAGTAGGAAAAAGGGTGCTTTTCCAGGGCGAAACCCCTTGGTTTTAAACATTACTTCCCCTTCCTAAAACATTACTTCCCCTTCCTACCGGAAGGAGGAGCCTAGCTTGAACGGGGTATGTTTATGATGTCACACCTGCGCCGAGTACGTGCCCCTCGTCCCCTAAAGCACTGTTTATTGGCATGGCTTTTAGATTTTATGACCGCCGGAAAGTGACTGAAGGTCTGCCCGGGTCTATTATATTAGGGGCAGGTGGCTTACCCTCTCAGGTTTTATTGCTGTTGACCTTTGACCCTCTGTGCCTTGTTATACGACTTCCGACCTCTCTATGATTTATCACAAGAAGTTTACAAAGATTTGCTTTTATATTATAATACATTATGCACCAGAGTATAGGGTGATTTAACACTTATGTAGTTGAGTCACTACAGGGCGTGAGAGTGTGATGGTCTAGGGTCAAAATGAACATCCCTTGTTTAGAACCATCTATAGCAAAAATAATTTCATTACGAGTTAATCAAAACAAGCATGGTCATTTTCTTTTACTGTCTGGAATATAGAATATAAATAGTTAAACATTGACCAAACAAAAATACGAAGAGGGTTCGAACTTTGTCATCTAACATGTGTTAAACATGAGCACATAAAATATTTCATTGCTTCTGAGTTGTTGACGCTAGAACGACATTTTTTTAAACTCTTCCCTTCATAATATTTTAACAATAAGGTATACATTGTAGCCATTAATATTATTATTATACCTACAATTTCAGTTTTATGGCCACTAAACTAGAGAGGGAGCTTTCGAATAAGATACAATCAATCTTCTTTAGTATATCTCAACATTTATTCCTCTTTCTGAGTCCTACCACAATGTATGTAATAATAATAATCCTTATATCATGCATTTTATGTTCATTTGGTATATTAAAAAAAAACCAGGTTACTCTAAATATGTTTTTGTGAAAATATAATAACGACATCAATGCGATCATTTATCACAATTATTTATTGCCGATTTATGACACATGGTGATTGTCTTCATAAGGATTTGTAAAAAAGAATACTGATGTTTATATATATATATATATATATATATATACACACACACACATTTTTTTTCTTATTTTAATCATAAAAATGGGACATCTTTGACTCTAATTTGAACCTTTATTTGTTGGAAGTATTAATGAAGGTGGGAAACACCCCTAAAGCTGGCATAAATTAATTTGTAATTACGTAACACATGGTTGATTAACCTTTTCTACATTTGATTTTACTAATCATTACTAATATTGCCAAAGTATATATATTTATATTCTATATTTATGAAACTAATGATAAATTATTTGAATGGAGAAAAGTCAAGAACATCTCCGAACAAAACAGAAGAAATAAAGTAAATGAAATCATACCAGTTACAGAGAACTTTTATTTAATTTAAAAAATGCTAGATGGAGTGTTAATTGCTAGGAATGATGACCCGTGCGTTAAATCTGAATTAATTTTCATTCCTTAGCTAACAATGCCAATTGCAATTACCTAAAGTTATTCAAAAGCACAAAACGAAAGAAGCATGTGCCTTTTTCATTTAATTCAACTTGGAAAGTACGCTCGGATCCTCCAAGAAAGAGAAAATAAAAAAGTTGAAGGAGTGCTTTGTAGGATTCCCGTGGCCAGTCTTAACTGGGAGATTCAACATTCTTTCTTTTCATTTAGTGCTGTGCAGCTGTCGGCCACTTGTCCACGGCCAAGCTAGCAGAAACTGCTTTCGCACATCTGCATTGCAATCACCGCTCAAGACCGTCCAATCCTACCCTACTTATCGAGGAAACCATTTTCTACCTTCATAAATTGTGTTCATTAGCACAATAATTCCGAGTACTGGTAATCTTACCACTTGTAACCGTTTCGTGTTATAATTAGTTAATAAATGAAGTTGCTAAGAGGATTCCCAGTTAAAAAATCCCAATTAGCTTGTGAAACTAATAATTAGTATAAAATCAAGGCTAATTTTCCTTTTAAAGAATAAATATCCTAATGTTTAGGAACCGTATAAAATATTCTTATTGGACTGTTGAAATTATAAATTAACGCTTTTCTCATATTCCACTTTTTGGTGTCCTGAGTGTAATCTGAGGTGATAAGACTCATTGGCGAAGAGAGACAGGGAACCTGGTTTCAAGTACAGAGCAATCTTTTAAGTCTTTTGAAATCAATGCCTGTTTCTTTTACGATAGCAATCAATGTGACACAAAAGTTTAGTAAATTGGACTAAAATTTCAACATCACGTCGGTCCTTAATATTTTAATTGATTGACATCGTGGCCACTATAAAATATGTGAAGTTTTAATTTTTTATGGTTACTTAGGATGGAAGAATTCGCTCTGCATCTTTCCTATACTTACACATTTCACCTTTCACACCAAAACCATACTCATAGCATAACTGTTGAAGATTTCCTCACTTTACCTATACCTATCTCACTTCCATCAAAAGCCCCCTCTGAGGCCCAATACCTTCTGAAAAACTTACCTTACTGAAAATCCTCTGGATATGATCTCTTTAGTCCTCAAATTCTGTAACTACTTCCTCCTAAAGCCACAATCTTCCTAACCTACATTTATATATATATATTGCATTATCCAAACAACGCCCTTTCTTCTCCTCTTGAAACATTCCATTATTGTCCTATTCGCCAAACCTGCTAAACCACCCAATGACGCCCCATCTTACCACCAAACTACCCTACTCCATATCCTCTCAAAAATATTTGAAAAGGTCCTATTAAAATGTCTACTTCCGATTGTTGTCGGATGCCGTCAACGGCATACCACTGCTCAACAAGCCTTCGCGTTCTTGATCATATTTTCTCAGCCCTTGAAACGAAACAGTATTGCACTGCTGCATTTATGGATATAGCTCAAGCTTTTGACAGGGTTTGACACGTAGGTTTGCTTTACAAGCTCAAAAAATATATACCACAGACCCTTTTCCTAATCCTACAGTCCTAACTTTCAAACAGCTTCTTCCAAGTCCGCTGTGATTTAGAATTTTCTAACTACTATCCCATAACAGCAGGAGTTCCATAGGGCAGTGCCCGGGTTCCAATCCTCTATAACCTTACCTATAGACCGCCGATGTCCCCTCTATCCCCAATACCTTCTTGGCCACAATTACCGATAAAACTGCATTCCTGTCATCCAACCCAGACCCCGATATAGTATTCCATAAACTTCAAAAACACCTTGATGAGATCGAGCATTGGTGCAACGAATGGCGGATCAAAATTAATGAAGCAATATGTTTCCACATTCACCCTCTGCCGCAAGTCTTGTTCACCAGGTTTTTTTAAAATTCCATTCCTCTCCCTGTATCCGAAATAGTAAGGCACTTAGGCTTCCATCTTGACAAACGGCTGTTCATGAAATTCTATAGTAACCCTTGCAACCACCCTAATCTCGTTGCACAGTCATTGCACTGCACCACTTATCCTTATAATCCTCCTCGGAGACTGAAACGGCAGTGGCCTCGTGAACTGCTATAAATACCCGACAGTGGGAGTCCTGGCAATGGCCAGTTTCTTCAATCTTGTCCTGAGTGTATGAGGCTCTCGCGCTCTTAGTCAGCCTCCACTGGCTAGTATCCGGTGACGTGGCTGACGGATGAGCGTGGGGGACTTCCCAATGACTCCGCTTCCTCTTTCTCATGCGAGGGAGGTGACTACCATGTGGATTTGGGAGGTCTCTGGACTGCTTGTAAATACTTTATAAATGATTCAGTGAATGAAGAACTGTAAATATGGTATGAATGAGATTATCATCCATTAGTTTCTTATTTCCCAATAAAAGGCAGATTGTAATATCGCAGTAATGATTTTATTTCACAAAAACTTTTTTTTAATCTACCTAACCTATTTCCTTTAAAATGCTATGATATTATTTAGTTCACTCTATTATATCTAACCATTTCCATAAAACAAACATTCTTTTACAAAAGTCAACAACTCTGTGTGCCAACTGACTCTTGTTTAAAAGAGCATATCCTCTTTAAGCGATACGTTATGGGAAATATTAAAATTTTAAAGATATCACCGTAGGATCAGGGGACTCTATCACCTTCATCATTTTCTTATTGCCAATATTCTTAAACGAAAACGTTGTTTACCTAATTATATATCTTTGTTAAAAAAAGTAAAGAATTATTTTATTCCGTTGTGATTTTTCGGTAGTTCCTTTTTTCAACAATTTATCTGTCAAATCACTCACTATTTCTCATTCATATATTCATTTCTACAAAGTTTAATTGCCTAAAATTTTGTTACAACCACTTGAAACTAAATTGAATAAATGAAATTTATAGAAACTAGTAGTGTAGCCATATGTTGCTGATTGTGAAAAAAACTACTCAGTATTTTTTATTAAAAAAATGTAAATAACTAAAACATTAATATGATTGTTGACAAGATAATTAACGAAAAACTAATAACCAAATATTGAGGTGTTGTAAAACATAATTAGAGAATGTCAGATGGAATGAATTTTTACGACCACCATCGTAGAACACGCATACACACGAGAAACACATTTCATATCACAACAATATGAAACAACAGTTTCAGAAAATTGTTAAATAAAATCTTACTATAGTGTTGTTTCAGTGGAATTTAAAACATTCATACGTCAACATTTTTTATTTTTTCATTTAATTTCTTTTTAACATTACAAACTTTTTTTTAGATCGATTAATAACCAATTTTAACTATGCACTAACGAAATACAGGACTGTATTTAAGTTTCGTCACGAGGGGGGGCCTAGTTACCCCAAGTCTGGTGACGGAGTGAGAGTTGAATAGTCTATGACCTGGGTGATTCCTGGATGACCAGTCTTACTACTGAGCTATCTGACTCCATATCTGATAGGTACGTGCCCCGACAGTGAACTATGTTCAGGAGAAGAGGTACAGGGTAGGTATTGTAGTTTACGTGGTCACACTTGGTATCGAAGGGTAGGCGAAAACCGTCCAGAGCTGTAGCCCAAAGCAGCCAAAGAGCTGGGGTTTTATTTTGAACAATTGCATTACAGACCTGGCTCTGGATAGCTGGTAGCCCGGAAGGGACCTGACCGGGGCCCAGGGTACCAGGGCTGGCTACATGACTTAAGGTCCCTTGGCTGCCTCTGAACTCGACTGCAGCTTCGTATTTTATTGTTTACAATATTTACACTGATATGACTTTGTGGTTTGGTAATATTATTTACATTTTTTTAATTTAATTTACAACATATTATAACAATATATGCAATAGAGTAGAGGTTAATTTATCTTATGTAGTTAGTGGTCACTACAAGAACAAATAAAGTAATGTGGAATATAGAGAAATTGGTGGTAATTTATAAAAAACATATTACATCATTTTGAAAAAAATCTTAGACCATCTAGCTCACAGAATATCATATTTTTGAATATTAAAGGAAATGTACACCTGAACGGAACGTAATAAATACGCAATTAATATTGTTGGCTCTCAAAATCGTTAATTTGCCTTAAGACATAGGAACACTGAAATTTCACTCTTAAATAAAGCAGGTTCAGAGCTAGGACTGCAGTAATCTTTAAAGTTTTTTCATATCTAATTTTATTTGTCTTCATGTTGTTATCATATTTTAATCAACAAGTAATCGGGCTATTTCGAGGTGTTGGGGGATACATCTTAATACAGATTGGCATGCACCCACACAAACAGACAGAAGTCAATGAGCGTGGTTATACGTCAAAAAAAGTATAACCTGATATTAAATTTTAATTAAAAATGCAGATATTTAATTTAATAAATGCAAAGTTAACAAAGTGGTATTGCATTTTAAATGTAAAATGTGAATTTTATGCTTCTGAGAGACAGGACACTGTTTTGAACTAATTTTAGAATGATTATATGATATTATACACATTATGATGATATATTATAATCATATATATATTATCTAATATTATGATGATTATACACAGCTAATACCGAGAGGGAAATAAATACAGTATGATTTGGGTGAATATTTTTTTTCTCATGTTCAAAATTAGAAACTACTTTCAAATTGGTCCATGGTGACTCTCTTTCGTCTATATTTATGTAGCATATTCGATAGAGGTCATATGAAATTGAATAATCTTTTTATATAAAATAAATTTAATACTCTTTAAAATTGCCAGATTATGTTTTGGTTTAAGTAGAGTAGTGGAAATTATGACAAAAAATAGAAGTGAATAAAGTCGTTTCGCTAAGTCTTCTCTAGCAACAGCTCTAAAGTTAAGATTTATTATTGAATATTCTACGTGAATTTTAAAGATATTCCAAAAATTATTATTTTGAGAGGGTTCGATAGAGACTAGAATATTCAATCGTCTATAAGTTAATCGTCGGTGGTCAAGCTTGATTAAAAAAATAGGAAAGAGAGAAATGAACGACAATCTCAAACTTCTATAAAAATACTACTTTATTGCCTCTAGTAGCCTGACATATATAGGATCATGGGTTGTTTACATCCCATGATCGTATTAGTTTTCAACATAGAGTTGCCTCTGGCTTTAACTTCCCCCTGTCAGTTCCTTACCATCCATCGGGAACTCAAACTTTAATTTATGCTAATTATATACAGTTCTGACATAATAATTTCCTGCTTGCCTAGAGCAGCACAACACTGTCTTACAATCATAGAAACCGAACATAACTTTATCAAATGTGGTACAAAACTAAAAACATAAAAAAAAACATATATCTGGCAACAGTATACACACCAAAAACCCAATGAGATGTGTGCAGGAGTAAGGAAATTAAATCAATTTCCTATTTGGAGGGCTTCCCCACTAGAAGCTATTACTGCTCGAGATGGACAGTTCTCCTCTTAACGGGTTCAGGAACACTTTGGAAGGTCACCAAATTGTGTTCACGAATCGCGATCACCCGGCACCCGGAAGGGACCCTCAAACGGGACACCTTACTCCTATTGGAACGAATCATACGATACACCGTAGTGCCTATCGTGACGCACCCTTCTAGTGGTTTGACGCCCGCGTTCTCACTCATAACCCTCCTAGATTTTTCCGCGGTCATTTTCGTGTACACCTTCCTCCACAATTGCCCCAGCTCCACGCGGTTGGTGGTGAGTTGTCCGGACGAATTGTCCCAGTCTCCCACCACCGTTCTACTCGTGTCCTGGCGACGCCCACGAAGTCCGAAAAGGATTTCAAAGGGTGAGAACCCGGTGGTCGTGTAAACGGAATGGTTATACGCAATGACCGCCCTAGGCATTGCCTCTTCCGGCTCCAACCCTTTGTCGGCATTGTAGACGCGGTGATGATCGCCCAAGGTCGCGTTTCCAACGTAAAGAAAATGGGTCTTCCCTGGTTTGGAAGCATCATTGAGGGCACCAGACGTTCATTTGTTACCTAACACCGATGATATCTCAATAAATGGTCGAAATTATGAAGGTACGCCCCGATTATTGCAATTGTTATTTTGAAAATCTCCCCAAGACTATAAGGAAAATAGTCTTGAAAAGTACAAAGAGATTTTAATCATGATGATTGATCACATGAGAGGTTATAGTGAGGAACGTGGTTCGAGACGTAACCATTCTGAAAAAAATACTTAAATTTCAACATCTTAAGCTAGGAGCGCTCTCTTCAACTAAAAAACAACGTTTATTTAAACGAGGGACGGGATTGATGAAGGAAGATCTTTAAATATTGGAACGATCAGACTGAACTTGTGAATAGTTGCTATAGGTAGTGCATGTCATGAAGGTCATGCGAACCAGATACAATCAATAATTGAGGAACTACGTGAAGAAAACAAAAATGTTTTTCCTTTTAGTTTGCTAAAGGATAAGCAGTATATACACATAACGTTCGTTGGGTCGTTAGGGTCGGTGACCGGTTGAATCGGGCGATGCAGTATCAAACATATATGCGGATAAAGTAGGCCTGTTTTATACAAATCTCAAAAAAGTGGGGGTAATAAAAGGCATGCAAATTTTGCCCCATCCATTAACGGATATGATGTCGTAATTAAGGATTAGCTAGACGAGAACGCGATTACGTTGCAAAAGAATATATATGAAGTTCATTGGTAGAGGGATATCAAACGTTGGCTCACCTGTAGATAAAACGGACGCAGTGAGTGCCGACTACTTGCATAAGTGTATAGGCGACATGGAAAAAGAAATAAAAACAAAGTTAATTGTAAAAAGGGATAATTGGACAAACCAACGAGTAAAAATTATGTCAGACGAAAGACAGTATTGAAGGGAATAAAGTATTTGTGGCAAGTGGATCTCGTAGAAATGATCCTTAGGGTAATAATTGCATATTGACTGTGATAGACCGCTTCTCGAAATATACATGGGCCCACCCGATGAAAAATAAAACTGGAAATGAGATAACCAAGGCGATGGAAAAATTATTCGTCCTCAACGACCCAAACATTTGTATACAGACCCTGGAAAAGAATTTTATAATTCTCAATTTAGCTCCTTGGTGAAAAAATATAACCTTGACCATTACAGCGCTTCAGTAACATAAAAGCGAACATTGTGGAAAGATTTAAGAGAAACTTAAAATAAATAATGTTTAAAGCATTTAGTTCTAAAGGTAATTACAATTACATTGATATTTTATCACCATTGCTTGTTGAATACAATTGTTCCAGTCACAAAACGATCACTATGAGACCCCTCGATGTTAAATAAAAAAAAGTGGAAAAAAAAATGTTGACAACTGTTCATTCTTCAAAGTTACAAGTGTACAAGCCCCACTTTGATGAAGGGGATTTTGTAGGAATATCTAAATATATATTTAAGATTCTTTCAGTTCAGCAGACGCAACCAATCACTTACCTTTTAGAAGATTTAAACAAGCAGCCGATACAAGGATCTTTTTATAAACAAGAACTTCAAAAAGCGTCCAATCCAGGTGTTTACCTCGTTGAAAAAGTTTTGAGGAGGAAATAAAATAAATTTTATGTAAAATACCTAGGATTACCCGAAATATCTTGGATAAATAAAACTGACATTCTGTAACCAAATAAAATAAATTACAGTTACTTAATATAACCCTTTTATTGTAAACATGTTACATATTATTACATTGACATAACAGTGCTGTGAATCAATGAAAATATTACTATAATTACATTGTTAACTAAATTACATTTTTAAATGGCGTTTTCTTTACATAAATGGTGTGTACGTTTTTATTTTACCTTATAATACATAGTATTACTACATAGAACAATACTAATTACAATAGTTTAAACGGGGTTTCAAAATGTCCATATGCAAAGATTCCACTTTATTAGGCAGTGTAAACAAAACGTTCATCATCAAAAGAAGTTAGTCTTTTTACTAACGAGCACAGTACTTACTTTTGTGATGATGCGATCGAATAAGTTGTAAGTCGGTATACATGGGTATACAGGCCTTATATGCATTGTAATAATCTAAGAAGGTCAATCCTTCTACAGCGCTCTTTTCCACACCTTTAGCTTTCTTAATTTTTAAATTATCACTTTTATAAGAGTACATTTTAGGTCTGAACCCGACAAATTCCATGATATGAACACATTTTATCTCATCTTTTATCTTTCCAACTACTTTATAATTAGCTCTTGAATAACATTTATGATTTTCCGGGACATTGCTAGTGTCGAAATAGCTACTAAAGTACTTTTGTAGAAATTGGATAGGTAAAGGAATCCGTATAATTCACCAATATGGGATCGTACCAAAAAAAATGGATGCTTCTGGTAAAAAAAAAATACGACGAATGGTAATAGACTACAGAAAACTCAACGAACTAACGATAAATGACAAATTATCATTACCGAATGATGATCGCGAATGTACCAAATGGAACGGTATATATTGTTGACATAATTGTTAACTCAAATAGCGTGGAATAACACTTTCAACATCTTGAAAATGAACTTGAAAAATCAGGCATTATCGATACAACTTGACAAAACCGGATTCTTTAAAAATGAATTACCCTTCTTAGGACATATTGTAACACCAAGCGAACTTAAAACTAATCCAAAGAAAATGGAAGCTATAACAAAACTTCCATACCTAAATAACCAGAAAACTACAATTTTTAGGAATGACAGGTTATTATCAGTAATTTATAAAGAATTATGCGCATTTGACGAAACCAATATCGAAACCACTATAAACGAAAATATATGGTACAAAATAAATCAAAGAATCGTATGACACTGAAAAATCTAATGACAAACTCTCCAATTCTAGCTTACCCATCTATAAAATTTTATCTAACCACTAATGCGAGCCATAAAGCTATTGGCTCAGTATTATCTCAATGTGACGATAACAACATAGAACATCCCGTTGCTTTTGCATCAAGAGAACTCCAACCACCAGAGTTAAATTACTCAACTATAGAGAAAGAATTAATATCCATCGTATGGTCAACACATCATTTTAGACCATACTTATACGGAACCAAAAAATCTAATTACACACAGACCACAAACCACTTAAACGGATCTATACTATGAAAAATGGAAACACTAGAATCATGAAATAGATCTGGAAACTCCAAGAATTTGAATTCGAAATTAAACATATAGACGGAAAAATAAATCATGTTGCTGGCATACTATCAAGACAAAATGAAAATTTACCACAATAATTGAATCATGTAGACAGTGATGATGACATGGACTTTGAAGAAATAGAATTACTTCCAGAAAAATAGTCTAGAATATGACGCAATAACTGCAGATTTAGAACAACCTATTCCCCAACTAATAGATGAACAGATAATACAATATGACGTAAGTTGCAATGGAGGTACTGCACATTCCCAACGTTCTTCTAATAAGCAAATATGGATTGTAGACAATGACAAACATATTAACGTTGAAAAACACCAAATTATAATAACTTAAGGACCAAACTGTTTAATAAAAGAAGATTTATTGACACGAGGAAATGACATTTCTTTTAATAATGAGGAAAGATTAGAGCAAATATTAGCACACCTAAAGCATGTTTATGGAATTTATTGTGAACCGAAACTCAATGTCATGATTACTTGGTATGATGAACAATTCAATACTTTATCAAGAACTATACAGGAAAAACATCCTACTAAGATAAAAAGATAGAAAAATCATATACTAAATGTAACAGATAAGGACGAACAAAACGAGATTATTTCCAATTATCACAAAGGAAAGACCTCACACGTACAATTGAGACTTATGACACATTAAGAAAACAATATTATATCCCCTCTATGAAAGAAATTATTACGGATTACATTAAAAAATGCATGATGTGTATAAAAACTTGAAAAAAGGAACTTGATGAAAGGAAACCAACTTGAAGCTAAATTTAAGGTAACACCAACACCAGAAAAACCTTTTGAAGAGTTAATGATTAGTATTTTACATTACGAAATTAAATAAATAATATAATTAATATTATTCCAAAAAGACTATTCACAAGAACCGTGAAAAGTATAACAGGTCCTAACATATGTGACGTTATAAAACAATACTTAGAACATTACCCGACAACAAATTCTATACGAATGGACAACGGAAGAGACTTAATTATAAAAATAACTTAATAAAAATTACTAATAAATGAATAAAATTACTAATAAAAAATAACTTAATTACTGATGTCCTTGAAACGAATGGAATAGAACCAATGTATGTAATGCCTAATAACTCTAATAATTTTTTAGGGCTTTTGAATCGTGCACACAGCACATAAATGGAATTATTGAGGGCATTAAATAATCAAAAATTAACTTATAACTATACAACAATACCATAAATGGAAAACTTAATATGACTCCTGACGAGATAACGTTTGGAATAACTAAAAAAAAGAACCAACAAATATCAATAAAAGAACAATATGTTCAAAATTATCATGATGACAAAAGCCTAATACATGACCTAGTAAAGACAAAAATAATAAAAGAAAATACTGATCGAACAGAAAAACTAAACCGAAATCGGGAAGACATTCCGACAATTTCTGATGAACAATTAACGATAAAAACTACTACCCATCGAAAGCATGATAATTGTTATAAACCAGTAATGAAATATGGAGATAAAAATGAAATAAAGAAATCGCATGCTAACAATATTAAACGACCTCGTAAGAAACATCTAACACGCCGAAAATATGTTTTACATAACAATAAAGACACTTCTCCTAAGTCAGACAATGCTATGGACTGGAACAACTTCACTGAAAGTAATTGACCTAATCAACAGTAACAGAATACTACATTACACGGTAATTAAATATTGTAAAAATAATTGAAAAATACTTTAAAACTATCACTTTTATAACATAAGCCTATTAGACTTAGAACGAACTAATATACAAACATGGATGAGAACAACTGAGGACCAACGAGCCTGCGCAAACTGGTTATTAAATAAAAGTTACTACTTATACCTTCTTGCAGCAAAAGATTTCGAATAGCTTTCTAATTTGCTAATTCTTACCGGGTATACATCATTATTGCCGTTTAGTCCGAAAACGTTGATAGATACACTGTTAACATTTTCAAAATGTTTAATGTCTTTCAAAGTCAACGGACAACCGAAGCAATCGACCGTGTATCCCAAATCTACGCCATTACATGAAACCGGATCATTAGACCCAACGCTTGAATTTAATATGGCATACTTAAAGCATAAATTGTCATTATAATTTCGTACATTTATTACAGCTTTTTTTTCCTCAATTTATTCAGTGTTCAAAACTTCATGAAAAATTTAATGAATAAATGAACTTCATTTAGTTACCTGATTCAAGAACTGAAGAATAACAGTGGTATTAGCAGTCATGTACTTACCTGAAAAAAACAAAGTATATTATTTAATAACATTGAATACAAAAATTAATTGTAATTATGTCTGTATATTTAAAATTATGATTCATATTTCGTTTCCAGCCAATATACACTATACTTTATACAACAACTTTATTATGATAAAATTACAATCTTCATCATTGGGCAATAAGTAGTTGAGATAAATGTTTTCATTCATAATACGCTACTAACGACATCATATAATTAATGGGATCAAAAGAAACTATAGACATTTCATTCTACAGTAAGATGTATGATAGAGTAGTTTCAGATTATAGATGAATTTGTTACAAGTGATAAACAGCAATTAATTGTAGATGTGCACTTTTATATAATGTAATTTTTACATGAATGGAATAATGCTATGCTCAAAAAAAATCTTGAAAGCTAAAATGCCTTGAATGGGAAAAAACTGTCCGTGTTCAACAATTACAAATATTAAGTTGTAAAAGTCGAGGTTTTCTTTAGTTTTCTCGTTCACTGTGAACATCATATCCCGATACAAGTTCCATAAATCTGTGAATATTAATTTTTTTGTTTATTAAATTTTAAATTATCCTTGGTTAATTAATTAGTCAATTCATGGGCAATAGTATCACTATTGTTTTATATTTTTTTTTACCGACTAAATTATATATATATATGTTATGGCTAGTGGCAAGACATTGTTAAACCTAATACCACGGGGCCTAATGTAAACAAAGCCTGGGTATTGATAGAGGATGAGGACAGAATAAAGGCAGTTAACAATCGAACCTGTGTGCATTATTACCATCCATATTCTATATTTTTCTTTGATCGTCACAGTACAGTCGGGAGACGATAACTTATATATATTATGATAAAATTGCAAACTGCCTCATTGAGTAACAAGTGATGTTTTCATTCATACAGTATTTACAAACAGCCCAGAGACCTCCCAAATCCACATGGTTTTCTCCTCCCACGCATGCGAAAGAGGAAGCGGAGTCTTGGGAAGTCCCCCTCACTCCTACGTCAGCCACGTCACCGGATACGAACCAGTGGATGCTGACCAAGAGCACGAGAGCCACATACGCTCAGGATATGATTGGAAAAATTGGCCATTGCCAAAACTTCCACTGTTACGCATTCATAGTAGGTCAAGAGGCCACTGCCGTTTTAGTCTCCGAGGAGGATTATAGGGATGAGTGGTGCAGTACAATGACTGTGCTAGGGGATTAGGGTCTTTGGATAGGTTACTATGGAATTTCATGAACTTAGAAGGGATGAGTTCGAGAATGTATGGTATATTAAGATAGTTATGAATTTACTATTGTTCTCAGGACTTCTGATTGAAAGGATTGGATAAGCTTGACGTTCAACTTTTCTGCTGTCCCACATAGCTATATTCCGTATGTCCAGATTGGCTTAAGTATAACTTTGTAAATTAGTAATTAGTTTTCTATTTAGAAATGGGATGTCCTTTGAAGTAGTCTGTACAGTTGTTCAAAGCATCTGTTTAGTTCTTGTCTTTTTAGCCTCATATGTGGGTTCCAGGTCAGCCGTTTGTCGAGATGGAAGCATAAGTACCGTACTAACACCGCCTAAATTAAAAAAAAAAAATGGATTATAAAGTAAATTGTATTTTTTTCTAAAATGTCCATGAACAAAATAAAGAAGCTGGGAAGTACAAAAATAAAAAGCTGAGAAACATTCCCAGGTACCACATTTTTGAATTCCATCACATTCCACTGACGTCCATATTCATCTGTTTGTACTCGCTGCGTAACACAAGTTTTAGAGAATAAAAAATAGTTTTTTTTTCGGTTCCAAGTAGCCTCCAAACTTGTTGCTCGGCTTTCGAAGGAGAAATAGCTCCTTATTATTTACCCACATTCATTTATGATGTGGCTTTTATGTTTCCTGCAAATTTCTAGGAACATGTGCAAATCCAATGTATTAATCATTTTATTTTAATTAATGAACTGTAATATAATTTTTTTAGGGTGTAATAATCAGAAAGTCTATTTCATTGAATCTCGTAAATTTTGTGCCTCACAATATTTAAATTTCTCTATGAAAGAAATCATCGGGGCTATCACTTCATATTTGTTTAATATCTTATGAAACCTTTGCAAAAACGTTTATAACTTCATTATGAATTATATTACAATTCATTAATTGAAAAATTAATACATTGCATAGAAATTTGCAGGAAACATAAAAGCCACATCATAAATGAAAGTGGGTAAATAATAAGAAGTTTTTCTCCTTCAACAGCCCAGTAACAAGTTTGGAGGCGGCTTGGAACCGAAAAAAAAATATTCAACTTTTTCATTTTTGTTTTTTTATAATGAATTTATCTTTTAAAATTTGATGGCTAGTTTTTTTAGAATTTTGATCAAAAAAAGTTAAAATTATGATTGATAAAAGTCATTAAAACTTTAAGGACCTTTGAAATGTGTATTTGTTTGGACAATAACAAAATGACCCCATATAGAGAAAGAATAGAAATATTGACATAAGAAGAAAATATTCAATACTACTATAGTAGAATCAAGGAAATTAATTGAATTATTTCCTTTTTTCAATATTTCTATTTTATATTTCTGGGTTGGATCTTTTTGTTATCTCTAGATTTTAAACAAACATTAAAACGTTTTACTTTGTTTTGAATACAATATATGAGCTTGGGAAATAATGTTTAAAAATGAATAAATTTTATCAGAAACAAATATGAATTTTGTTAATAGATGTAAAAATTGAAATGGTTTTTCGTTTTCAAATTGAACTTAATAACTGTTTGGCACCGCTGCTCTCTGGCGTTTCTCTTTAAATATACATGGGAGACGTTACAACTTGGCAACTATTTAGCGGAAACCACCTCCAGCTTGCGGAACAGTAGTCCTGGCAACAAAAACTCTGGACACCGGCTGTGTTGGTCACCTATCCAATTTCACGGTCCACAGGAAAACCCGTAAAAGTTAAATGGTGGTTGAGTTTGGGCTTGATATCCAGCTAGTTTGAGGAACTTCTCCGGTCCCACCCCTAGAATTTGGACAATAATCAACAGTATATGACATCGCTATGTAATTGGGGATAATTCCTAACACGGTAATAAAGATTACTATTCAGTTAGTCTAGACATTCCGAGGACCAGTAGCCTAACCATTTTCTTTTACATCAATAATGAACTAAAATGAAAGGAAATAAAGAAGGTGGAAAGTGCAGAAGCAATATCGACATACACTTCTTGAATCCACGTCTCTTGATTATTTCAAGTGATCGGGAAACGACTTGTGCGCATTTTAGACCAAAACTACATTGGATTCGTACAACTCTCACAGGGACTGAAAAAAACTTTTTCGAAACTTAATGAATTGTAAATAGCTAAAATATCAACTAATAAAAACACCCTGACATCACTTGAGAAAGAAATAGGCTTTATAAAGGTCACAATCTTATTTTCATTATCTGAGTTACTTGATTTAAGCACCAAAGCTAATCAGCATACTTATAGGTGTGGTGGAACATAACTTATCAGGTATGCCTCCTTGATCACTCCTTGTTCTACTTCCAGTAGTATCAGTATCAGTATCCATACATACTGATAACAGATTGATACATACCTGGATTACACTATGCTCACTCAATCCATCAGTGGTATCACATTCTTTTTTATTATTTTAAAGGTTGAAGACAACTAAAATTCCTTTACTTTCTTCCTGAACTAAATTATCCGTTTAATTGTACCTCTTATCTCGTGGTATTGGATTAAATAACAATAATAATTACTATAAATAGGTACCTGGGTACAGAACATCCACTTGTTACAGACGGATTCCACCCTCGGTATCAACAGGAACATAGCAACTGCTATGGATCTCGAGGAATGCACGCAGGCCTTCGACTGAAGTGTCCCACGGGGTGCTGTGCCGACAGGTTTACGACTCAACATTTTATTCTTCACTTGTTAATTAGTAATAAACTATCTCAGTTTCATGATGGATTCGAGTGAAATGCGAAGTAGATTATCAACTATGTTGCTAGCAGTTAATACTAAAGGACTTTTACTTAAGTCCCACGAATGATTGCGGTTGTTGTTAGCCGAGGAAGGTGGTTGTGATGACTTATGGTAGGCTCGAGTTGGTGAGACCGTGCCGTGGTACGACAAGCTAGAGGATAGCTGCGGGCGTGACTGCGTTTCGAGAAGGCAGGGTTGTACGATGTCTCTGATGCTCTGCGGTCAGCCTGCTGCCCATCAGGGGCCAATGACTCAGTACAGGAGGGGTACTCTATCAAGCTGCCTCCGAGATGCATGGCTTCCTTACTGATAGGCTAGAATAAGCTTTCAGGAACAACCTTTATATCTCTTTCTCTTTATATATATAACTTTATATACAGCTCTGCTGTACGGTGCCCCGATGTATATTCAATTGACTGACAATACAGCTGAAAGTCTCCAACAATTCCAGAATGGGATCATGGGAAAAGTGGTCTGACATACCTCTCTCGAGAGGTTAAAGAACGCTGACCTGCACCGTTGCTTTGTGTGCTATTGTGGGTAAGTTCATCCACCGGAGATACATCAAGTTTTTTGACTCGTTGCAACACCTCACAAACCCAGTGTTTAACACTATGACCCCACCACCTTTCCTACATCGATGGCAACAGACTGTCGGGGAAAATTAGGTTAAGATTTAGTTTAGGTTTTTATTGTTAGATGTAAGTTAGTTTTACGACTATGATAAATAAGGTGAGCCCATCACTTTTAATAAATTCAGTCCACTAACGTATAATGTGCATCATAATACTTTTGTACAATCCGGATCACTATTAGTAGAAAACAGAATTTGTATAAAATGTAGCTAAGATATACGCAATATAATGAAGCAATTGTAAATAGATTCGTTTGTAGATTCTATACTTTGTAACGTATATTAATTTTGTAACAAGAGGATATGAAACAAAAAAAAAAAAAGTACCTGAAGGAATGTCTTTTCTGAGATACAAAAGACGGCCTTTTTTCTCCAGAACGGGGGTTCTGTCCATTCCCCTACCTGATATTAAAACATTTTTTTTTTTAAAGAAAGGTTCTTCTACTAGAAGATGAGGGGTAAAACCAATTGGATATCAAGCCAATGTTTTATTTTTATACAGCGGCCTACAACAAAGGCTCTGGCCAGCCAGAAATAACAAAGTGGCAGATGTTTCGAGATAGGTGTGAGGACCTGCTTCTTCAGTCTATCTAGTGGCCTGGTAGTCTTATCTTATATCTTTATATCCCTATCCTATCTCTTATTCATAAAACAGGTGACTAGGTCCATGGCACAGGGGTTGGCAAGCAAAGCGACAATGTGGTGGGAGAGAGAGAGAGAGTGAGAGAGAGAAAGAGAGAGAGAGAGAGAGAGAGAGAGAGAGAGAGAGAGAGAGAGAGAGAGAGAGAGAGAGAGAGAGAGAGAGAGAGAGAGAGAGAGAGAGAGAGAGAGAGAGAGAGAGAGTTATATATTATTTGTTATTCTATTTCGGAATCTAAAAATTACATTTTCATTGACACTCATATAAAACATGTGTTGAGCAGTTCAATATTACGCAATTTCTTCCGAAACACTGTCAGCACAAGTTGCATACTAATAATTTCAGATCGATTTGGTTATCACTTCGTAAAATATCTAAGTTATATACTAGCATTTAAAATACATGCATTTATTCTCAACCATATGCACCAAAATAATAGTTTTCGAGATTTTCAAGTTTCTATAAAGAATGTCAAAAAATAAAAATTTTCATTGTGGTATCTGTCCCACTATTATTTACAATTATTGATAGTTAACAGCCATCGAAAAAATTGCAATGGTAAGTAAAATTAAGCACATTTGGTACAGCCTCCGACTAGATATTGGGGTTCAATTTTTTCATTGACTGTTACTAATAATTATTGAAAATTATACCATCTCTATAAATTATAATTATAATGTCTTTTAAAAATATTTTAATTATGACTTAGTTGAAAAGCATGCCAATAATGTTATAGCCGAAGTTGACGCCATGCGGCCTGTGAATAACTTATACGCCCAGAAAGCTTGATCAAGAGACCAAGACTCTTATTCAAATGTAGATTATGTTGCAACAATTTTTTACTCTCTTTAATGACAATTCATACTAAAGAATAAAAATCAAGATCTAAGAAGTGAAGGCAACATAGTAATAATAAGGGAGATAGTCCAAATTCTCGTATTTTTGTTAAATAATTGTGAAAACACTAACCGATATATTTGAAGTCGGTCACTGGAAATGGCGTTTCCTGCTAAAAGGTAATTGGGAATATTTTAAAGATTGACAAACGATGCAATTACAATTGGTTTGAATCAGCTCCTGTTCGTTCTCAAAAAGTTTTTTTACGCTAATAGTCCAGGGGCCGAAGGTGAACATATGAGGATTATAAGAAAACCAACCGTGAAGCTCTGATTTTCGGTCCAGTTGTTGTGGGAGCGTCCTGTACAGCATAATAAAACTTACCGAGGATGGAGGGGGGTGGGAAGGAGCACACTTATTTTATCTGTTGAATCAATGGTTTAGGAGAGAGCGAGGGTTACCGAAATTTTCAAAATTTTTGTTAAAGCAGTTTATTTATGAAAATTCCTGTTTTTTATCCCTTGATATCTCTTAAAACATTGACTTAACGGAAAAAATGAATCAGACATTTTTAAAGGCAATTTTGTGTTCTTTGTTTTAATCCATATTGTACTTTTCGCTAAAATCATTAGTTTGCGGGATATTTAAGAAAAAACAAGCTGACCTTCAAAAAATCACCCTTCACCATCGGGAACTATTAGTATGTTACGCAGGACCACCCCTCCCCACAACCGTAATAAAAACCCTAACTACACGATTAATTGTTTTTTGATTTTCCATCGTTGCCTGGACTACATCTCTAATGTTCATATAACCAGGAGGAATAATCACAACTTTTCATCCTAAATAGTTTTCATGTTGTGATTTAAATGATCCCAAAATTTAAAATATCTTCTTTGAGGGATCAAAATACTAAGAATTGCTCCTAATATATTTATTCATTGTATAGTGGTAGGGCAATTATACGTGTTTTTGCCTGTGTAATCATGTTGAATGGGAAATTTTTTTCACAGAAGTTAAAAGTTTTTTTCGTTTATTTTTTTCCTTTAGAAGATGGCGATTGTTTATGAATAATTGTTTACTAGGTAAAAGAAATGGCCCAATTGAAGCCAATTTTTTTTTTTACCGCAAAGGCAAATGTTATGAATGGTGTGGGTCGACCAGTGGCTGGGAATACACCGAAAAAAAGCTCTTCAAATCAATTGTGTTTCAGCCTCTGTTGTTAGTTGATTAAAACTGTTTTTTCCCCGTTTCATTTACTCTGTTTAGTTATAAATTACATTTGGCTTAGCGGCGTTTTTCTATTTAAAGACATTATTTTAATTACATTAACTAATGAACTAATATGTAAACCTAAGTATAATTATTTAATCCATCAGGAACGATTTAAACTTAAATAACTCGTCATTATTATTAGATTTGAGTCCTTTTTTGGTTTTTCAAAAACAAGAAACACTTAAATTTCATTCCCGAGTCTATTTATTCTGGTAATTGCCCCAGATACAGAAACCCCCCCATCAATTTCAAAATACGTAGTTTTGTTGGTAGATTTGATGAGCCGACATAATAGAAAATACATGAAATTAGTTAAAACTCCCAAAAAAATAAATGTTTCGCTAGTTATCTAATCACTTAAGTATTAATAATGAAATTAATATTTTCTATCGTAACAAGAAGGCTCTGAAATCCTTATTATCAATAAGTTATTTGTGTTTGGTTTCCTATATAATTATTCATTAAAATGGAATTCGCAAGTATACTTAAACTCATGTTTCACGAACAGGTATGATATGTTATTTTCATCTTAAGCCAAGATGAAACAAAAAATAAAAACTACGGCAAACAAAACCGCAATATTTTCATATCAATTACGAACTATATGGAAACAAAGGACCTAAAAAATAAAGACACAATATCCTGGGGGACCCTGCCTTATTTCGTTTTGGTTCGCCGTCTTAGCTAGTTCTTAAACATGAGGAATAAGTTAATTAAAACATATTCACAAAACTAAGACTTAAAAGATTAAAAATCTCAAACGTTAAAAAAACAACTGCAGTATTTAATTGGGGCTATACAGTTATAAAGAAAGAGTTAAATTAATCAAAAACTGATTAACATTCCCTTAGATTCTGTAAAACTATCGCTCCGAAGGAGGTTATGAAGCGAACACATTCAGCCCTTTTAATATTTGTATTACTGTGGAAAAAATTAAAAAAAAAAAATTGTTTGATGGTGATCTATAATGTTATCCAGCTTCTGTTCACCAAAGGTATGCAGTGGCAAATAGGAAAAAAAATATTTTTTTAACATCCATAGAGAGAAACTCTAACGATACCACTTATTAGGTCCAGCTAATGGAATGGCAGAAAATTAATATTAATACATGTGTATGAGATAAAATAAAAATAAACGCAATATGTAAAGAACCATGAACAACAAGAATTTATTGGATAAAAAGAAGAAAAACATTAAAGATTTAGAAGTTTCTGCGCATGCGCTACTATTAACAACAACGTACAACTATCGCTCTCCAAATAAATACCGATAACTACCGTTTATAGACCCTTTTTCGGCTTTGGGATTGTGTCAACTGGCAACTTAAGTGAGGTGGCCACGAGGGAGCCCTCAATAAGTGAGTAGATCGCTAGTACATTGGTGTGAAGTGCAAATAATAGTGACATCAGACAGAGTAGTCGGCCATCTTGACTGAGGCATCAGCCGTCGTTCACAATACATAGCCGTTCTGAGCCAGACCTGATAGGTGGCTCAGAGCCAAGACCGGTGACTCGCCACTGGAATCCCACCGGCGCTACGTATTTTATTTATTTTTTTTTAACTAACAAAAATCCTAGCTAATGACAAAATGAGATTTTATCAGCAGCTAATATCACAAAATAAAAAGAAAAGATCTAGGTCCTTAGGTCCAACTCCGCCAACGTCGCCAGTAAAGTGAAAACCCAGACGCTCAGATAGGAACATCCCTATAAACTCATCTGCTGCCAGCTCTATGGAAGATCTACCACCACTTGCCAGCACTTCAAAAGAAGAAACTGTAGCAGAATCTCCATTCTTCACACCGAATAGCTTCGAGGTACTGAGAAATAGCCAACCTGACGACATGGAAGTTATTCAAACACCAACACAGCCCAAGCCGCCTGCCATATTCGTAAGGAATATTAGCAATTTCAAACTATTATGCTCACAAATGAGCAAAAATGTAGGTACCGGAAAATATATGTGCCTCAATCGCTCTCGGGATACAAAAATTTCCCCAGACACTCCGGATACTTATCGAGCGATCATTAAGTATTTGGAAGAAACCAATGCAGACTTCCATACATATCAGTTGAAACAAGAACGATCGCTTCGAGTAGTGATAAGAAATCTGCACCCGACCACACCAGCTGATGAAATTGAAGACGAACTATCAGCTCTGGGATTCAAAGTTCGGCAAATAACCAACGTTTTACGTGAGGACAGACAACAAAACGAATCCACCAAAACGGCATTACCGTTATTTTTTGTAGATCTCGAGCGGACACCTGGCGTGGAGAAAATTTATGACTTAACAACCCTGTATTACACAAGAATACAGGTCGAAAAACCTTACCCCAATAGAGACATCGTCCAATGCCATAATTGCCAGGCATATGGGCACACAAAATCGTATTGCCACCACCCTCCTAGGTGTGTAAAGTGTAGTGGGCAGCACAAAAGCGAATTTTGCAAAAAGCCCCTAAAATCGCCTGCTGTATGCGTGCTCTGCCAGCAAGACCATCCGGCCAACTACAAGGGCTGTGAGGCCTATAGAATCCTCAAGTCCAGGAGCGAGCAACGTCGCCGGCCAGAAGAAGAGAAGCCAGTAACAGGCAGGTCAAGAAGCGCCCCTACCAGAAATTTGAGGCCTTCAGTCTCTTTTGCTGATGCCGTTCGGAACAGAGAGCAGTCACAGGCACTGCCCACTTCTCGTCCGCAAGTATCTCTTCCCCAGCATTCCGCTCATCCCGCCAACCAGCAAACCCAATCCCATCCTCAACCACACATCTCGCATATTCCTTCACCTCCAAGCTCTTCAGATCTCACTAGCCTATTAACATCATTCCTCACAGAATTCAGAACCCTAATTACCCCTCTCATTTCCCTTCTTACAAATCTTGTCTCCTACCTTATCCCCGTTAAACAAAATCCATAAGTGGATCCTTCTGACTCCTTATCCATTCTCCTTTGGAATGCGAATGGTGTTCGCACCCACACTAACGAACTGACAGCACTACTCCATGACAAGAAGATCGACGTAGCTCTTATTACTGAAACAAGACTTACGAGCAAACGACCATTTACCGTTCGACAGTACCAGACTTATCGTACTGATCACCCAAATGGAACAGCTCATGCAGGTACCGCTGTCATTGTCCATAACTCCATATCCCACCACATAGTTCCTTTGGTATCACATGATTTCCTTCAATCCAATGCAGTGTCAATCACCACCTTCATTTTTCCTCTTACACTTGCATCAACGTACTGCCCTCCCAATAAATCCATTTCCGACTCCCAATTCATCTCCTTTCTAGACTCCATCGGACATCGTTTCCTTGTGGGTGGGGACTTTAATGCGAAGCACCAACACTGGGGGTCAGATTCACAAATACACGAGGACGTGCTTTGCTGTCTGCACTCACACGGAAACATTGCTCCATTATCACTCCTGACACAGCCACCTATTGGCCATCAGATCCCAACCGAAATCCTGATCTCCTTGACTTCTTTTTTTACAATAGTTTAGGAACACTAAACTATTCACTCAAGCACCTCGATGACCTTTCCTCCGATCGTAGCCCTTTATTATTAACCATTTCCCTAAGACCAATTCACAAACTGCCTCCTCCTTCATTTATTAGGGGCCCAGTTGACTGGGACCACTTCCGTCAGCTTCTTACAGAGTCCGTAAACCTCAAATTATCCCTGAAAACATCCCAAGATCTAGACGATGCAGTGCATTCTTTCACTACTCTGGTCCAGAGGTCGGCTTGGGAGGCATCGTCACCCCATCGTCACACAAAAATCCACAATCATAATCGTTTACCTCAGCATCTCAAAGATCTAATCCAATCCAAACCCCGCTCCAGAACAGTGTGGCAAAGATCCCGGCATCCTATTGATCGTCGCACGTACAATCAGTACTGCCGATTGGTAAAGCGGCGATTGGCATCCTTCCGTTCCGATTCTTTCAATTCCTACCTCTCCTCTCTGTCCACCAGGGATAACTCCTTGTGGAACGTAACCAAAAAAATCCTAAAGTATCAACGTGTTTCACACCCACTCCGTCGTGATGATGGGTCCTGGGCGGCTTCGGATGGGGATAGGTCGGAGGAATTTGCTCTGCATCTTACCCATACTTTCACACCTCACCTTTCTCATCAAAGCCATACTCACAGCACAACTGTGGAAGATTTCCTCACTTCACCTATTCTTTATGAAAAACTTACCTTACCGAAAATCCCCTGGATATGATCTCCTTACTCCTCAAATTCTCAAACAACTTCCTCCTAAAGCCATAATCTTCCTAACCTACATATATAATTGCATAATCCGAACGACGCACTTTCCTCTCTTCTGGAAACACTCCATTATTGTCCTATTCGCTAAACCCGGTAAACCACCCAATGACGCCTCATATTATCGTCCAATTAGCCTACTCCCTATCCTATTTGATATCTCCTAAATATCAAAAATATTTGAGAAACTCCTACTAAAACGCCTACTTCCCATTGTTGAATCCAAAAACCTTTTTCCCACACACCAGTTTGGTTTCCGCCAACGACATTCCACTGCTCAACAAGGCCTTCGCGTTTTTGATCACATCTCCTCAGCCCTTGAAACCAAACAGTATTGCACTGCTGCCTTTCTCGATATAGCTCAAGCTTTTGACAGGGTTTGGCACGCAGGTTTGCTCTACAAGCTCAAAAGATATTTACCACAGACCCTTTTCCTAATCCTACAGTCCTACCTTTTAATCCGCTTCTTTCAAGTACGGTGTGGTTTAGAATACTCTAACTACTATCCCATAAGTGCAGGAGTTCCACAGGGCAGTGTCCTAGGCCCCATCCTCTATAACCTATACACCGCTGATGTCCCCTCTACTCCCAATACCTTCTTGGCCACATTTGCAGATGACACTGCAGTCTTGTCATCCCATCCAGACCCCGACATAGCATCCCATAACCTTCAAAAATACCTTGACGAGATCGAGTATTGGTGCAATCAATGGCGGATCAAAGTTAATGAAGCAAAATGCTCCCACATTACCTTCACCCTTTGTCGCAAGTCTGGTCCACTATTTTATTTTAATTCTATTCCTCTCCCTGTATCCGAGACAGTACGGTACTTAGGCTTCCATCTTGACAAACGACTGACCTGGAACCCACATACGAGACTAAAAAGACAAGAACTAAACAGACGCTTTGGACAACTGTACAGACTACTTCAAAGGACATCCCATCTCTCAATAGAAAATAAACTACTAATCTACAAAGTTATACTTAAACCAATCTGGACATACGGAATAGAGCTATGGGGGACAGCAAAAAAGTCGAACATCAAGCGTATCCAATCCTTTCAATCAAAAGTCCTGAGAACAATAGTAAATGCCCCTTATTATGTCAGCAACAAAACCCTTCATAACGACCTTAATATACCCTACATTCTAGAACTCATCCCTTCCAAGTTTACGAAATTCCACAGTAGCCTTTCCAACCACCCTAATCCTGTAGCACAGTCAATCCACTGCGCCACTCATCCCTATAATCCTCCTCGGAGACTGAAACGGCAGTGGTCTCGTGACCTGCTATAAACCCGTGACAGTGGGAGTCCTGGCAATGGCCAGTCTCTCCAATCATGTCCTGAGCGTCTGTGGCTCTCGCGCTCTTGGTCAGCCTCTGACTACTGGCTAGTATCCGGTGACGCGGCTGACGGAGGAGCGTGGGGGACTTCCCAAGACTCCGCTTTCTCTTTGCGGTGGATTTGGGGGGTCTCTGGGCTGTCTGTAAATATTGTATGAATGAGCGAGTGAATGATGAACTGTTAATATTGTATGAATGAGAGCATATATCTCAATTACTTATTGCCTTATAAAAGGCAGATTGTAATTATTGCTCAATAAAGGAATTATACTACTAAAAAAAAAAGATTTAGAAAAAAAACCAAACAATGCATGATATATTTATTCATCATTCTCTACCAAAAGAGAATATCAAAATAGAAATATTCTTATTACACTAAACAAAATATTACTGGTTTATTATATACATAAAAACACTTATAACCACTTGGTTTTGTAAATTTAATTTCCATCATAAGCATATTAACACATTTTAAACAATTTTTGTTATTGCATTTTATTTCTGAAAATTGCTATTTTTTTATCCCTTGCTATCTCTTAAAACATTGACTTAACGGAAAAAATGAATCAGACATTTTTATAGGCAATTTTGTGTTCTTTGTCTTAATGCATATTGTACTTTTTGCTAAAATCACTAGTTTGCACCGTCGGGAACTATTAGTTTGTTGTGAAAGGAACCCCCCCCCCAACAACTGTAATAAAATCCCCCAACTACACGATTTGTTTTTTTTTTACTTTCCATCGTTGCCTGGACTACATCATGTTCATACAACCAAGAGGAATAATCACAATTTTTCATCCTAAATTGTTTTAACGAAAATAAAAATATTCTTATTACACAAAACAAAATATTACTGGTTTATGATATACATAAAAACACTTAAGACCACTTGGTTTTATACATTAAATTTCCATCATAAGTATATTTAACAGAACGAGAATATTTAAATTACTTGGCTCTAAATTGCCATGGCATTTATATAAATTGGCAGCGGGCCATGGTACGTTACTAATTAATAACTCTAAGTATAGAGTTTCAATGTCTAACATCAACATTGCTCTCCTCGGCAGACTCAGTTAAGCTTTCACCACCAATAGTCCAGCAGCATCCGAATCCGTCCAAGAGGTCTCATCTCATTCGCGTCAAGCCGGCAAGTGTCGCTTTTTTGAACATTGGATGAAGCCGTGAAAGTTGGTGAAACGTAGTTTCTAATCCTTTACCGTATACTAGCCTCAATTATATTTAAAAGAGAAAACCTACATGAAGAAAATGCTGTGATTATATTTACAGTTTTTACGTAATATACGCTTAGGGAGGGGAGGGAAGTCAGGCTACCTTTAGTATCTTCTTAGTTAATCTGCCTCTCCCAGGGAATAATCCCTAGTAAGAGTCAGTTCCCAGTGGCAAATTGGATTTAACTTTCTTAAAAACCTCTCCAGTCCCTAGTAAAATTTTCCTTATTGTTAACTTATTATAACTTTTGACACGCCCATTGAACATTAAAAAAACTGTTTCTTTCTCGGGATCTATTACATCACTATCCTACGGAAATTAATAATGAAACTACAAATTCACAATTAACATAAAATAAATATCTTCAGTTAAATAATCTTTGTAGTGGAGAGTATTTTAAAAGAAAAAGAAAGAAAAGCTTTATTATGAAGTACAACACTGGTTGCATTATTATGAAGCAAAACACTGGTGTATACAAATATTAATAGTTACGTTACTACATGCTGGGTGGAAGGTCTAAAGTTAAATAATCTTTGCAGAGGAGAGTCTTTTAAAAGAAAAAGAAAGAAAAGCTTTATTATGAAGTAAGTACAAGTAAAACACTGGTATATACAGATATTAAGATATATTACTACATACTAGGTCGGGTGTTTTGGGACTAGTGTCTGAGAGACAAGTGTGAACTAGAGGGGACTGGAACTAAAGCTGAGACATATACGTATATGAAAAGGATAGGATTCTGGGAAGTAGGGAGCTTTAGGAGGAATGCGGTAGCTTACTTAAAAATAACAGGGTCATGAGGCAGGTATACGTTCTGCTCAACCCCCTACTACTTTTAACATCATATATAATATTAGCATTATAATATTCTTAGCGTTATAAAACTTTCGTTAATTCTTCAAAAGATATGGGGAATTTTTTCCGATATCGCACAACTCCTTTAAGTTTAATGCTCATATTTGTTGTCGTTATTTCCGGAGCGTAAACATTGTTATTTGTCATTGCGCACTACAATTCTTCAGACCGTTGTTAATATACCTTTGGAAATCAATTTTGATAAGTTCATATTACAGACAGGTCGGCTGAGAAGATCGTAACCAGAGATTTCCTAAGCAAATACCTTATCGATAATTATAATTATGCTACTCAAGACTTCTTAAAAAAAACTATATTTGGTATAAATCACAAATGTACAATCATATATGGTTGTAAACTAAGTGTATACTAGCAAAATGAATGCCTGAAGGGAATATGACAAAACCCCCTTGGACGGCTGTAAACATACATACAAAGATGGTTTGTGATAATGTTTTAGAAGCAAAAGCTATAGGGTGATCCATCCCTTCTGAAAGTTGGGAAAGTACTGTTCCAACTGCTATATTACTGGCGTCTGTCGTTAAAATCATTTGTTAGCTAAACTCCGGGAATGCTAAAATTAATCATTAATGTTTATATGTATCTGGGTTTATTGTTTCACCTGATTTTGTTAAACTTTCTGATAAGGGCTGTGCTATGTGTACACAATATTAATAAATCCGATAATATCCTGTGAAACAATTGTTTAATTTATTTCTCAGTCCCGGATAAGAGGAATTTTCAACAGCTTCTAATTTTCTCGGGTCAGTTTTGATACCTTCCAATGTTTGAATATGTCCTAGAAATGGTAATTCAGTGTCAAAAAACTCAATTTTGGTCATGTCGCATCGATAAATCTCGTTCTAAGTTTTTGAAAATATAATTATATCATCAATATATACTAATGAGTTAGGTGTATCACTAAGTAAAGAAATGGCTCTTTGAAGTGTTGGTGGTGCATTGCATAGTCTGAATGGTATATGCTGTCTTTGGTATAGTCTTCCTCCATCTCTATTTGATAAAATCCAGAAGCTAAATCAATTGCCGTAAAGAATCTAGATCCGTTAAGTTGATTTAGTTAGTCTTCTGTATTCGGAAGAGGGAATTTATCTGGTACCGTTTCCATTCCATTTTCTATAGTCAATGACTACTTGAATTTTCCGTTTACCGCTAGCATCCATTTTCTCGTGTACGACCCAGATGGGGCTGTTATAAGGAGAATTGCTATCCCCAATAATAGCGTTATTTAAAAGTGAAGTAATTTCTCTATTTACTTCTTCCTTAAACTCTTGAGAGTAACGATAATTTCTTGTATAGGTAGGTTTTTCTGTTTTTAGTGGGATTACATGATTTAATAAATTGGTCTTATTTAATTTTTGAACTTCTGTTTTTATTACTCTCGAATATTTGTTTAATAAGCCTATTACTTATTTTTGTTCTTTATCATCTAAATGATAAGTTTCTTATTTCATTTTTATTTAATATATTTAATTCGTTTTTTTTAAATATTACTTATTTAATTATTTATCTCGTTTTATTTTGCTACTTCATTATTTTTAGTCAAATTTTCACCGTTTTTAATTATTTTTCCGTTTATTATAAATTTATTGTTTTTATCGAAGTTTATTTTCATATCAACTTTTTTCATGGTTTCCATACCAAGTAACATATTGTAACAACATCTAAAATCGAATATTTTAAACTTAGCTAATAATTTATGTGGCAGTTCTAGTCGTGGTCAATGGTGAATGAAGATCCCTCCATGTCCTTTTTTGCTCCCGGCTGGCGTGTTCACAATAAATTATTCCGAGGATATTTCAGTTCCGTCGGGTACAGAACTTGGTGTTATATAATTTATCTCTGAACCTGTATTGACTAGCCGGTTCTCCCCTGTTAAATTGGTAAAATGTAGTAATTCATTGCAAATGTTTAATCTGTGTTCGTCAAGGGTGGTTTGGTTTGGCTTTGGGCCTGTCTACCTCTAAAAAATTTTCTAATCTTTCTTCTAATTCAGCAAGGGTGTTTTTTAGTTGGTGATTATTTTCTTCTAAATTACGCACGTGGTTACTTCTAACAGTTCACAATGATACCGTATTTTTCGAATTAGGATTAAAAGGTTTTGAAGGGAAATCATCTTTCGGCTTATCGAGTTGTTGCCAATATGGTCTGTCATGTCACGCCTGGGGTCTGTTTTCTGTAATCATAATGATTCCGGTATTCATATTGGTCATGCCTATCGTTATGTTTTTCGTTATATCGGGGTTGTCCGTGTCTGCGGTAATTATTTTGTTGGTAGGTATTACATCGTTGCTGTTTGAAGTTATTCTGTCTAGGGGGTCTATAATATGGACTCATATCCTTTCTTGGAGGTGTATCATTATATTGTTGTTTAAAATTGTTTCTGTGATGGTTTTGTCCGTATAATCTCTCTATTATGTGACTAGAATCGTTTAGTATCGCGTTTCTTATACTAGCGATATTTTTAAGTATCAGGTGTGCTTGAAAGTCTTCTAATGGGGGTGTAGATTTCCTAATATATGGAAATGTATTTCCCTATCCTGATAGTTCATTAAACTTTGTTTGTTACTTACATTCTCGTGTATACGTAAAATATTAACGATCTTATTTTAGCTATACGGTTTATAAAGTCCACTGGATGTTCGTTTTTGTGTGGGTTCGTTTGCATCAATTCTCGTTTTAATTGTTCTACTTTAAACTGCTGTAATTCAAGAGATCTTTGATGTGGTTAAATGTATTTGTTAATAAGCAATGCCTAGATTGTTCAGTAAGCCTAGATTTTGCAATAGCTAATACTCTACCATGGTTTTGATCCCTGAGAGTATTATTAGGAGCGCATACGTTATTATATATACCTCTTACATTATTGACAAAAAAAATTAAGCCTTCAGGTTTTCCATTATAATAAGGCAAATGATCGTAGTCTTCTTTAGTCATAGAGTAATTCATGTCTGTATTTTCAATAATTTCAGTTTCTTTGTTTCGTGCCTGGTTAATCCTATCACTAGTTTTTCCCATATCAAATAATTACATAAATGGAATATACCTCAAGTATCTGATAAAGGTGTTCTTCTTTATAATAATGTGGGATGAGACGGGGAAAAACTCTGAGTACACCTGCGACGAATCTCGTGAGCGTTGTCTTCTTGTTCAAACAAGAGGTTCTTCTGCCAGGCTGAAGTATCTGAGTGGCAGAGCTTTCCCCGTTGCCGTAAAGAAGAATATTACCAGAACGGTCAAGATTTCCCTAATGCAGTCTAACCCAGTCCTTGTTCGGGCGCCAATAATAATTCTGCTACTCAAGACTTCTTTAAAAAATCTATATTTTGTATATATCACAAACGAACAATTATATATGCTTGTAAACGAAGAGCTACAATAGAGACCTATCAGTGATTTCTATGAAATCACAAGTTAGGAGATATAGTTCGACTGAAGCAATTGTTATTGTTTACAGTGTGATTAGTCTTGTTACCTAACTGAGGAATCTAAAATTTACTATTAGTTTAATTTTAGCTGATCTCCAGGTAAATTAGGACAACCCCAAAGATTTTGAGTATAAACAACTGCAGTCGTAGATTAGAATAGGAGTTCCATACATAATGATGTGGTTCCACAGTCATAACGGAGACGAGTTAATTTATTCTCAATGGGGGGCTCACAACTTCATCGGATATTTAACGATGTATCTGGAATATGATGATGAACGGTATGTTCATGAGGTATGTATTTATAATATGGAAATAATTCGAAGGCAATTCTTATCATTGAATAATTAACATACCGCGAAACAGGCATATTAGTGTATGGTTTGGTATTCCGTCGTTAATAATTTTCGAAATAAATTTCTGAGTAACAGATCAATACAAATCGTAGCATTATTAAGTCATAGATATGGTTGAATATGTATATTCGTTAACATTTGATTCTTCTTGGTTATATTTATATTTCGAAACTTAATATGATAGAGAATGGTATTTTCGAATCAAAATTATTATGTTTTGAAAGTATTTGAAAATTATAGTTATAATTTGTCATTATTATTTATATGGATTGTGTATTATATTATTAGAGATAATGGTCAAACTCCTCTTCCTGTTTGTATTGTGTAATTACATCACTGCATATAGTATTTGCATAATTTAATGTTCTCTTTACATAGGCTGATTATTGCCAACAACTATTACAAACTGATTGTCTAATCCTATTTTATTAGTAAGGATATGATATCCTGCCTGTATGTGTGATATAATCAGTCTTAATTTGAATAACTAAGTTATTATATGATTAGATTTAACAAAAATTGGTACAACATATTCGTGCTAAGGATAGAATGAAGGAAAGAATGAATATAGGAAGGTAGTGGCGGATTCTGAGTTTGGAGATTAAATGCATGAACATAATGGGAAAAGGTAAAAAGGGAAAAGGTAATAGTGATGTAGGTGATGGATGCAAAGAAGTATTGGATATCGACCCAAGAGTATTACCATCTCAATTCTTCGTAGTACGGAGTAAACGTGTGTAGGGATAGCGATATTTGAAAACAGGCATTATAATCGAGCATCAAGCTCCCCAGAGTGATTAGGGGGGTAGCAGGAGTCAAGGGCTTTGATAGGAGATAGTGAGAACGATCACTTAGCTTGAAGCTCTTAGTCTCTAAAAAGAGCGAACGATGATATGAGGTATGTAGGTAGTCTTATTCCGGCCCTGGACTCGTTGTTTAGTTAAAGTAGGCATAGAGAGGCCTAAACCCAAATTCAGCAAAGTTCTTCTTGAACCGAATCTTGATCCAAAATTGGACAGCAGGTAAATCAGGATGTGACCAGCATAGGTGTCAGGAACAGTGCTGAATATGTGCATAAAAATAGTGAATCCTTCCACTACACAACAGGACAAGTGATGGAGTCTGGTGGTGCGTGGATTAGTGGATGAGTATGATTGGAGATGAACGATTCAAAACAGCACTATTAGTAAAGGACCTCAGTAATAGTTATATGAAGAGAGGGTTGTCACGGATTTCAAATGCTTAACTAGGTCTAAGAGGATTCAGGATGGAATAAAATAAAACATAATCTGAGACATTACCTTTATACGAATAAATATAGATATACGTTAATACGAATAAAGAAAGTTGTGTATGTGACAAGAACAAAATATTATTTTATATTAAATTAACAGCAATTACAATGGTTTAAGTGAACAGCACTTCACTTAACAAGTTCTGGAACTTTTGGAATCCTTAATGCAAAGAGGCAATAAATAGAAAATATATACCTATATTTAGTTTGATGAAGGGTAATAATAAATATAAAATTTTTAACAATAATTAAAGGCTAAAACGGTGGGACTATACTCGTATATCGTCTTCATTTAGAGGAAAGAAGTCACGGGAAGAAACTGGACTGTAAAATTGAGAGTGCAGAAGAGTGTCGGACATAAATTGGAATGTAATTCCAGAGTGAACGGAGTGACTTGGGTATTCTAATTATGAAATACGAGGTGCTATAAGGTATGATCAAATGAGCTGGATGGCGTGTTGCAGGCTCCAGTGAAAGGCTTGAATTTAAGGAGATTGCATAATCAAGTTGTTGTTGTTTTTTGTACAGAGATGGGAGTGTAACAGGAAGATGTGAGGAAGTATTGTTCAAGGGGAGGAGAGTATAATTATCCCAACAAGGTCGTGAGTTGTTCATCAACGGTATATTTGAGATCTAGAACTAGTTTATAAATAGAAAGTTTTTATACACAACTTTCCCCGAAAGAAAGTAATTTAAAGAAAAAGCATTATGAGCCTATAATATGAAAAAAAAACTCTAGACTATTCACAGAAGGAAAAGAGATATACTGCTTAGGTTTTAAAAAATGAAAATCACCCCTTCGACACTCTAAATTTCTTGAGTTTATGTAATAATTCAGTAGGGAAGCTATCCAAGTTGGCTGTTAAGTATGGCTGTTGAGACTAGAGTGCCGTTCAATGGCTGAATTATAAATGAAAACATTAGTGCTTAAGAGGGGAGAGGGGGGAGAAATTCAGCTTAAAATTTACATTAACGAAGCCCGACAACACGTCAGAATTCAGCGTAGAATTCAAGCACGTAAAAAGTAATGCAAAGTTTAGCACAGGGGGTCTAACATGTTTGGCTGTTTATTATAAACCTTCATTCAACATATCTGTTTTATTCTTAATGTCTTTAGTTGGAGCAAAATAATAGCTCACTCTTTGTCTTTCATTCATCATATACAATTTTTTTTTTTGTAGATAACATCATAAACTTGCAGTAATAATTAGTATTATCATTAAAAACAACCGGTAAATATAATGTTATTCTGCACATTTATACAAAACCAATGCCTTAGTTCAGCAAACTTAATATCCGACTACAATCCCGCAGTTTTAGTCAGTGTGAGATCCCATAATTAATATCAAATAACTATCCCTTAGCTAACAACAGTGAATGTGCTCTTGGTTATTATCAGTCCACCATCCCTTAGCTAATAACAGTGCATGTGCTCTTGGTTATTATCAGTGCACCATCCCTTAGCTAATAATAGTGCATGTGCTCTTGGTTATTATCAGTGCACCATCCCTTAGCTAATAATAGTGCATGTGCTCTTGGTTATTATCAGTGCACCATCCCTTAGCTAATAACAGTGCATGTGCTCTTGGTTATTATCAGTGCACCATCCCTTAGCTAATAATAGTGCATGTGCTCTTGGTTATTATCAGTGCACCATCCCTTAGCTAATAATAGTGCATGTGCTCTTGGTTATTATCAGTGCACCATCCCTTAGCTAATAACAGTGCATGTGCTCTTGGTTATTATCAGTGCACCATCTCTTAGTTCATATCAGTGACTGTACTCTTGTTTAATATCAGTGCACCAACCCTTAAATAATAACAGTGACTGTACTCTTGGCTAATATCAGTCCACCATCCCTTAGCTAATAATAGTGAATGTGATCTTGGTTATTATCAGTCCAGCATCCCTTAGTTTATAACAGTAACTGTACTCTTGTTTGATATCAGTGCACCAACCCTTAAATAATAACAGTGACTGTACTCTTGGCTAATATCAGTCCACCATCCCTTAGCTAATAATAGTGAATGTGATCTTGGTTATTATCAGTGCACCATCCCTTAGTTCATATCAGTGACTGCACTCTTGTTTGATATTAATGCACCAACCCTTAAATAATAACAGTGACTGTACTCTTGGCCAATATCAGTCCACCATCCCTTAGTTTATAACAGTAACTGTACTCTTGTTTAATATCAGTGCACCAACCCTTAAATAATAACATTGACTGTACTCTTGGCTAATATTAGTGCCCCATCCTTTATATAATAACAGTAAACGTGCTCTTGGTTAATATCAGTCCAGCATCCCTTAGTTTATAACAGTAACTGTACTCTTGTTTGATATCAATGCACCAACCCTTAAATAATAACAGTGACTGTACTCTTGGCTAATATTAGTGCCCCATCATTTACATAATAACAGCAAACGTGCTCTTGGTTAATATCAGTAGACCATCCCTTAGTTCATATCAGTGACAGTACTCTTGGCTAATATTAGTGCCCCATCCTTTATATAATAACAGTAAACGTGCTCTTGGTTAATATCAGTCCAGCATCCCTTAGTTTATAACAGTAACTGTACTCTTGTTTGATATCAATGCACCAACCCTTAAATAATAACAGTGACTGTACTCTTGGCTAATATTAGTGCCCCATCATTTACATAATAACAGCAAACGTGCTCTTGGTTAATATCAGTAGACCATCCCTTAGTTCATATCAGTGACAGTACTCTTGTTTGATATCAATGCACCAACCCTTAAATAATAACAATGACTGTACTCTTGGCTAATATCAGTCCACCATCCCTTAGCTAATAATAGTGAATGTGCTCATGGTTATTATCAGTGCACCATCCCTTAGTATATAACAGTTTATGTTATATTCTGTTGGTAATACGTTATTAAGAATCTGCTAAATTATCGGGAATGTTATTTTCTGTTTTAGACAGTCAGCCGTGGATTTAGGTTTTCATCAAAATTATTTATGGACAACGTCTTGGCATACTATGGCATTTTAGGTCCTTCGATGAGACTTTGATTGCCCACAGGTGACCTCTCTCATTTTACTTCCGTAGCCAGTCCATCTTAAATAAGGACCTTATGCAGACATAAAGCCCACAAATAAATATTTCTTTCACCAACCCTCCTTAGATAACACCCTAACGAATATATCTACCCAAAAAAGGGTTCTAGTTATAATCTTCTTTCTTTGATTCCCAGTATCTTCTCATTTTGTATGGATTTAAGACTTATAAACTATTCAAGGAAGTTTAATGCCGATGGAAGAGTTGACTTCCAGGTCTCTATTAACTGGCAACTCGTAAAATACGTTGCACCGAGCAAAGCCGGATCAACAACAGTCCATACTGGCCAGAAAAATAAAACATCATTAGGCCACAATATATGGAAAGTGGAGAAGGAACAGGGTATGAGAATTGATTTGGCCGAATAAGAGTGAAGGGTTGTATTAAGGGGACATATCAATAAAGGCCTCTGAAGGGACAGTATTACAGAGAAGGGACTAACAAACTCAGCAATAAGTGAAAGGATACCTTAGGGAGAGCCAGGGAATGTTGCCTCTTTCCCTGCCGATATCCCTCCACCCTCCGAGGTAGCTCTAAAGGCCTTTCTTACACGTTCTCTTTCATGCCACTTTCCTCCATACTGTGTAAATGGATAGATTTCATCAATTGTTATTAGTGTGCTATGAAGGTACTAACTGCTAATGACCACGTATCAGCATTAGCGGAAATATTCTCTCGGCGAGTTTATCCGAGCAACTTGCAGTCAACCCATTTTGCTTAAATGATCAACGTAACCATATTGAATACTTTTCTAACTGTGGAATTTAATGAAAAACAAAGATAATTTACACACAGGTTACTTTGTCATAAATATTCAACGAACCAAACCCAGTCCTTGCGTTTATTTTCATTAGTCAAACCTTTGCCCTAGGATCTTAAAACGAGTACTGATTTGTAATCACTTCAGAATCTAATAGTACCAGATCCACGCTTACGGATTTCGACTAAATCTTTATCACCTACGTGCAAATAATTAGTAGGTGTGGCAGGTGTGACAGGCACCACATTAACATATTAAGACATTAAATTCGATTGGCCGTGAATATTTATCCGATCGCGAACGTTCGATGATTCACAGAAAAGGAATACTCCCACTTACCTCGACTATTACCTGCATACCCGGATACTTTAAGGTTTCGGGTAAGGAATGGATCGCTGGACCCACCCCCATTTACTTTCCTGTGTGTAAGATTTACTTACTGTTTTGAATAATATTTAATGGATTATTAGAATTCAATCAAATAACCCTTAAAACTCCTACTATTCAACAAGTATCTAAGATCACATCAGGCATGGGTCTGCGGCTCTTGTACCACAAGCCAGGGGGACCTCCTCCATAGATCGGATGTTGGCAATTCTGCTGATCCCTGGGCTTAGTGGGTATTTATATATGCATTTATTAAAATTATCATTGCTGTTTTAGAGCAGTATAATATTTAATATGCTATATTTATCCTAATAAATGATCAAACAACTGGAAGCAGTGACCAAATTAGTAAGGATTTCGCAGCTATATTGAATTGTCTAGTGTTGCCAATTGTGGATATTTTGGATAAACAGTAGTGCACACAGGACATAATGGATTGTGTTTTTTCCATGGGATGGGGACTCATTCATTTTTTTTTTTCTTTCGGAAACAGGTACACAATGCCACCTTTTTCACAGCCTGCCTACGAGTGCTCCCAACTTGAGAGCTGGCGTGTTGCAGGCATTCTTTGTTCCTTTTTTTTTTGTCTATCTCTCTCAAATAAAAAAACACAATACGCTATCCTAAGTCGTTACAAACACAAAAAGTGCCAAACGAAAGGAAATAAAACTCATTGATTGGAAAACAATTAACACATTTTATTTTTTTTTTAGCATAAATAATGATCAATCTTTTGTGATTTTTATTCGGGAATAGATCTACCATTTTATAAGGATTTCTCAATACTGGCAATTATGCTTTATTTATTTATGTAAGAAAAAAAGCACCACCTAGAGATAATAAAAAAAAAACTTTATATTTGGGCAGCAGTTCTCTCAATAATGAATGATTTAAAGGAATGAGCCTTTAAATACAAGTAAAAACCACCACAGTTATTGAAAACATGAAACTTGAAACTGAAAATGAGAAAATAAATAAAAAATTAGGACCTGTTATAAATTAAATTGAATCGGAATCAGTTACGAGTAAATAACTCTAGCTGCTTGCTTATGAATAATAACATTTAAATGGAAATAAATTAGCTAATTAATACATAGTTATTTTATTTGACATGACACGTTTTTACGCATCTTCAGTGACCTTATTTAGTCGTTGAGAGTTATATTTAGAAACCACACACAATCCCAAAATGACAAATGGAGTTCATTTTGGGGTGCCAAAACATTTAATAGCCATGATCAGAATAAATGTCAGAATAAAACAAATATAACAGAATTAATGAATTGCAATACCCTGATGAATCCAACAATGAAGAATTAATCCGAATAAAACAATTCCGAAGGGAAATGAGCCACATCACATTTTCAGCAGGTGTGTTAGATTTGACGAGTATGTATCGCTGTTACAGCTGTTAGTAGGCGGGATCTTATCTTTCTCTGTTCCTTTGATGAATTACTTTTGAGCTTGAACAAAGTGGTGGGAGCTGCTATGTTCAAATCCCGTAGAAATTATAAGAAACTGCACAAATATTAACATTTATGCTTATTTTGAACTAATATAAGCAAATATGCAAACAGTTTTCTGCAGCAGCTGCCGAGGAGAGGGATTGCCCAACTCGTTAACCTGTACACTTCATGCATCAGGTTGCGATACGTCAACAAGATAAACAAGCTATCTTGTTCCCGCTACGAATGCCCACAAAGAGAGGTGACTACACAGCCCACTACTGAACTACCTGAAGGAGTTCTGTTCAGAGACTTCTATCATTCCGTACGAGCAGACAGGTTTTCAGGCTTATCTGAGTACAGAACATCCACTTATGGTATCAACAGGAACACAGCTACTGCTATGATCTAGTTGGACTGCACGCAGGCTTTCGAGCTTTGCGACTGGGAATGCCAAGACTAGTTATACACCATCTTGGTTTCCTTCTTGAAGTACAGAACGGTGAGGTTACGGGTGATTGCGTCTGTATCCCATTCCATCTGACTTGTGGAGTTCCTCATTGAGGGGTTTTATCTCCGGTGCATTTTAGCATGCACGCAACTGAAATTGTTGGGACAAACTACAAGAAAGTTGCGGTAATCGCTTTCGCCGATGACATTGCGGTTTAGAGAAGCAGCATGAGTGCGCAAAGAGCACTTGCATAGGCCGAGTCAGTTGATAACGTAATCAGTGACAGACTAGATGGGTAAACATCAGTGTAAAAGTCGGGAAGATCTCCCTTCAAAACGGAAAAAATGTCTGGCCAAAATCATATACTATAGGAGGGCAAGAGAACTCACCGCTTTCTCAATGTACTATCTGGGTATACAAATGGATAGACATCTCCATTTCTATACTCATTTTAGTAACAAAAATAGAAGTAGTACGGCATTGGTCTTACCGGCTTCATTATTTGTTAACTTCACGAAACTTGTCGAAAATAGCTGCGTCTCAAACTAATGATATTTAAATGTGTCCACCGGCCAGCTCTGCTGTGCTGTGCCCTGGTATATACTCAATTGGCTGACAATACAGATAAAAGACTCCATAAATTCCAGAATGGGATCATGAGAAAAGTGGTCCTACCTCTCTCGAGAGATTAAAGAACGCCGACCTACACCCGTTACTTGGTGTGCTATCGGTGGATGAGTTCATCCACCGGAGACAAATCAAGTTTTTTTACTCGTTGCAGCACCTCACAAACCCAGTGTTTAACACCCCCACCACCCTTCCCACATCGATAGCAACAGACTGTTGGGGAAAATTAGGTTTAGCTTTAGTTTATCGTTTTATTGTCAGACGTAAGTTTTAGGTCTATGATAAATAAGGTGAGCCCCATCACTTTTAATAAATTTATTCTAATAATGTATAATGTACATCATCATACTTTTGTACAATGCAGATCACTATTAGTGGAAAACACAGTTTGCATAAAATGTAGCCAAGCTACAGGAATTATAATGAAACAATTGTAAATAGTTTCGTTTGTAGAATCTATACTTCGTATCATATATTAATTTTGTAACAAGGGGATATAAAACAATAAAAAAAAGAATCATTCAATATGAACTTCCAAGGTAAATCGTGACAGTATGAATTTCCTTCCCAGTGCTGCAATTAAAGGCGACAGCTCACCTTAAGGGAAGTCTCGGTTTTGCGCTGCTTCCGTCACTTTCTCATTCGTTCCGCAGATGTTGACTTAGACAAGTTCAATTCCTTAGATGGTGATCTATTCCTGGTAGTTCTTTCACATTGTTCCTAGCTCATACCACTGTGTAATGAATGGTGTATTTGGGCTTCAATGCTCGATTTAGTTGCATATTTTTCGTTGTTGCAATTTTCATTTTTCTATGGCTCTAACTTTTTTCTGGACTATTACCGAACCAACTCAAAATATGATGTACTACAAAGCTTGGAAAATTATTTGGGTTAGAGAAAGAATTACACCGGTTACCTCGCTATATCACTTCACCACCTCACCAATAAACGCAGCTAGCTGCAGTACGATGCGTGCGAGCCCACTTGGAAAGAGAAGGCCTAAGTTTTAGTTTGTGAACACTCACAACAGATGGCTACATGATTCAAAATACACAAGTTATAGTGAAAAAAAACAGTGAATCATTGTTGTACCAACGTCTTCACCACGAGTAAGTTCCCTTCTTTTAGGACCTGAAAAAACCCGTTTACGGTTTGAAATAAGGTGTCAGTTAGAGAGGGGTAACTGGTTAACGACACGGCTAAAGCTCACTAGGGGGGCGCGGGTACATCCCGGCCTCTGACCTGCCTATATAAGGCCGACATTTGGAGCATTTTCCATTTATTCCACCCTAAATTCTATAAGTCATGCCTTCCAAGTTCATAAAATTCCATAGTAACCTATCCAAACACCGTAGCACAGTCATGAAAACAATGCACCACTCATCCCTATAATCCTCCTATGAGACTAAAACTGCAGTGGTCTCGTGACCTACTATAAATACGTGACAGCGGGAGTCCTGGCAATAACCAGTTTTTCCAATCATGACTTGAGCGTATGTGGCTCTCGCGGTCTTCGTCAGCCTCCACTGGCTCGTATCCGGTGACGCGGCTGACGGAGGAGAGTGTGGGACTTCCCCAGGCTCCGCTTCCTCTTTCGCATTCGTTCAATGCCTCAGTTGAGTTGACCGAAATCGGGAATATATGACTGACCACCAATTACTGC